>MU968382.1:20299778-20493768 GCA_034641835.2 Pinus albicaulis | reverse complement strand
GAACATTCTAGCCAAAGAATGGTTTATTTTAGCTTTTTCATGATCAAGACCCACGGTTATGGCCTTGTCATACCCAGGGCTTTTGTATCCTTTGGGGGCATCATTAATGGCAGAAACCATTTCATGCTGATAAGGTGAGCGAAGAACATTGAATGGCACCCCACATGCATATAGAAACCGATAAACTTTTGAATCCACATCATTCCTACACCCTTCGTCCAGGAAATCGGATATGGTTCTACGCCTTAATCTAGGTGTGCCACTGCCTCCAAAACCACTGGGATGGGTGGAAGTTGAACCTGTTTGTCCATGACATGTTGGGCCTTAATAAGAATCAATGAAACCCCTAGATCTTTTAGATGATCTTTGTAGGGCAGCCTCCTCTTCCTTCCTATATTTCTCTCTCTGTGTTGCTAGCACATTAGTACAAATTTTGATTCCACTATTTTTATCTCCATCCCCTGGCATTTTCCCACAAAGGTGCCTTCTCGCACGGGTGTATGAACCATGGTATTGTTTATTGCAATGGGGGCAAATAAATTTAGTGGTTCCACCACCTTTCCCTCCTTCCTGTTTCTGAACATATTTCCACAAAGGTGTCTGAGTTTGGTCTTGTCTAGTTGGGGAATCTATGTCCTCATGTTCTCCACTCCCCACTTCCTCCTCAACATAATCCTCCTCCTCTTCAGGATTTTCTTCAAATCCACCATAACCCTCCTCTTCATCCTCCTCTTCTCTGATTTGCCTCTTTCTTCTACTACTCTCCAACACCATTATCACAAAGAAAGGAACCAACATGACGAAAATCCCTAGCCATATAGCCATGATGGAAACAAGTTTCAAGTTTCAAGTTTCTAGCCTGCAAAACAAATGGAAAAATGCCAAATGGGAATAGAAAATGCAACATAGGAAAAAAAACAATTCATCTTTTAAGTTTTAAACCCAATAAAATGCAACATTCAAGAAAAAATCAAGTTTTCATTTTTAAACAACCTAAAAATTCATCCTAGAAAATACAAAATTGGATTAGAAGGCCTACCTCTTTCTTGCAATCCTCCTGTTGCCTTGCAGCTTGCTCCTTGCTCTCCTTGTCACTTCTGCAGCTCAGCTCTCCAGTTCTCTCCTCAAGCTCTTCTTGCTCTCTCTCACTCACTCAACAAACAATAAAAACAAAATGCCCCCCCCCCCTTTATAAACAAAAAAAAATATCATTGAAAAAAATTTCCACCCGGTGGGAAGCGTTTTTTGTTCCTGGGAGCGTTTGGGAGCGAACGCTCCCCGATTGCTTCCGACGTTTAAAAAACGCTCCTGAAGCATTTTTTAAACGCTGGAAGCGCTCAGGGAGCGTTCGCTCTCGAGCGCTTCCGGAAATGCTCCCGAAAAGGCAGGGAGCGTTATAACAGGTTCAGAAACGCACTCCCGAAAACGCTTCCTGAGGGGAGCGTTTTCGGGAGCACGTTTCCGAACGTTTCCAAAACGCTCCCGCATGGAGCGCGTTTCGGAAACGGGAACGAGGGGGGGGGGGTGAAGCTTCCCCGCAACCCTGCCCCAACCACCATGGGGTCTGGGGATAGATAAGGTAGAGGAAGCCCCCTTATTTTAAGGTTCAATCCCTCTACACGTCTAGTGCACTCCTCCACGAGCATAGAATTCACCACTTCCTCAACTACCACAAGGGGGCAGGGGGAGTTGTGTCCTTCCCTTGAACCAATGGTGCCCATGAGGTAATGTGTGTTTCAGTTCCTTGTTTAACATTGGCCTACTGGGTTTTGATCAATGTGGAAAAAGTCGAAATCAAGATTAAATCCGCAAGGGTCCAAAAGTTAAAAAACTCGATAAAGTCAAGAGGTTTTTTGAAAGAGTTGGCAGAAAGTCAGCAAAATTAAAAAAATACAAAAATATTCATTTTTGGAAAAAATCCCAATTTTTTCAAAAAAAATTAAAAAATCATTATAGAAACTACCGCACTCACGATTTTTTGGAAAAACTCCCGATTTAATCCCAACTTTTTCGACTTAATCCCGACTTTTTCAACTGGGAAAAAATCGCCAAAAAGTCAGCCGATTAAATCGGCTAGTCCAAAAAATCAGATTTTGCCGATTTAATCACGACTTTTTCCACACTGGTTTTGATTTCCTCCTATTTGTTTTAAGGTTTTTGCATGGGAGGAGTCGTTGGGGGGGTCAAAGGGTTCCTGCAACTTGTTTTCATTCAGCAATTTTTCAAGAGATAGATTCTGCTTGAGAGAAACATCATTTCCCGTTGTGCCTGTTCTAGCAATTTAGCTAAATTGTCCATTCGGGCAACTAAAAAACAGGTTTTGTTGAGAGAGTTACCATGTTGTTCGAATCAAGGCTGCTCCCCTGTAGATTTTTGTTCTATCGTCTTTTCATTATGCAAGTAAGTGTTCAGTTGTTTTCCCAGTGTTGTATCATCCTCTTTGTTTGATTGTTGTTGTGTGGCTATCGACATCAAAATCCTAGTCGAACAGGAGGGCAGATGTGCAATTTAAGAGAGGTTGGCATAGGTTGTAGGTGAAAAGTGCTAGACCAAACATGAACACGTGGGTGGGGGGGGTTATGGGAGGGCTATGAAAGTGATAACGGAGAAAGGGGAGGATGCTGAGAGGAAGGTTGGGAAGGGATAGATAGGAGGGGGGTGATGAGAGGATGAGAGAACATGGGGGAAAAGAGGGTAAAATGAGGAAGAGAGAGGACGAGACCAGGGAGAAGAGGTGGATGAGGAAGAAAACGAGGGAGATGGCAAGGAGAGGGGAGGAGACAATGATGAAGAAGAGGGTGCAGAGGTGGGATATTGTGGGACATGAGACCACATGACATGAGGGCTACACAGCAAATTATGTAGCAGAGGGCCATGGGCAGTAAGGGCCATGCAACAAAGACCCAGGGGCCAAAGGTTGTGCAACAATGGGCTGAGATTACGAATCACAAGCAGCAAGTAATAAAACTATCAGCGAGTATCATGAGCATTGATAGAGTGTAGAGAGTTTTACAAACGTGAAAATCCAAGTCATGGAGAAAAACCTATATTGATCTAATCAACATCACAACTCAGGGAGATGCAACTAATCAACCATGGATGCTATGTTGCAGGAAACATGTCTAGGGTCTGTTTCAGCCCAGAAACAAAATGGAAACACCTTTCACTGTATAGTACGGCCTGGAAACGTGTTTCCGTCCGTATTGGGTCGTTTCATGTTGGGGAAACACGCCCAGTACGGACGGAAACGTGTTTCCAGACAGTACGAGCACGTTTTCGTCGCTTTAATTTGTTTTTTTTAGCTTATTTTTGGGTTTCGTGTGTTGTATTATTTTTTTAATTGTGGAAAGTGTCTTTTGGATACTTCTAGATGGCTCTTTCAACTTATAAAAAGACTCTCGCCTCATTCTCTCGAGTCTCATCACACGAATTGAGCAAGTCGTTTCACTTGGAGAAGGGTGATTTTAGTAAGGAGAAAAGAGGAAGAGAGTAGTACTTCAGCTACGGCGTTTTCACCAGTGAGCAAAGGAGATTTCAGCAGCAAGAGATAGACATTTCAAAAGCAAATTTGGAGTGTGAAGTTTCCAACTACAGCATTCTTGGTTTTTGGCTCCGCTTCAGTCATATTTCTCCCGTCTTTTTTGACATTTTTGGGTAGCTTCAGCGACACAAAATTAATTTGGGTAAAAAGCATTCAATTTCTTGGTTTTTTCCCATTGTTTCTGGCTATTTTTCAAGGGTTTATGCTACCAAAATTATGAAAAAAAAAATTTAATTACATATTTGTTTTTTTAATTTTTTTTTGCAGCAATGGCTTCCATCCAAGGTTCAAGTTCAAGCCCCAAGTCCAACCCAAGGGTTGAATATTATCCTCTTTGGAGGCATGTTCAAAAGCTTCAAAGATGTGGAGGTGGTGGCTTATGGGAATGGCAATGTAATCTTTGTGGTAATTCTTACAAGGGCTCTTACCCAAGAGTGAAGGCACATCTTTTGCATGGAGTAGGACATGGGATTGCAAGTTGCACAAAAACATCAGACCCTGTGGTGAGGAGGGAATATCAAAGAGAGCAAGATCAGGCGGATGGAATTAAAAGAAGGCATGATGAGCTTAGTCAAGCTAGTACTAAAGTTCCAGCAAACACTGAGCCAAGGATTGTATTTGAAGCAAGGAAGAGGAGTCACTCAACAACCAGAACAACCACCATCCAGAGGGGCATCCAGTACAGTTCAAGATAGCAGAATTGCTAAATTGTTGAATGTGCAAGCAAAAGAAGAAGTTGATTCCAGAGTGTGTAAATTTTTGTAGATGTTCTATGCTAGGAGCAATTTTACTTTTCTCACAGCAATCATATAAATAGTTAAGCAAAATGCAGATAGAACATATAAGTGGATCTTACAGAAGACAAATCAGAAACAGGAAAAATGTGTTGGTTCGTTACGGCGGTCAACGGGATGCTTCAACCAGCAAAGTCTCCTTGGTCAGCCAACCCAGCATGTGTCACAACAGTCCTCCAATCAGCAAACGAGTCAACCCAAGTCAACTCCAAAAAAGTCAACGCTGTCCTGAAAAAGTCAACGCAGGGCAGCAAGCTAAAAGTCAACGCAGCAGCAGATTGGTCAACCCTTTGACCTCGATTTATGTGCCAAATAGTACGGCCTTCCAAAATCGAACTTCCCACAAATTTTCAGCCCAATTGGACCATGCGTTGACCAAAGTCAACGCTGGTCAAACTTTCTGCAAAACCCTAACTGCAGAAAAATCGTCCTTCAACTCAGCCGTACTGTTTTGTCCTTCTTCTCCTTCACACGTGTGGCTGAACTCGTCCTCCAAGTAGCTCGTACTATCTTAGATGAGAGAAGAAGATGTGAGTTGTGTTGTAATGAAATGCTCTCCAACTTTCCCTGTATTTATATCCATCATTGGGGCGTGTGACACATCTGCTGGGGGTGTGAAACCTTAAGGCCGACCTGCACATATAATTTATTATGAATAATAAATTCAAAATAAATGTTCTGCTCATCGGATTAAGACATATTATATATGGATTTTACACCTCTTCGAAAGAGGAATCCAACAAAAATATTAGCCTCTTAATCTGAGCATCATAACATGGAGTTTGGACCTAGTTGTCCAAATTTAACACTCCCTCTCAACTAGGGAGAACTCCATCCATCAGTGCAATCAAACATCGTGTGTCATCCCGCCGTAACTTGCTTTGCTGGCCTCTTTATTTCAGAACAGAAGTGGGTCGGTCACAAAGACATCATCCCCCGACTGACATAATCAGTCCAAAGGTTCCAAACCTCTATCAAACTCATGAAGAGTATCCAACCAACCCAAAGTTGGTTCATCTGACCCGAAGTCAGGCAGAGGTCCCAGACCTCACTAAACTTGATCCCAGATCAAGTGGTTGGACCGTGCCATCCTAGATAGAGAGTACGGCAATCTCTGATGCGTCCATCGGTCTTTGCTAATAGTCTCTAGCTTTTCCCACCTCATTGGCCAAATGAGAGGTACTTCCCATGAGTCCTGAACTCAATGGGTAGGATGCATACGAGCCTGGATACAAATGAGTGACGAACGACTCGATAATCACGAAATTGGGGCGAGAAGCATTATGAGTGCTTATAGCTCGAGAAGCTATCCGAAGCCCCAGGCTCCCGAGCTCATGAGTCAACAAGGACCCACATCATAGGGTCTTTCCACGACACGAAGATTCTCACGGAAGGTTAGGAACCCGGCCTTCCCCGGGGGCAGACGAGAATATCCGCGACTTTGCTCATCAGTTCCTATATGATCAAGCCTTATGGCGCCTCGCTGTACCATATCCCGGATGAAATGGTACCTGATATCAATATGCTTGGATCGGTCGTGGAACACAGGATTCTCGGTCAAGCGAATTCCACTCTGGTTATCATAGAGTATCACGATGGTATCTAGCACATGTCCAAACAACTCACTAAAGAGCTTTCGCAACCAAACTGCTTCACAACAGGCCATACTTGCTGCAATGTATTCGGCCTCTGCGGTGCTCAAAGCCATCGACTTCTGCTTCCTGCTCATCCATGAAATCGAAGCAGAACCAAGATTGAAGCAGCATCCCGATGTGCTCTTACGATCCACCACACTGCCAGCCCAATCGGCATCAGTATATCCACGGAGTATCACACTCCCGGCAGTGTATCTCAGCCCATGGTTTATCGTGCCCTGAAGATATCTCAAAAGATTCTTGGCACCAACCCAGTGAAAATGATGAGGCTCAACCATCTGTTGACTCAAAGTGTTCACTGCAAAACATATATCCGGTCGGGTGTTCACTAAGAACATCAAAGCTCCTATGAGTTGACGATACTCCGTAGGATTGGCCAAGATAGGCCCAGCAGCGCTGCCACTCAACTTCTTAAAGTTGAGTTCCATCGGTGTCGACACGGACTTACAGTCCACCATTCCAAATCTTTCCAGAAGCTTCACAATGTATTTTCCTTGAGAAAGGAAAATCTCTCCAGGTCTCTGCCAGACCTCCAGGCCTAGGAAGTAGTGCATCGGTCCTAGGTCCTTCATCTCGAACTCAGCAGCGAGCTCCCTCTTACATTGATGAATGAGAGGGTCAGCACCTGTCAGGAAGAGGTCGTCCACATACAGCACTAGAATGAGAGGCTTCCCCTGCACAACCTTGAAGTAAAGGTTCGGATCAGCATTACTTCGAGTGAAGCCCAGCTTCATTAAGTAACTATCCATCCTCTCGTACCAAGCTCTGGGTGCTTGCTTTAACCCATAGAGGGCTTTCTTCAACCTGCAGACATAAGTGTCTCGATCTTGAACTTCAAATCCCAGAGGTTGTTCTACATACACCTCTTCCTTTATTGCACCATGCAGAAAAGCGGTCTTGACATCCATCTGATGAAGACTCCATCCTTGCGTAGCGGCAAGGGCTATGATTGATCGGATGGTGGTATATCGTGCCACAGGTGCAAATATATCGTCATAGTCAATTCCTTCCTTTTGAGAGAAGCCAGACGTAAACCTTTTATGAATTTTTGGCCTCCCTTAGATCATGATCTTGTAGAGCCATTTTGCGGTGACAACAGATTTGTCCTTCGGTCTCGGGACCACATCCCAGACGTCATTCTTCATTATGGACTCATATTCTTCGTGCATAGCATCCTTCCAAACTTGATGCTTTACGGCTTCCTCAAAAGATCCAGGTTCAGATTGTACAATAGTACTCATGGCAGCTAGATACCCTTGGTATCTACACGGCTTCTTGCTTTTCTCGGAATGTCCCTCTTGGGCGGCCATGACCCTCGGCATCTTCGAGGGTGTCCACTGAGCCATGATGGTCTCTTTCCTAGAGAAGGGAAGGATCAATAGGGTCCATTGGCCCTTCAACATCGAGCATAGTCTCATCACGTTCTTCAGTTTCCCGGAGTCTTTCTTCATCAATTTTCTTCGGATCTAAGAAGATCTACTACTTTCTTCGGGGAAGCATCTTCGTCAAAAAGTGACATCATGGTTTATCTCTACTTCCTTTGACCTAGGTACATAGACTCTATATGCCTTGAAAGTCTCTTGTAGCCCCACAAACATTCCTTTCTTCCCGATAGCATCTAGCTTACTTCTCTTTTCTTTCGGTACATGAAAATAGACGGGACATCCAAAAATTCTAAAATGTGAGACATCGGGTTTCTTACCCGGGAAAACCTCTTCGGGGAATAGGTCCAAAGCGGAATAGGGAGCATCGGTTTTGAATGTACACAACGATATTTGCGGCTTCTCCCCACGAAACTTTGGTAGACCCTGGTCACATAGCATGGCACGGGCGGCTTCCACGATAGTCCTATTCTTGCGTTCGGCAACACCATTCTGCTCGAGGGAGTATATGAAGTGGTAGTCTCCCTCTTAATGCCGGCTTCTGCAAAAGTCTTTGAACTCATTTGACTCATATTCGGTGCGATTGTCGGTCCTCAAAATCTTGATCTTCTTTCGGTGATATTTTCCACCAAGGCTTTGAAGGTACGGAACCACATGAAAGCCTCATCCTTCTTTTTCAAGAAGTATATCCGAGTTTTGCGAGAGAAGTCATCGGTAAATGTCATATAGTAAGAACATCCCCCCGAGGATGTTACGGAGCAACATACCGAGAAAGTTCGAATGGACCGGTTGCAATATCTCGGATGTCTTTGTGACACTTCGAAGGTCCCCCTTGTATGTTTTCCTTGACCATGACCCTTACATGCACCTTCATGATTATTTCCAAAATCGAGCATCCACTGTCACCACCTTCCTTGCTTCGGGAAGGGCTTTGTAATGAAGAGTTTGTCCAAATCTTCGGTGCCATAGTTCGGTTTGACGGATTGTATCACAAGTCATAGCTCCCAACGGACTCCCTCAACTTTCGGTAGAGTGTACCAACCCTAAAACCAATTGATATAGCTTCCTTGAAGCTCTTCTTCCACATGAGTACCTTTCCATCGGAAAAGTTACATTGAATCCTTTGTCTTCCATTGCGGATACGGACACAAGGTTCTTCTTCAATTTGGGTACATAGAGTACATCTTGTAGACGGAGGACTTGTCCTTGAGACAAGTGGAGGGTCCGATCCGGGTCCCTTTCACGGGATAAGTGGCATTATCCCCAAGGATAATTTCTAGATTAAGTATCCCTTTCAACCATGTCGGGAAAGTGCTTCCTTGAATCCGGTGATGTGTCTTGAGGCACCACTATCAATTAGCCAGGACATCCATAGTGTCGGGCGGAGATGCGGTGAAGAGCGAGATACGAGAATATACTCATTTCTTTTATCAACAACATTAGACTCCTCATACACAGTATTTACGGACCTCTTAGAAGGTTGATTGTTTCCTCCAAAGTGTGCCTTCCTCTTTCCTTTGGATTTGTCATTTCTTCGATTCCCATTTCTTCGGTTGATGTTGTTATCGTCCTTTATCGGGAGAATCCTTCTTGAAGGCATTCTCTAGCATAGTGTCCGGTCCTATGGCGAGGTGAAACATTTACCCTTCTTCTCTTGAGTCTTTGTCCTTCTTTGTCCTTAGAACCACCAAAGTTCTTCTTTCGGGAATGAGCACCATAGGCGAAAGCATTTCTTTCATTATCAAATTCCTTCATCCTTGTTTCTTCTTGCATACATCTAGACGAAGCTCATCAAAGTTAGGAATGGTATTATTGTTGAGAATGGTAGTTGTGAATACTTGCCATTTCATATGGAAGTCCTCCAAGTGCGGTGAGAACCATCTCACGATCGGCTATTGTCTCCCCAATAGCTAGCGAGATTGTTCCTGGTTTCGGTCAACTTCATAAAGAAAGTTTGAATAGACTCATCTCGGCCCTTCTTCATATTCTTCAACTTGTTCTTGAGGAATAGCACTTGGTTCACATTGTTTGCTTGGAACATAAGTATCAATTTGTCATACATCTCCTTGGATGTGCCTAGTTCGGATATGTAGGCTACCGAGTCTTATTTATGGATTCCCCGATCGGCGGCTTTGCTGCGATTTCTCCCTTCTTATACTTGTTTCTAACGACGGCGGATGCATTGGATGGAGGTTCTTGAATCCTCCTTGTCACATGATCCGGAGATCATGATCTTCTAATTGAGATCTAATATCATCTTCCGGGCATGGAAGTCATCACTTCCGATCGACTTGTCATTCTCCACAGAATTCAAGACTAGTGGAACCCATTTCCTTCGATGATGATTGCTATAGATAGAGTTTGTCTTCACCTCGGCTACGATACCATGTAAAGTTTTGAAGATGTTCTATGCTAGTAGCAGAAATTCACTTTTCTTTCGGCAATCATACAAGTAGTAAAGCAAAATGCGGATAGAACATATAAGTAGATCTTACGGAAGACAAATCGGAAACGAGGAAAAATGTGTGTATTCGTTTCGGCGGTCAACGGGATGCTTCAACCGGCAAAGTCTCTTTTGGTCGGCCGGCCCGACGTGTGTCACAACAACCCTTCAATCGGTAGATGAGTCAACCCAAGTCAACTGCGCAAAAAGTCAGCGACGTCACGAAAAGTCAACGCGGGGGGCAGCAAGCTAAAGAGTCAACGCGGCCGACAAAACGGTCAACCCTTTGACCTCGATTTTTGTGCCGAGGTAGTACGGCCTTCATAAATCGAACCTTCCACAAGTTTTCGACTTGTTTGGACCAAGCGTTGACCAAAGTCAACGGCGAGGGTCAAAGATTTACTGCGAAACCTAGCGGCAGAAAATCCGTACTTGACCGGTAGTACAATTTGTCCTCTTCGTCCTTCACACGTGTCGTGCAAACTTGTCTTTAGGTAGCTCGTACTATTTGATGAGAGAGAAGATGATGAGTTGTGTTGATGATGAAATGCTCTTCAACTTTCCTGTATTTATATCAATCATGAGGGTGTGTGACACATGCGGTGGGCATGCGAGCCTACATTACAAAGCTGGCCGACCTTGCATATATAATTTATTAAAAATAATAAATTCAAAATATAAGTTACGCTCATCGGATTAAGACATATTTTATATGGATTTTACATCTCTCGAAGAAGAATCCAACAAAAATATTAGCTTCTTAATACGAGCATCGAGAACATGGAGTTTTCGGACCTAGTTGTCCAGAATTGCGATCATCCGACTATCTATGCTTTGGTGGCTCTGCTCTACTATAGAAGAAATAATAATAAGATATGATCGAGAGTGAGTCACAGAGACCTTTCCATCTCCACTCACCCAGAAGTTAGTTTAGAGGTAAAAACCTCAACCGGACTTGATCCTAGATCAAGTTGTTGGGCACATCCCATCTAGATATAGAGTACGACAATACATGATGCATCCATCGGTAATGTTATGGTCTCTATCCTCATTTGTCGACTCATTGGCCGGATAGAGGTACATCCCATGAGTTTGTTATGAATAAAATGATATAAGTAATGTAAACAATAAATAATGATTAGTTAATTAGTAATTAGGTTGAAGAGGCATATCTAAATGGGACATGACCGTCGTGAAGAGCGCCAAACCTAGGTATATAAGCGGGACTCATTCGTAACATCAATCATTTTGTTGAGATTTTTGTGTATTTGGGGTAGTATCGAGTTGTGCTCTAGGTCCCAAATTTTGAGGAAGGACTAGAGTTCACACGATCTACGAAGACCCGGAGATGGATTTGGGAAATTTCATTTGATTTAGGAGATATTAAATTAATTAATTATTTTAATGTATTTCCCAAGTTAAAACTTAGGAAAATAAAATAATTAAAGTGAATTTAATTAAACATGTGATGAAATTGTCTTAAGTCATATGGATCAAGCTTTCTTTTGATCTTAGCCATTGATTAAAGATTTAATCTTGGCCATTGATTTGTCAACGAGAAAAGTATAAAGGAAAGGCTTGGGGTCATTTGTAAGACACACGGAAGCGGAAGCAGTGAAGCTAAGGCGAGATTCTAGGGCGGGGTTGCTAAGAATTCTCAAGTGCTTCGAGTTGCGAGAGAGGGAATTTAGACCAAGGGGATGATGCGATCCACGGGGTCTATAGTACACTGAAAGCGAGAGAAGAGATCGGGAAAGACAATGTAGAGGAAGGTAGCGACAACAATGGCGGACGCCGGCGGCCAACGGTGGCAACAACGGCGGCGGATGGCGGCGGGCGACATCGGTGGTAGTAGCGGACGAGCGACAGCAGGACAACGAGCGGCGAGCGAAAGGATAGCGTGATTTTCAAGAAACCCTTTAGGGGGTTACGCGAGAGACCCTTAGGGGCGGCGTAGTGGCTCGCGTCACCCTGGTCTTGGGTAACACGGTCCCTTGCGGTGGCATTTGGCGATCATTTGGAGGCCTTCGAGAGGTTGACGCGGTGTCTTTCGGGGCGGATGCGGGGTTTCTAGGCCTAGATGCTGGCTGAGTTCCGGTACATCCCGTTTGAGGGTGTGGATTAGTCGGTATTGTTGGTCTTAGATCACGAAGGTGCTGTCGAGATCTAGAGTTTTCTCTGTGGGGTTTTCCGGATACGGAACCCCGAGTTTTGTTTTAAAAAATATTCTTAATAATAGAACCCTCCAACGACGGGCTGGTTTTCCCACATTGGGTTTTTTCAGGGATAGTTGTCGAGAAATAGCTGTCACTTTGTCTATGTGTGCATGTGCTTATTCTAGATACGAATTGGTAGAGGTCTGTTATGTGTTTTGCTTTGATGTTAACATGAATTTATTCGGTTGATAACTTGTATAAGTAGGAGAAGCTTAACGATTAACGAAATAAATTGCACAAGAAATTAAGATTCGAGAAATTTCTACATGGTATCGGAGCGATTGCGAGAGCTAGAGGGTAATCGAGTGAAGCATACGAAGGATCTAGGCGCGAGAAAGCGACGGAAAGGCAACAAGCGCGATTTGGAGGGACGGCGCGGTTTTCGGGGAGGAGATTCACGCAAAGGGAAGGGTGATGTTGTCCGTGTACGTGTCCTAGCAAGCCCACGCAATTCTTGTGTAGAGCGGCTCGAAACAATGCTGGTTGGGTGCGAAGCCAACCGGTGTGATTCAAATACGAATACGTCGGATCCGGAAAAAAAGTACGAAGAAAAGTTGTAGAAAATTCGGAGGATGTGGTGGGGTTAAAATTCTGAAGTTTTCGATTTTTAACCTTACCACAGTGACAAAGTTTGGGAAGAGATCGACTCTCGGAGAGGTTTCTTGCTAGGAAACTTGCGGTTGGTCGAGAGGATCAAAGAAGAAGGTTGAATCATAGTTGATTTGGTAGATTTCAAGGAGGGAAATAAAGTGTCGAGAGGGGAGAGCGAGAGGGTTCCCGGTTCCAAAAGGACCCTAGATCAATATCTCTAGCATAGAGAAGAGGAGCTCCAACACATTTTGAGCGAGATGGGTCCTCATGGTGTACGTGATCAAGATAGGCTAGAGGGCCTCTCAAACTTTTCGGTGTGGGAAAGCAATGATCGTGATTGTTCTTGAGGCATACGGTCCAGAAGACCATGCGAAGCGAGACCCTAGCCACATCGATAGATGCGGATCTCCTACGGAAGCATAGAGAAGGCTGGCAGGCATGCCAAGCGGTTGATAATGGACGATATCAAGGACCATATTGTACCACACATAGCTGAAGAAGAGGACAACTAATGAGATGTGGAAGGCCTTGACTTTCCTATATGAGATCGATCCCGAAAGAAAGTTCTTTGTTGGAGGCCCAAATGAGGTCATTCATGATGACCGAGGGGAAGACATCGAGCACTTCCTCTTCGGATTTACGGTCAATCGGGGTCGGTGGCCCAACGGGTGCAACGTAGATGATGCGAGTGATAGTGAGATTGCCCTCGATGCGATCATGGATGAGTGGGAAACCTTTGTCCAAAGTATCTTGGGCGAGAGCGGACCTCTAGATTGGGACGAGCCTGACTGATCGATCCATCAACGGCAATAAGAACTACGAGGTTCACCAATAAGCGGCCACGACCTTGCGTTGAGCAAGGTTAAGAAGAAGGAGGAGGAAGATGCGGCCCTTGGCATCGAAGAAGCAACGAAGAAGAAGAAGGATCTTTCTAAGATCAAGTGCTTTCGGTGTGGCGAAATGGGACATTTTGCTATCCATTGTCCATAAAAAGAAGAAAGACAAGGAAGCATCTTCTTCCAAAGCGGCGGTAGTGATGATGGATCGAGGAGATGATGTAGCCATGAGTGTTCATGAACCATGGAGGTGAGGTGACATGGACATGTAGAAAGAGCTACATGGAAGTAAGGCGGGATCGTTGAGCGGCTCAACTCTTGAATCGGAAAGTGAGCTACGACGGCCTTAAAGACCGGTGGCGGGACAAGTGGACCGGTGGGTGCATAGATCATAAATGAGGCGAGAGGTGGAGGCGGTACCGGAGGCTCGGGGAGGGCGGCGCGAGAGCATAGTGGCAACAACGCTAGAAGCGGTGGCGGCGTAGAGAGCTTCGGAGGGATAGCGCGGTGCGACGGTGCGTGATAGATTTCGACACAAGAGTTGATGTGACTTCGGTAGTGCGAGAGGGAGTCGATTACGTGGCGGTAGTGCAGGCGTGCATCGTTCTTTCGAATGCCGACACTAATTTGTAGCTTATGGAACTTCGGTGATGAGGATGTAGCCCATCAAACTTGTTTGTCAAAGATTGAGCGGGAGATTCGGTTATTTACTCTCAACAGCTGAAGTTGCCGGTCTGTGGATCAACGATGACGGTGCTGTGAGCAGCACGGATGCGGCCTATATTGAGAGGAGGCTGGGTATGGTGGTTGCGAGTGGTAGTGGCGAGTCATGAGGCGACGATGCGAGAATGGCAAGCTAATAGTGCGAGTTGGTGGCGAGGAGGCCATGCTTGACAAAAGCACGGAACCGGTGCCCAAAATCATGTAATGCATAAGTGTGATGTGTTATGGAAGCACACCCTTGATGCTAAGAGGAGTGTTGATATTTTGTCTATTTAGGGTAGCATCGGTTGTGCTCTAGGTCCGGAAATTTTGAGGAAGGACTAGAGTTCACTTGATCTACAAGTCCCGAGAATTGGATTTGGGAAATTTCATCTGGTTTAGGAGATATTAAATTAATTAATTATTTTAATGTATTTCCTAAGTTAAAACTTATTAAAATAAAATAATTAAAAGTGAATTTAATTAAACATGTGATGAAATTGTCTTAAGTCACACGGATCAAGCTTTCTTTTAGTCTTAGCCATTGATTAAAGATTTAAACTTGGCCCTTGATTTGTCGACGAGAAAAGTATAAAGGAAAGGCTTGTGGTCATTTGTAAGACACACGGGGGTAGAGCACGAAGCTAAGGGTGAGATTCTAGGAGTGGGGTTGCTAAGAATTCTCAAGTGTTTCGAGTTGCGAAGAATTTAGACCAGAGGGGATGATGCGATCCGCGGTCTAGAATACACGAGCGAGAGAAGATTTCGGGGAAGGATAGCACGGGAGGAAGGCGGTAGCAACGACAATAGCAACAACGGCGGCTTGGACAACGTGATTTTCGGGGAAACCCTTCGGGAGTTACGCGAGGGCCCATAGGGGCAACGTAGTGAGTACGTCACCTAGTATGGGGTAACGCGATCCCGTCCGGTGACAACAATGAGAATTTGGAGGCCTTCGAGAGGTGACGGCTGTGTCTTTCAGGGCGAGTTGGGGTTTCTAGGCCTAGATCTAGCAGAGAATTGGTAGATATACGCACTGTGTGTTTTGCTTTGATGTTAACTTGAATTTATTCGGTTGATAACTTGTATAAGTAGGAAAAGCTTAATCGGATTAACAAAAATAGTTTATACATAAGAATTAAGATTAAGAAATTTCTACACATTCTTCATACATTTTAATAGATAATATTTGTATCCTCGGTGGATATTTTTCATATTCCAAGTCTTAAGAGTATTTAACGAGAACTACGAACTTTGTTCACTGAGAGTCTGGACTACATGGTAGGGATGCATGTGGGGCAAGTGAGGCTCCAAGACCGAGGAGCCAACCTCCATAATCCATCTGTGAGCCATTGAAGGTTCGACTACGCCCGCCATAGATAGGGGTTTTTTCATCTTGACTTCTTGATAAGTGTAACCCCCATATTGTTATTAATGTGTCCTTACATTATTATTGTTAGGTCGGCTAGGATTATATTGTGACTCCATGGACTCCTATATAGAAAGGAGGGTTTTTGTCATTTGTATCATCCGAGGGATTTGTTAATTTATGTAATGTAAAGGAGGTCGCCCCTCGAAGTGGCTAATTTCTAATGTGTTGATGTCACTTTTCTTCTATTTTTGGTGGTTTCATAACAAGAAATGTCTAATTTTTTAGTCATGTTGGAAAATCATGATCTTTGTCATTAATATCACCCTCTAAGCATTAATATCCAAATGTATCTTTGTCATTACCTCTGGATATGTATAGAGATCTTTGTCATGAATATCATCCTCTAAGCATTAACATAAGATAGAAAAAGCATAGCATGTCAAGTCAAGATTTTGTTTGAGTGATAGGTACATTTTTTAGTGGGGTCATGATAGAGAGTTACGACAACCAATGTCACTAACATCAATGTACATAGGGGATTAGTGCTCTTGATTAAATATGAGTATCATAGCCTAATACATGATAAAATTCGGTGGAAACATTGCAATCCCCCCAATCCTGAAATTTAGAAAAATTGATAAGTATGGTGGATTTTGAATGAGATCTAAAATTCTACATTCTCCATATGAAATCCAATGAGATCGAGAACCACTCTCAAACATCCGGAGTCATTTCATGGTAATGTTAAAAAATTTAAGGAAAAGGATGAAAATGAAGATTAAAGAGGATGTCACTTTCACTTCAAGAATTTAACATTACCATGAATCACATATCAATACTAGGGGCATAGGCTTGATCATTAGGCGCGCCACTCAAAAATCACGAGTTTCTTTGAAAAAAAATTGCATTTGGAATATTTTTGCAAAAAAAAATTGCAAAAAAAGGGGTGGGGAGCAAAAAATTTGCGCTCCTGAAAATCGCTCTTTGCGGGGAGTGATTTCGGGAGCACGCTCTTGGTTCGCTCGAGTTGCTCCGAAGGAAGCACGATTCGGGAGAGCTCGGTTCGAGGCGAGCCACTCCCCTACAACCCGCACAAAATGAAAAATAAAAATAAATAAAAAATTAAAAATTAAAAAATACATCTTTGGTTTTATGGTTCGTCATCGCACATGTTTTCTTTAGTTAATAGTAAGTAGTATATAAGGCAGATTACAAGATTATTGACATTGATGCTACCCTGGAGTGGATCAACCTAAAGTAGAAATGGAGTGCTTGAAAATAGGATTGATAGAAAAGCCACCGAGACTCAACGCGAGTGTAGAACCCACTTTGGCCGGAGGTAATACTTGACCTTTGACTCACCAAATATTGGAATGAATTTTGACTCGGCCCTCATGAAATATAAGGCGGTATTTGTTGGTTTATTGGCATTGATGCTATCTTGGAGGGGGTCAAAACAAAGTTGCAATGGACTCCACAAAACGAGATTGAGAGAAAACCCACCAGGACTCAACTCAACACAAAACCCACATTGGCCAAAGGGTAATTGTCTGACTTGTGACTCAACAAACTCCCTGGTGGTCAACTTGGGAAAGACTACTCGTCACTATAAAAATATAAGAAAACTTAATAGTAAATACCCAAAATAAAAGTAGGAAAACTTTAAAGCAAGTTTGAGGATCCCAGGCCTTACATGAGTAAAGCGGGATAACAACAGATTATAATTTATGGCTCGCCCTTGACACTACAAAAATTCAATAAAATAAATCGAATTCCAAACCTATTGTGGTGAATGGTCTTACGCGTTGTTGCTATCGTTGCTTAGTGATTCGTGAATTGTCCTTTGCGTTGTTGCTATTTTTTGCTGTAGTGAATCGTCGCTGTGTTGTCGCCTAGTGGATCGTCCTCTCGATCCAGTCGCTATCCTTGTGCCAATGGCGAGCAAACTCATAGAAAACCTTATGCGGTAGGCGCGTTGTCTCGGTCTTTCGCTATCCTTATGCCAATGGCCATGCAAACTCCCAGAAAAAGACAATGGGGGACCCACACATCCAATTAATCCAAAAATAAAAACCTAAAACTAAAGTCAAACAAGTAAAAACTACGTTGAACAAATGTTGAAATCCGGAATTTACATGGGATTCGTTTTCGATTTGCGTGATCCGTTTGCAACAAATAGAAATTCGCCACATGCCAATTCTTTGACGGATCCGGATCGGATCCAGATTCGGATTAGATCCGTGGATCCTGGACTCCTAGGTGATGGATCCGGTAACATTGTGTGTGGGTTATTCAAGTCATTGACTTTTTTCGCACTCTTGCATATCAAAGATATATTAAATCAAATTGATTGCTTAGAGATTCAGTGCAGGATGGGTGATGAAGATTTAGGATATGGTCTTGAGATTAGACCAACCAAGCTTGTTAAAGGTCGGGGATTTGCTCAAGCGTTGACATAAAGTAATGAGAGCATTGGAGTTAGTTTGTCAAAATGGCATGGATGAGGCTTTCATTTCCCCCAAGCTTCGAAGTTGGAAAAGATCAAACGGTATAAAGATATTGTTTATTATTTGAAAAATCTCACTTGCCTTGATCACCTGGTTGCTCATAAAAGGAGAACTCTTAAGTGCAAGGTATCCAAATATTGCATTTGAAAAAGATGGCCTTGGATGGAGAAATCCGGATGGAATAATACGCAGGGTACATAGATGAAGATGAGGCTAAGAGACTCATCACAAAATTCCATGCGGGATTTTGTGGGGGGCATTTGCGGCAAGGACCATGGCTCACAAGATTTGATGTGTTGGATATTATTGGTCTACCATTTTCGCGGATGTGCATAAATTTGTCGAGAAAATTCCAAGAATGCTAGTTTCAGCATCGGAAAGCAGAAAAATAGGAGCTTTACCTCTTCGGTGGTCATAGAAGAGGGCCCTTTTCAACAATGGGGGTTGGACTTCATTGGCAAATTTAATCAGAATTCTAATAATGGTTATTCATGGATTTTGATTATGACAGATTACTTCACGAAAGTTGGTTGAGGCCATTCCAACAAAGCATGTCGTTGAGAAGGTTGTCGTGGATTTGATTGAAAATCAAATTATCACTCGATTCGATGTTCTGCCAGAAATTACAACGGACAACGCCAAAGCTTTCAGTTCTTCCGAGTTCTCTTCTTTCTACGCTTCAAATATGGTATCATTCTATCTCATTCTTCGAATTATTATCCCTAGGGTAATTGACTTGCGGAATCAGTAACAAAAATTTCATAACCATCATCAAAACAATTGTGGGGGATAACAAGTGGTCTTGGGACAATAAAAAATCACAAAAAAGAGGGCTACACGGAAAAGTCCTTTTTGAGCTTTTCTTTGTCGGAGGTGACTCTACTGCTCATCTCAAGCTTCCAACTTATCAACTTCTTCAACATTTTACGAGATGACAAAGATGTAGTGCGTGAAAATAATAGATCAAATTATGGAACTTGATGAGGCTAGCGGGAATACTTTGATAACCTTTGTTAAGGCTAGGCCAAAACAAACGGAGAGATTTTGACAATCATCTCCGAACATGTCTTTATAGGTTGGCGATATTGTATTATTAGTGGGATCGTAGAAATGAGAAACTTGACAATCATGGAAAGTTCGATAGTTCATGGAATTGTTGGAACAACTTCTTTCTATCGGAATAATTTGGAAGGCGATCTCAGGTAGAATTGCGCTAACAAATGGGAAGAGGCTCAAATTGTACTATAGGGATGACATCGGATGCCATGAGGCATTCTTTGTATTGTATTTCTAACCCTACTCTCTTAGTTAGGATTTTATTTATGTCATTAGTTAATTTTCTTTCATGCATTTATATTTGATTTTTTTTACATTTTGATATGTTAGTATATTTTATCTATTCTAGCAGGATGTTCAATATATACATGATTGACACTTTAATTTTGAACGGATATCCATGTTGCCGGGAAACGTGGGGACAAGGACGGGTACGGGGACGGGGACGAGGTGCGTCATTTTTTGAAACAGGGGGGCGTGGGTTCGTCGGGTATATATATATATATATATATATATATATATATATATATATGTATGTATGTATGGATTTGTATAACTAAAATATTTATGATTTAAACTTTAAAGATTTATGTAATATTCCCAATTACCGGTAGCTAATTGTAATATTAATTTTGGCCGATTTCTTCGTGATAATTATTCCCTTAAGTCACTTGAGTAAATATTACTTCGACGGCGTGGGGGTCCATGAGGGTGAAGTGGTTGCGTGAGGGAAGAGGCGGCGTGTGCGGCTGGGCCTATGACGGTGCGATTTGAGTGGGGACAATGTGGGCCAAGAGGGACAACGCGATTTTGGTGGGGGCTCGGGTGAGAGCAAGGCTCTCAAAGCATAAAAAAGGGGAAGAGGCTCCTCATTCTCTCATTCTATTATGCATCTGCTGATTTCTATCTTTTGACATTGAGCACACTTTTGCTATTGAGCGAAGTACTGCAAGTGTTGTTCGGCACATCGGGTGCCTCGAGCGGAGATCCCAACCTCGTCCCTTTGGGGACTTTGAGTACTCGCTCAAGTGAGGAGATCTATCCATCATTTTTCAGGAGGGAGCCATAACATCTTCGACGAGATCACGCTAAGTCGCTTGGAATGCTGTGATCTCTTGGAGGGAGGTAGTTCGGGAGCGAGGAGATATCGGGGATTTCAATTTGAGGATAGTGTGACGAGACCAACCTTCACTAATCATCATTTTGATACGGGATGAGGCCATCATTTGCATATTTATCATCCGGGGCCAACGTACTCACTCAGAGAGTGCGTTATTTTCAAAGGGGAGGTCAAATTAGAGGTCGATACATTCAGGGATTCCTTCCGGGTTTTTCCGGGTTATTGGAGAAGAGCTCATTTCCAGAAGTTTCACATTTTTCCGAGCAAGGTAACAACCCCAAAGAGCTATTGCATTTCCTGACGTTGATGGCGATTCGACGGCACAGCCAGTGGCTGGAGATTACGCGAGTCCATGACAAAGTAGCCATTACTTGAGCATTTCGAAAGACTATTTCCGACTTGTCTTGTACAAGCCAAGGTGCCATCATTTTGATCACCTTTGTACTCATTGTTATCTTTCAGATACTATAATAAAATGGTTCGGCGTTTCTCCATATTTGCATTATTTGTATGATGTCTCTCTATTTGCTGTAGTTGCTTGTTTATGTTGCTTTGTATTATTGTTTATTTCTATCAGGAATATTACGGTGGTATCGAGCTGATAGACTTGGCTCTGCTATGGAGCGATTAGTCTATGACACCGGCGGGAAAACCATATATCACTTACGGGAAGGGAAGTACGAAAGGACCAGAGCAGGAGGCTTGGAGACCACTTTTGGAGAAGGGGACTACGTTCCGATGGTGGACGCGAGGAGGAAGAACCAATGGCGAGAGGATAAATATGAAGGGAGGGAGTTTGCACAACTCCTCTTAAAGTACGGTGCAAGAAGCTATCGAGGAGGATCGAAGAGATGGGGCGAGAAGTTACCATGGAACGAAACAACGTGAAAACCAAGGGGTTTTCACATCGGAAAAAGGATGCGACACTGCCCACCATTTGCGGGAGCAACTCTCGAGACGCAACGGGTTGTGTCACTTACTCCCCCACGTTCCACGATGCCCACATTCTCGGCTCACGAGACACCGAGAGATGGGAGGACCTCAAGCGGCGGAGCCGGTTCCTTATGGGGGATTATTTTGCGAGTATCGGGTCCCTATGGGCGAGAGTTTGGAGAAGATCTCACTATCCGCATGATTTTTGTTCGGCTCGAGGACGGTCGACCTCGTAACCGAAAACGAGAGGGGGTAGATACACACGGGATGGGGACGTACGGCGTACGAGTGGGCGAGTTTTCTTCCCAACATTTGACGGGTCCTCAAAATGTTTGGCGAAGGCTTAGGTGGAGAAGGCCGGACATTTATTTCCAGGCTCAATCGAGATGGTAAAGGAGGAGGCCATCATGGTGGTAGCGCGCACCTGTGAGGGAGAGGCCCATGAGCGGTGGTTCCACGGGATGGCCATCGTCGGGTCACTCAATGGTCTCGGGGGATTTAGAAGAGCACTTTCTGTGAGCCGACCAAGCTCGAGTAGACCGAGAACTCGGGAGAATCGTACATTTCGATTTTTTGAGGCTTTCGGTGATGGTGCCGCGACTTGTCCTCGACGGGAGGATCTACATGTTTATTGACGGGTTGGCGGAGACGTCTACGTGGGCTAGTCGGGATCCACGAGCTCTGCTACACTCTAGGATGCGAGTTTGGAGGACTCGGGGATTTGTAGGATGCTGCGCACGACCGAGCTCCCTTTCCCCTAGAGAGCGGGGCATTTTGGCCAGAAGGGGAAGGACACGGGGGTTCCACTTCCGAGGGGGAACCAAGGCCGGGGAGGGGCCTTTGGACGATGATACCCGAGAGAGACTTGAGACGGAGGAAGCTATGCTTCACATGCGGGGAGCCATGGGCACGCGAGACATCGATGTGCCACGGGAAAAGGCACACTACATAGAGGGTCTTATCCAACGGTGACGGGGGGAAGAAGATGCATGCGAGGAGATAGAGGCGAGGGGCGGCGGCGTGACTACAGAAGAGGGGATCATCCACGACCTCCACCCCCTAGGAGCGGGGAGGGACAACATTTGCACCTCTGCGAGAGAGTATTTGCTTCTTTGCGAGGGTTCTTAAGTATTTGACGCTTGTGTGTCGAGGCACGTTCATGGACAATGTGTTTCAATGCTAGTTGATAGTGGGGCATCTGGTTTAGGAGATATTAAATTATTAAATTATTTTAATGTATTTCCTAAGTTAAAACTTAGGGAACTTCAATAATTAAAGTGAATTTAATTAAACATGTGATGAAATTGTCTTAAGTCACACATATCAAGCTTTCTTTTAATCTTAGCCATTGATTCAAGATTTGATCATGGCCATTGGTTTCCCAACGAGAAAAGTATAAAGGAAAGGCTTGGGGTCATTTTTAAAGACACACAGAGGTATAGCCTTCGAAGCTAGCGTAGATTCTAGAAGTGAGTTTGCTAAGAATTCTCAAAAGTGTTTTAGTCGCAGAGAGAGGGAATTTAGGCCAGGGGATGATCGATCCCGGGGTCTAGAATCATCAGGGCGAAGATTAGCTCGAAGAGACGGTGCGAAAAGACGAGACGCAACGACAAGGACAACGTAGTCCCTCGAGGACAACGTGATTTTCGACGAGAATCCCTTAGGGGGTTACGCGAAGACCCTAAGGGCGGTGGGCGAAGCTGCGTCACCCGATGCAGCACACACAGCCTTTCTCGAGTAGCAGCGGGGACGCGAGAGGCCGACGCGAGAGGCTTTTCGGGACAACGCGGGATTTCTAGGGCCCTAATCTTGGTGAGTTACGTAAATCTGTTTGAGGGTGTTGATCGGTCATTATTTTGGCTTTAGAACGATCGGTGAGCACGTAGATCTATTATTTCTCGTCGGGTGTTCCGGACACTGGAACCCACATTTGTTGTATTGAAGAGAAATTCTTAATAATAAAAACCCTCCAATGACACGGAAGATTGGTTTTCTGCATTGGGTTTTTCAGGGGACTATTTGTCTAGAAAATATCTGTCACTTTCTCTATGTGTGCATGAACTTGTTCTAGATACGAATTGGTGAAAGATTTGTTATGTGTTTTCTTCGATTTTAACTTGAATTTATTTCGGTTAATAACTTATCTAAGTAGGAGGAGCATAACTAGATTAACGGTGAAAAGATTTATGCATAAGTGTAAGATTCATAAATTTTCACATGGTATCAAAGCAATTTCGGATCTAGAAGGGTCACCGGCAAGAGGTCGAAGGTTCTAGGCTATGACATGTCGAGTAGCGACGAGTATATGAAGGGACAACGCGGTTTTCAGAGGCGAGATTCACGCGAGAGGGAAGGGTGACGCGGTCTAACGTCTGTCTCCTAGCAAGCCCACACAATCACTTTAGCGCGAGCGGCTCAAAAAACAACGTTGGATTGGTCCGAAGCATGCCGATGAGATGCGGATGCGAATTTGTCGGATCTAGAAAAGACTAAATATTAGCTCCAAAAATGCGAAGGTGCGGGGTGGGGTTAAATTTCTATTGTCTTCGATTTTTAGCCTAAGCACAAGTGACAAAGTGCGGGAGGAGATCAACTTCTCAAAGAGTTTCTAGCCAAAGAAACTTGCGATTTGATTAGAGGATCAAGAGCGGCGAATCGTTGTTGATTTGGCGGATTTCCAAGAAAGGGAAATCGGGTTGTCGGAGGGGAGCAAAAGGTGCTTGTTTCGTCGAGGGCCTTAGATCCGATTCTCTAGCAAAGAGAAAAGGAAGTTCCGAGCACTTTTACGAGCAGGATGGCATCTCATGGACTACGCGATAAGGACGGATTGGATGGCGTCTCCAACTTTTTAGTTTGGAAAGCAAGGATCCGAGATAGTCTTTGAGGCATATAATCTTGAGAGATCATGCGAGCAAACTGCGGCCATGCGAGCCGTCTGGATCTCCTTTGGAAGCATAGGGAAGGCTGTGAGCATTCCAAGCGGCTAATCATGGACGTAGAATTAAGGACCATATTGTACCATAGTTGGGCAGAAGAAGACAACTAATGAAATGTGGATGGCCTTAATCTCCCTATATGAGGGAAAATACGTCCAAAGAAAGATGATGTTGGAGACACGAGATGAGGTCATTCATGATGACCAAGGGAGAAGACATGGATCATTTTCTCTTCGGATTGCAGTCAATCGAGAGATCAATTGACTACAACGGGTGCTAGGGTGGAAGACGATGTGATAGTCGGGGCGCCCTCAATGCGGTCACAAATGAGTGGGAAACCTTTGTCCAAAGTATCTGCAGGCGGAAAGCGAGACCTCCCAAAATTGGGACAACTTGTGGTCAATCCCGCATCAAGAAGAACTCGCATGATTCACCAAGAAGCAACACAACTACGGATTGAGCAAAGTGAAGAAGGAAGATGAAGAAGATGCGGCCTTTGCATCAAAGAGCGATAGGGAAAGAAGAAGAAGGATCTCGTCAAAGATCAAGTGCTTCTAGTGTGGTGAAATGGGACATTTTTCCGAGCAATTGTCCTCGAAGAAAAAAAAGACAAGGACACTTCTTCTTCCAAGGCACAGTGCTGTCAGCGATGATGGGTTAGAAGATGATGCGGCCATGAGCGCTCATGAACCACGAAAGTGGGGTGACATGGATATGTAGAGGAGCTACATAGTATAAGGCGGGATCCTTGAGCAACTCATCTCTTGGATCACATGCAGAGCTACGATAGCCTTAAGACAATAGCGGGACAAGTGAAGCGGTGGGTGCATAGATCGACGGATAGGACGAGAGGCGGATACGAAGGTGGGAGGAACGATGCGAGAGCGAGAGCGACAACAACGTAGAAGCGACAACGAGCGCGAGAGGTTGATGTGACTTCGATGGCGCAAAGCGAGAGGCTGCTTACATGGTGCGGGCTGCGGTGGCCGCGAAGGCTTTAGAGGAATGAGCGCGGTGCAACAACAATGTGAGAGATTTTAGCACAAGGGGGCGGATGTGACTTCGATGGTGCGAGAGGAGTGTGCTTACGCGGTGCGAGTGTAGGGCGTGCGTCATCCTTCGGATGCCGGCCTATAGATCTATAGCCTATGGAGCTTCGAGTGATGAGGATGCGGTGCATCTAACTTGTCTGTCAAGGATCGGGTAGGATATTTAGTTGTTTCTCTTAACAAATCGAAGTTGCGATGCGACAGGACCGGCGATGGCGGTGTGAGCGACACGGATGCAACATATTGAGAGGGAGCCGCAGATACGAGAGGTTGCGGTGGCGGTGGCAGAGTCACGGGCATCGGGCCAAGCATCGGCGGCACGAAACCGGTACCCAAAGTCTTGTAATGCATAATGTGATGTATTGCTAGAGCACACTCTTGATGCTAAGAGGGAGTGTTGAGATTTTGTTTATTTGGGGTAGCATCGGGTTGTTCTCCTAGCTCCCAAATTTTTGAGGAAGGACTAGAGTACATTCGATCTACGAAAGACCCGAGAAATGGATTTAGGAAATTTCATCTGGTTTAGGAGATATTAAATTAATTAATTATTTTAATGTATTTCCTAAGTTAAAACTTAGAACTTAAATAATTAAAGTAAATTTAATTAAACATGTGATGAAATTGTCTTAAGTCACACGGATCAAGGGTTTTTTTAATCTTAGCCATTGATTCAAGATACGATCATGGTCGTTGGTTTCCCAACGAAAAAAGTATAAAGGAAAGGCTTGGGGTCATTTGTAAAGACACACGAGGGTAGAGCATTGAAGCTAGGCAGAGATTCTAGGGAGAGGGTTTTGCTAAGAATTCTCAAAGTGTTTTCAGTGCACGAGAGAGGGAATTTAGGCTAAGGGGGATGATGCGATTCACGAGGTCTAGAATCAACAAGAGGTAGAGATCGGCTCGGAGAGACAACACGAAAGAAGCGGGGAGTTGCGGCGGCAAGGGGCAACACGAGTCCCTCGAGGACAACGTGATTTTCGACGAGAAGCCCCTCGGGGGTTACGCGAAAGACCCTAAGGGGGCAACGTAGGGACTGCATCACCCAATGCGGTTGTAACGCAACCCTTTTCGGAGCGACGCTTTGGGACGCGGAGGCTTTAGAGGCCAACGCAAAGGCTTTCGGGGACAACGGTGGGGGTTTCTAGGCCCTAATTAGAAATGGATTTAGGAAATTTCATGCTGGTTTTAGAAGATATTAAATTAATTAATTATTTTAATGTATTTCCTAGGGTTAAAACTTAGAGAACTTAAATAATTAAAGTGAATTTAATTAAACATGTGATGAAATTGTCTTAAGTCACATGGATCAAGGTTTCTTTAATCTTAGCCATTGATTCAAGATGCGATCATGGCCATTGGTTTCCCAATGAGAAAAGTATAAAGGAAAGGCTTGGGGTCATTTGTAAAGGCACATAGAGGCGAGCAACGGAAGCTAGTGAGATTCTAGGGCGGGTTTGCTAAAAATTCTCGAGAAGTGTTTCAGCGTGAGAGAGGGGAATTTGGGCCAAGGGGATGATGCGATTTCGAGGTCTAGAATCAACAAGATGTAGAGATCGGCTCGAGAGAGACAACGCAGAGAAGCGAGGCCGCAGCGGCAAGGACAGTGCGGTCCCTCAGGGGACAGTGCGTGATTTTCAACAAGACGCGCGTCGGGTTGCATGCCCGAGAGACCCTAAGGGACGGCGTAAGCAACTGCGTCACCCGATGCAGGGGTAACACGGCCCTTCGGAGCAACGCTAGGGACACGAGGGCATCAAAGGCGACGCAAAGGATTTCGGGACAACGGCCGTGGTTTCTAGGCCCCTAATCTTGGTTTGAGGGTGTGGATTAGTCATTATTTTGGCTTTAGAACAATCGAGTGTCTTTCGTCGATCTATTATTTCTCTGTCGACATTTCCGGATACGGAACCCAAATTTGTTGTATTCGAGAAATTTCTTAATAATAAAACCCTCCAAACGACCGGAAAATCGGTTTTCTCGCATTGGGTTTTTACGGGGACTATTTGTCGGGAAAATATACGTGTCACTTTGTCTATGTGTGCATGAACTTGTTCTAGATATTAATTGGTGAAGATGCGTTGTGTGTTTTGCTTCGATTTTTAACTTGAATTTATTTCGGGTTAATAACTTATCTAAGTAGGAGGAGCATTGCAGTTAACGATAAAGATTTATGCATAAGTGTAAGATTCAAAAAATTTTTCACGGGCGTTTCATGGGCGACTTTTTGGCGAGGCTCTTTCGTTTGGTGGGTACAAGGCGGCTACGAGCACTAGTTATTACCCTCGGACGGACGGGGAAGACGAGGAGATAGTGAACAAGTGCGGGAAGGCTACTTGTGGAAACTATGTCCTCGGATAACAAAGAGACATGGCTACGCGCTACACTTGAGGAAATACTTGCTACAACACCACCTTTCACATGTCTATCGGTATGTCTCCGTTTTATGGTTTATATGGATACCATGCTGCGAATTTTGCTGATGTGATGTTTGGAGCTAGCAAGGCCCCGGGAGCCAAGGAGCTCGGATCCAAGAGAATTAGGATATACTCCGAGGCTCTTAAGGATAACTTAGCTACAACACGGAACCAACAAAAGGCTAGCATGTCGACGGGGGACGAGTAGAGAGCGAGTTTGAGGTAGGAGACTTAGTCTACCTACGACTCCGGCCATACGCGCGAGTCAACGGCCGAAGGCGAAGGAGGTTGAGAAGCTCAAGCCACACTGCTTCTATGGACCTTACGGGTGATCCACGGATTGGGGAGGTTGCATATGAGTTGGAGCTACCCGCGGTAGTAGGATCCACAACTATCTTCTACATATCATGCCCGAAGAAGGCATTGGGGACGACGGTGATCATGTAGCAGAGGAGCTCCCACCTACGGATGATGAAGGGCATTTGGTATTGCGATCCAAAAGGCTATCATAAACACCGAGGGAGAGACGACTACGGAGCAAGACGGTAGAGAATACTTGGTGAGGTGGAGGAACTTGCTCGGATGAGGATGCCACTTAGGAGAGTGAGAAAATCTTACAACACCCATCCTCGCGGTTGCTTGAGGACAAGAAATGTTTTGGCGGGGAGGACTTTAATATTCCCAATTAGCAGCTGACTAATTGGTAATATTAATTTTGGCCGATTTTGCTTTTCTAATGTTAAAGTCGGTTAATAAAGTGGGTGATTTGACACATAACCCACACTTAGGAAATAATTATTCCCTAAAAGTCACTTGAGCAAATATTATTTGACGAGCGTGAGGTCCATGAGGGTGAAGTGGCGGCGTGAGGGAAAGAGCGAGCATGGGCGGCGTGGGCCCATGGCACGGCGCGGTTGATTGGGGACGGCTACGGGCCAAGAGGGACATTGCGGTTTGGTGGGGCCGGGTGAGAGCAAGGCTCTCAAAGCATAAAGGGGAATAGGGCTCATTCTCTCATTCTATTATGCATCTCGGTTACTGTCTTTTGACATTGAGCACGCTTTTGTTGTTGAGCGAAGTACGCGGTGTTCGGCCACTAGGGTGTCTCCCGGCTAAAGATTCCAACCTCGAGCGTCGGGGGACTTCGGTGCCGCTCGGTGGGGAGATCTATCTATCATTTTTAAGGAGGGAGCCATAACATCCTTAGTCGACATCACACAAGTGCTTGGACAATGCGGTCTCTTGGAGGGATTACGCGGTTTGTGGTAGAGGCGATTCAGGAGTGAGGAGATATCGGGGATTTCAGGCCCGGGGATAGTGTGGAGGGACCAACCCTTCACTAATCATCATTTTCATACAAGAGGAGGCCATCATTTGCGGGATTTATTATTCATGGCTAGCGTACTCTTCGGGAGTGCGTTATTTTCCAAGGGAGGTCAAATTCACGGGGTCGACATTCCGGTATTCCTTCCTGGGTTTTTACAGGTTATTGGAGGAGAGCTCATTTCCGAGTTTCACATCCGAGTAGGGAACTACCCCCAAAAAGGCTATTCCATTCCAACGGTAGTAGCAATCCGGCGGTGACAACAACAACAAGCTGGAGATTATGCAATCCATGACGAGCAACCATTCCTTGAGTATTTACGAGAGTATTTCCGGCTTGCCTTGTGCAAGCCAAGGTGCCATCATTCACAGTCACCTTTGTGCTCATTGTTATCTTTCGGATATATAATAAAATGGCTCGGCGTTTCTCCATATTTTGCATTATTTGTATGATGTCTCTCTATTTGCCATAGTTGCTTGTTTATGTTGCTTTGTATCACTTGTTTATTTCTATACGGAATATTACAATTTAAACATGCACATCATTCAGACATTCAACATTTACATTGAAATTTCAAAATTACTAGTTTGATATCAAGTAAAAAATCGGAGTTTAGACATACTTGTAAATATGGCCCCAAGCCAATTTTTGCCCAAAACTACGGTAGGGAAATACAAGGCCAAAAGTTACATTCTTGGCAAAAAATATACACGAGTTAAAAGAGTGATTAGAAAATCAAGTGATGTTGGTTGGCCATGAGAGAATGTGGAGATTACGGTAGAAAAACAAGAGTTTGGAATCACGTATATGGCGATAGACTATTTGTTGTGTTTTCTTCAAGATTCTAATACTTGTCATAGGGAGCTTTCCCATCTTTGATATCATGGGTGTAGAAATTTATGAATCTTAATTCTTATGCAAAAATTATTTACGTGTCCGGCTAAGCTTCTCTTACTTATACAAGTTGTTAGCCATCAATAAAATTTGTACATAAGTAATGATGGCTATACAAGTCTTCCAAGGCCTTCAAGAAACAAATGCGGAGCAAATGCGCTGAGTTCTGCCGAAGCCTTCTGCGTGTCTCTTGTCCAAAAGACCCATCTCACGCGATGTTTTCACTTAAAAATCCTTCAAAAGAGAAGCCTGTTGATTCAAAAAGAAAACGCGCCGAAAGCCATAATTCCCACCATTTCTCCATTTCAAAATATTCCCTTCATGTCACCCATTTTCTTCATTTTACCCTTTATTTCCCTCCTAAAATTTCCTTTTTCCTTTATTATTCCTCCATTTCCTCAAGAAATCCCTTTAAAAACCTTCTAAATCTTCTTTTACTTGGTTTAAAACCCTTCTTTTACCCCCATTGGAACCCCTCGAGAACCCTTAAAAAAACTTCATTTCGGCCTAATTCATGCTCGTTTTAGACATTCGGGCTCAAGCGCCTTTCGGCTTAGCCCTAGCCCCTTTTTGTCATATAGCACTGGTCACCGTGACCAAGCGCTACAGCCCCATCGGCTATACGCATATCGCGGCCTCTCGATTCCGCTTTACACATGCCGATGTCGCACCCCACGATAGACATTACGCCGATGGAATCCTAGCTGATCGATTTGCTTCCATCCGACGATCCAGCGCTTCATCGGCCATCGCAATCTTACGTTCGCCTTCCCTTTTTCTCCGCAATGTGCATCCCGCCAAAAAATATCACGACCATCGATCCTCAAGATCCAACGGCTATTGGGGCTCCACCCTTTCTCGACCCCTCATCCACCATCTCCCCCGGAATCACTCCTAATCGTTGATCATAATCGATCAATGGCCCACACGCTAACCCGATCCCATTTCACCCCAGCGATTAAAAAACCTTTCGCTACACGACAAAGGTTGACGTAACGCAGTCGGGACCCACCATCCTCCTCCCGTGCATCTTTTTCTCCCCTCGTGCTAAACGTCCACGACGTAGATACGTAGCTCGCAGATCGAACGGTCAACACATCGTTTCACGCCCATTCCACCACACCCGCACGCGCGTGCAATTTGAACGCAAAATGGGCGGGTTTTGGGGGATATGCGTCAACTCCTAAACCTTATCGCGTTCCCCCCCCGCCAATACCACTTACCGCTCGGGACTCTCACGCGAAAACCATTCGCGGTTTTCTCAAAACCACCAGTGCTTTCTTCGATGCTAAAACTCTATTTTAAACCTTGGTTCTTTGCTCTTCGCCATAGAACCTCCTCGCTACATGCACCCTCCTCCCTCCACTTGCTCCTCCGCCCCCACACGACACGCAAGCCGGTTTAAACCCACAACGCGAGTTTTCATAACGTTTTTTAATGTTTATTTGCGGGTTTTAATGGCGGGTTAATGTGCGAGCTCTCCCACGATCAAGAAAAGTGACAAAGAGTCGAGGATGACGATCCTCGAAAGCTCAAAACAATGCGGAAAGGGGATAAGAAAGGGTTTATTCCACGTTTAAGGCGATGTGTCATGAGCATCGACCATTCATTCAAAACCCTTCGGTGTAGAAAGCCACTCTGTCACACCAACAAAAACGGAAGAAACAATGAAGATTAGTGAAGAGTATCGGGAGAGATTAAAGTTTAAAGGTTAAGTCAAAAGCATGAAAGATTAAAAGACTTAAACCATGCAAATTATAGATAAAGACAACATAGTGAAATTATGAAGGCAAAAAAGTGAGATCGGGCCTTAACACGAGTTTGATGATGAAATTAAAGGAAAGATTAGGCTAAAGCAACCTCGAACACATCAACATAGAGCGATTATTCAATCGAAATATCAAGCGGCTCCTTTGGCCAATTCTTATACGTAAATACAAACAAACGGTTATTACACAAAAGAATATATTTTAAACTGTCATGATAGTTATTGTAAAAGATAAGGATGAAGCCTTAAAAGTCAATCTTTTCTCCTATCCGCACTCTCGAAGTTAAGACAGAAATTAATGAAACAAAGAAGTAGTTGCACCTATTCCTACCTTGTGCCTTGCATGGTTTTCAAGGCTAGGAACGCATTACTACGTAATAAATGACATATCGAACCCTAAAAAATAGTTCCACCTCCTCAATTACGGTATAAGTACTCTTTGTGGAACTCATTGTATTGGGGGGCATTTGGTGACTCTTTTGAGGTAATACATAGCTACTCTGTACGAAGTTGAAAGGAAATTGATGTTACGGAATTTGTGGATGTTTTGACTCTGTTTGTTGATGGAGAAAGCTTTGTCATTGGATCCACGGAGCTTGGGTTTGTTGGTGATGTATTCTAATGCGGTAATGTTTTTCCTGTTTTCCATTACTGTTTCATCATTTCTTACTACGGTAGAGTAAAAAGTTTGGGCTAAGAAATGTCTCCTAGAAGCACCTTAGACCTATTTACTCTCCAATGTTTTATGTTTTCCTCTCGTTTGAGGCATTCCGGAGAAATTCTTAATTGCTCTCTAGAACCATTATGCTTGTTTACTTCTTAAATAGTTAAATATAGTTGGCCTCAAGAATGATTTATGGTTTTCCACTGCTACTTCTTGCCACTTGAAAAGCTTGTTTCGAAGTCTCCACTTTAAAGTACCATTGTTTACGAGTACGCAAATAGGTTTGTTTTGATGATACCCTTTGTTCATGCTTTGAGATAATTGTTTTGAAGGTCTTTATAATTGTAATCGAGAGATGTTTAGGAGTTTCCTCTTCTATGAATACGGTTATTTGTGAATCTTTTTATGTTTTTCTAAATTCCTTGAAGGTGAAATCTTTGGATGAAATAGAGCGTTCCTCGACTCGTAGATTTCATTTGAAAAGTTTATCTTGAAATTATTATTTGCTTGAAGTGTGGTTTCTAGAATTTATGGTTAGCTACTGTCTATGAAATGCCTCTTCATGTTCGGATAATGTTTTAAGTTCCTTTGTTGAGAAGTACATATAATTAAGGATTCTTAATTGCCCTTAGTTCTACTTTTCATTCTAAACCTTTTAATGTCGATTTCATTTCACTTGAAAGACTTTGTAGATCCACTGGCCAAGTTAGATTTTCCCTTTCATACCCTTGACCCATTTACAAACTTGTTACAACTTCCACTTGACTCCATTGCCCAGTGACTTAGAGGTTCCCTTTTCTATCTATGTTGCCTAGATCATCATGTCCCACCAAACAATCAAACAAACTCATGCTTAATAACTAGCCTAATATCAACCTTTTACAAGCAAACAAGTCATATCTTTGCAAACAATTGAGAGATCCCTCTTTGAGACTTGGAAGGCTAGGGTCCTAGAGTACAGAGATTGGTTCTAATGTTGCCTTGTCATTTAGTATGCCAATCTGCTAAATCACGGGACCCCAACACAAGTTATCAACTCGAATAAATTCAAGTTAACATCAAAGCAAAACACATAACGAGATCTCGTTGAGATTTTGTGTATCCGGGGTAGCATTTGGTTGTGCTCTAGGTCCCCAAAATTTTTGGAAGGACTAGAGTTCACCTGATCTACAAGACACGAAATGGATTTGGGAAATTTAATCTAGTTTAGGAGATATTAAATTAATTAATTATTTTAATGTATTTCCTAAGTTAAAACTTAGGAAAATAAAGTAATTAAAGCTGAATTTAATTAAACATGTGATGAAATTGTCTTAAGTCACATGGATCAAGCTTTCTTTTAATCTTAGCCATTGATTAAAGATTTAATCTTGGCCCAGTTGATTTGTCAGATGAAAAGTGTATAAAGGAAAGGCTTGGGGTCATTTGTAAGAAACACGAGAGGTAGAGCACGCAAAGCTAAGTTGAGATTCTAGAGCGAGTTGCTAAGAATTCTCAAGTGTTTCGAGTTGCGAGAGAGAGGGAATTTAGACCAAGGGGGATGATTTGATCTCGGGGTCTAGTATACACAAGAAGTAGAGAAGAGATTAGGAAACACGGTGCGAGAGGAAGGCGGTGAGCGACGGCGGCGGGGACGTCGACTACGGCGAGCAGCATCGGACGATAGCAGCGACGGCGGACGATGGCGGGAGCGACAGCAACAACAAGGACAACGTGATTTTTTAGGAAACCCTTTAGGGGTTACGCGAGAGACCCTTAGGGGTAGCGTTGTGACTACGTCATGCGGTACGGGGTAACGTAGTCCCTTCCGGTGACAAGAGCTCGAGCATTTGGAGGCCTTCGGAGGCATTTGGAGGTCTTTCAGAGGCGAGATAAGGGGTTTCTAGGCCTAGATCCGGCTGAGTTACGTATATCTGTTTGAGGGTGTGGATCGGTCAGGTATTGTTGGTCTTAGATCGGCCCGAGTCTGCGATCTAGAGTTTTCTCTATAGGGTTTTCCGGATCCCGGGAACCCGAGTTGTGTATTCGAGAAATATTCTTAATAATAGAGCCCTCTCGGCGACCAGAGACCTTTGTTTTCCCACATTGGGTTTTTCGGGGACGAGTTTGTCTAGAAATAAGCATGTCACTTTGTCTTTGTGTGCATGTGCTTATTCTAGATCCGAATTGGTAGAGATCGTTATATGTTTTTCTTTGATGTTAACTTGAATTTATTCGATTGATAACTTGTATAAGTAGGAGAAGCTTAACCGGATTAACGGAAATAATTTTTGCATAAGAATTAAGATTCGAGAAATTTCTACATGGTATCGAGCAATTGCGGATCTAGAAGGGTCATCGGCTAAAGCATACGAGAAGGATCTAGGTGTAGAAAAGCGGTTGGAAAGGCGGCGAGAAAAGTAGATGCGAAGGGACAATGCGAGTTTTTCGGGGAGGAGATTTAAGCAAAGGGAAGGGTGGCCACTGCTCAACGCGCGTGACCTAGCAAGCCCACACAATTCTTGCGGCCGTAGGCGACTCAAAAACAATGCTGGTTGGGTGCGCAGCCAACTAGTGTGATTCGGATACTGAATGCTGTCAAATCCGAGAAAAAGTACGAGAAAAGTTGCGGAAATTCGGAGAGCTGGTGGGGGTTAAACTTTTGAAGTTTTGAGATTTTTAACCTTAGCACAAGTGACAAAGTTTGGGAAGAGATCAACTTCTTTGAGAGTTTTTTGCCAAAGGAAACTTGTAGTTTGGTCGGGAGGATCAAAGAAAGCATCTGAATCATAGTTGATTTGCGTAGATTTCAAGGAGGGAAATCTAGTGTCGGAGGGAGCGAGAGGGTTCCCGATTCGAAAATGACCCTAGATCCAAGATCTCTAGCATAGAGAAGAGGAGCTCAGACACATTACGAGCGAGATGGCTCCTCATGGACTACATGATCGGGATAGGCTAGAGGGCCTCTCAAAATTTTCTGTATGGAAAGCTAGGATCCCTAATTGTCCTAGAGGCATATGGTCTAAGAGATCATGCGGAAATGCGGACCCCGGCCACGTCGATAGATGCGGATCTCCTAAGGAAGCATAGAAGAGCTGTGCAGGCATGCCAAGCGGGCGATAATGGACAATATCAAGGATCATATTGTGCCACACATAGTCGAGAAGAGGACAACTAATGAGATGTGGAAGGCCTTGACTTCCCTATATGAGGAAAGTCGGTCCCAAAGAAAGATCTTTGTGGTGGAGGCCCAAATGAGGGTCATTCATGATGACCAAGGGAGAAGACATCGAGCATTTCCTCTTCGGATTGCGGTCGATCGGGGATCAGCGGGTGCAACGGGTGCAACCCTAGATGATGCGGTGATAGTCGAGGGCCCGCCACTCAATGCGATCACGGATGAGTGGGAAACCTTTTTCCAAAGTATCTTGGGCGGGGAGCGGACCTCCTAGATTGGGAGAGCTTGTAGTCGATCTGCGCCAAGAAGAACTACGAACGTTCACCAAGAAGAAGCACGGCCTGCGTTGAGCAAGGTTAAGAAGGAAGAGGAGGAAGATGCAACCTTGGTATCGAAGAAGCAGCGAAGAAGAAGAAGGATCTTTCTAAGATCAAGTGCTTTCCGGTGTGGTGAAATGGGACATTTTGCCGGCCATTGTCTAGAAAAGAAGAAGGACAAGGAAGCATCTTCTTCGAAGACGGCGGTGGCATGATGATGGGTCGGGAGATGATGTAGCCATGAGTGCTCATGAACGACGGAGGTGGGGTGAAATGGACATGTAGAGGAGCTACATGGAAGTAAGGTGGGGGTCCTTGAGCAGCTCATCTCTTGGATCACAAGCGAGCTACGACGGCGCTAAGATAGTAGCGAGACAAGTGGAGCAGATGGGTGCATAGATCACGAGATGAGGAAGAGGTAGAGCGGATCTGGAGGCACGGGAGGGGCGGTGCGGAGCATAGCGACATCGACGTAGAAGCGATGGCAGGCGCGAGAGGTTGATGTGACTTGGGCGAGCGCAGAGGCAATGCTACTTACGCGATGTAGAGCTGCACGGCGGCGCGAGAGAGCTTCGGAGGGACGGTGCGGTGCGACGACGAGCGTGATAGATTTTAGCACAAGGAGTCGATGTGACTTCGGTGAGTGCGAGAGGGAGTCGATTACGCTAGCGAGCTATAGCTATGCATCGTTCTTTAGATGCCGGCACGGATCTATAGCCTATGGAGCTTCAATGATGAGGATCCGGCCTATCGACTTGTCTGTCAAAGATTGGGCAAGAGATTCGGTTGTTACTCTCAACAACGAAGTTGTAGTGTAGCGAGATCGGCGGTGGTAGTGCTATGAGCGACACGGATGCAACATATTGAGAGGGAGCTGCAATACGGTGGTTGCAATGGCGAGTGGCAGAGTCATGGGCGGTGAGTACGAGAATGGCAGCAGACGGTGCAAAGTTGAGTGGTAGGAGGCCAAGCTTCGAGCGGCACGAAACTAGTGCCCAAAATCATGTAATGCATAAGTGTGATGTATTGCTAGAGCACACCATTGATGCTAAGAGGTAGTGTTGATATTTTGTGTATTTGGGGTAGCATTAGTTGTGCTCTAGGTCCCAAATTTTTGAGGAAGGACTAGAGTTCATCGATTTACAAGACCCGAAATGGATTTGGGAAATTTCATTTGGCTTTAGGAGATATTAAATTAATAAATTATTTTAATGTATTTCCTAAGTTAAAACTTAGGAAAATAAAATAATTAAAGTGAATTTAATTAAACATGTGATGAAATTGTCTTAAGTCACACGGATCAAGCTTTCTTTTAGTCTTAGCCATTGATTAAAGATTTAATCTTGGTACGTTGATACGTCAACGAGAAAAGTATAAAGGAAACGGTTGTGGTCATTTGTAAGATACATAGAGGCGAGCAACGCGAAGCTGGTGAGATTCTAGGGCGGGGTTGCTAAGAATTCTCAAGTGTTTCGGTTGCGGGAGGGGAATTTGAGACCGAGGGGGATGATTTGATCCCGCGGTCTAGAATACACAAGAAGCGAGAGAAGAGATACAAATGAGGGGTAGGAATTAGTGGACATGATGGTGCGTGAATGGATAGTAACACACTAGAAATTTGGTTGGAGGGGGCCATTGACTAGTGAATAGATGCAATCGGGAAAGTACAACGACTCGGTGAAAATGGTGGAGTGAGGATGTCGGCTCGATTGGGTGACGAGTTATGGCGGGCAAATAGAAATGGCACCGAGCTGCGCTGTTAGCCATGATGGAAAACAAAGTGGCGAGAGATGTCAAAGAACACAAAAAAGAAGGTGAGAATGAAGCATTATTTGAGGGATGTGTGGCGATAGAGTTAGGTGCGGGGAATAGGAGAACGGGGATATAGGTATGTAGTGGACGGGGAGACGATGGAACAATGGAAGCGAGGGAAGACATTCGTTCAATAGAAAAATGACGCGGAGTTTTTCTAGGGCGACGCGAGAAGATTGACATAGAGAGCACGGGGCGGTACAACGAGGCACAAGCGAGAGGAACGTTGGGTTGTGATACCAAATGGAGCAAACTTGATTTTTATATTTTAGTTTAACGGATATATATATATATATATATATTATTAGAAAACTAATTGATGAGTTTTATAGAGAAGACCCTTGGCTTATATACAACCTTATGTGCCTTTTCGTGAAATGGCATGATCTTACGATCATGGCCTTTCCCTAATTTAACTATAATTACAAAATTACAAATTTCTACATAGCGACAATTTGGGTGACTCTCCCCCTACCATGCGAGACACATATATCAACAAGGCTAAAAGGTACAATAAGAAAGCCATGAATGTAATTCTTAGTGCTGCTGCTAGATCCTATAAAAGCCAAAGTTGATTGATGCTCATTAGCCATAAGTCTTTGGAGAAGATGTGCATGATCTCTACTCAAAGAACGATGCGAGTCAAGATGAAAATAATAATGATGATTATATGATTTGGATGAAGCGAGATGAGGAAGAAGGAGTAGTAGATTTGGAAGCATGTTTTCAACCATAAAAACTCATTTGCAAACCCTAAACTGCTGCTTTGAAATTTATATGGCATTACATGTGGCATCATTGAAAATTTATAAAACCATAACTTATAGCAGCCGCATGTTTTGCTTAAGTTGTCTAGGGATAGTGTTTGTACTTTGGTAAAAATTATCTTTAGCCCTCAAGGCTACGCTAGATACCCTATCCAAATCATTAAGGCCTCATGAATAACTTCTGGAATCCTTCTTATTGAAAATCCTTTCTGTGACCATTATAAGGAAGCCTCCCTTGTGGTTCAAAATTTCAAATACCACTAAATAGTTGGAGAAAGGCTAATGAAGTGATGGTGGTAGGCGATCTCTTATTGCCACAAGGTTTGGACTTGCCTAGTGAGGCTTTGCACTAAGGCTGCTAGATTTTACGATAATAGATAACACCCTTTGAGTATATTACTAAGATTTGCCCCCATCATGTCCCTTAAGGGATTGCATGGCATAGTTGAATTTGATTAGGTTTGGTTAAAGGTAGAATCATCCCCTAAATGTGGGTGAAGGATTTTGACATGGGCGTAGGGCATGCACTCACTACATCACGAAAGGGACCTTAGAATGGTCGAGAATTTTCTTATGCCTTAACTATTTACCAATATGTCAATGTAGTTTGGCAATACTCTTCTTTATGTTTATTTCTATAACATTTTCCATTACAATAGTGAAACAATGCATTTTTTTTTCTCTATCTATTGTTATAAATTTCACAATTGCATTTTCTCTCCTAGAAATGCTTCATTTGTCCAAAACATGATTGGTAAAAAATAGAATTTTGGTCCATATTGAACCAACATTAGCCTTAACCTTTAACATGTTACTTCAAGGCTTTTTAGGGTGATAGCTATCATACACCACAATCCTTCCCATTTGATCTCGGCTTCTTTAGATTTGAGGATGAAAGTGATGTTGTATCTGGCTAGTCGGAAGAATTGAGGGGTATAACCTAATCTACTCTTGAAAACCCTTTTCATTCATTGCTTTAGGGACTTTTCATGTTATTTAATTCTTGTGAAGTGTCCTATCAATTCTATCTTTGCATATTTGACCAATATTTCTTGGATTACCTCCGACTCAGAAGACTTTTTATTCTTTCTTGATTTTGATCATAGAGATGTTCATTTTTCTTCTAAATTCATTTCTGGAGGGTCTTTAGTGTTGTGGTGGTTAGGGTTTTCTTCTGTGCATCAGCCTTGAGCAGTGTTTTTGTCAACTTTGTGAATTTGGGTACTTCTAGATTGAGAGCATAGGGGTCTTCAAACTTGTTGAAATGATCTCAATCTCTGAGAATGAAAGTTGCTTATAGATTATTTTCTATGTGGCTTTTGTCATGATCTACTTTCAATTTTTTGACCTTACCCCCCATTTGAGGGTTTTGGGTCCTTTCATAATCTTAATTTTTTGATTAACATTATAAATCATCATAATGGATTGGGATTTTGACAGGTTTGAAACATCAAATAGAGGGTTGGGCCTTGAGCCTTGATATGATTGCTTATCTCCTAATTATGCAAGGGAGTACCTAGAGCTTTTACCTTGTGAATCCATGATTCTTCTTACTTTTTGGGCCATATCCTTCTGATGCTTGATTTGATGAGTTTGGATCAGGATGTTTGATTTTTCGTCAGCAAGAGTGGCACTTCTTCTCAAGATTGATTTTTCCTACTGCAGAGGGGCATTCCTTCATTCCTCTGCACATGACTGGGAGGATCTCTCTACTCGCAACCAAGAATCTATGGTTTGCACTTGGGGAGGAGTTTGTTCCTTTGGAATACCATATGAGATTGGGCTTCCTTGCTTCAGGATTTCCTTCATAACATTTTCCTTCTCTCCATTCCCCTTCAACTTCCACCAATTCAGTACCTTGTTGTGAAGGAAAATTTCATTTGGACTGATAAGATTACGTAGGGGTCCTTTGTTTAGTCAAGAGGTTCCTCGTCTCTGTGAGGGTCAGCTAGTGTTTCTACAAAGTTTACCATGTGACCTGGTGCTGAATGTCTCCAAATCTCTCTAAGCTGTCATACCTTAGAATCTGTGAAAAACTTCCATCCCACCCCTCATATCGTAGAAATTTATAACTTATCGGAAATACATGACTTTCACACCTCGTCTCTTATCATAGTTTCCTGAAGAAGTAGAATGTCACGGTTATGCCTCTGAAGTAATATTATCAGAGTTACGGTTCTTTCATATGAATGATTATTCCTGCTTATGTTTCTGATAATAAATTGAGCGAATGTGCAAAACAAAATTGAGTATGAATACAACAAGATGGTCGATCCAACTGATTTTCAGTTCTAGTGTTTAGTTTCAGAATATAATACTATCTACAAGAAAATTGTCATTTTCTTTTGTGTAGGTATAATGCAGTATACTAGAACATGCTTATCATGTTAAATGTGGCATTTCCGAATTAGATTTCAACGATTGAAACTGCCTGGTGTAGGTTCTTGTGAACTAAAAGCTTGGTTGTATACTACTTATGTATGATGTAACATGAATGTCACCATCGGATTACCATTGAAATCTTAGTACTGGACAAATGCAAATTTGATCAGCAGAACTTCATTGTCTTTCATTATGTCTTTTAACATATTGCAACATCATTCTGGTTTGCTTCTGAAGGATGAAATTGGTCGTAGAAGTGGTGGTGGTAATGTTCTTGAAAGGGAACGCTATGCTATTGCTGCAGGCTTTGCCTTTGGCTTAGTAACATTGGGTAAGAACTGTCATGACTCATGTACATGGTTTTTAATATTTACTTCAATCTTTATTTTTCTTCCATGGTTTGCTTGGTTGAAGTTTACTATATTTCTCCCATTGTCTGTTTTTTATGGAGACAGCTGATTTTAAAATCTTTGGATGTGAATATTGCGCAGGACGAGGGAATGATGCATCTGGATTTGCAGAACCTATGGTTGATCGTCTATTTCAGTACATGTCAGGTTGCAGTGAACCACAAAATGTACGTTTACAACAAGGATTGGTCAGTTTGAGACACTGTTTTACTGTGGAGAAAAAAGAACATAAAATTGGAATTAACAATGATGCTAATGAATTTGAGTTCACTATTAGCGCATGAACTGAGGATACATTTTCAGTCAGTTTTAATCAAACAAAATTCTGAAATTGACATTTTTTCCAGGAATCATATGCGATGGAGTATGTATTGGATCCAGCTAGTGGTAATCAGGTATGTTAATTTCTGTGTTGTGTTTACTTTTTTTCCAATTTCCATATGGGAAAATCTATCAAATGCAAATGGATTATAACGTCAGAAAGCTGGACAGATCCAAATAGCCTACATGAGAGGTTATTATGCATGTTGATTGCTAAGATGGTGCACACTCATTGTCTTAGGTAATGGATGGATTGATGGTGAATATTGATGTGACTGCACCTGCTGCAACAGTTGCTCTAGCTCTAATGTACTTGAAGGTAGGATTCATCTACAATATCTTTCTCAAGGATGTCCTTGGTTAATATAGTCTGTCTTTGTTTGGTTCATAGAAATGAGTGAAAAAAATTGTATTTTCCTCATGAAATTCACATCACACATAAGTTAATTAACCTTGTATTTCAGACGGAATGCGAAGTAGTGGCATCAAGGCTTTCCATTCCAGATACTCATTATAGTCTGCAGTTTGTGAGGCCTGATTTCATTTTGTTGCGTGTTATTGCTCGCAACATGATTTTGTGGGAAAGGTATTGTGAAGGTTTTGCTATATTTATTTTGCATATGCTGATGTAGATTTACTGTACATACTTTGGAGTGATGCCTCCTAAAAACTGTAAATTTGCAGAATCAACCCAGGTGAGACTTGGATACAAGGTCAGATTCCTGATATCATCAAGGAAGGTGTTAGAATTATGGTGGATAATTCAGACGACATATCAGACAATATAGATATGGAAGCACTTGTTCAATCATTTGCTAATATTGTTTGTGGAGCTTGCTTTTCAATAGAGTAAAACTCTCCATTTCTTTAGAGAAATATCTTTCACTCTCAACAGGATTGGCAAATTAAACTGGTACTGTGTAATAATTCCATTTAGCCAATTAGATTGTCATAGCTTCCTTCTCTAGCCTATGGAGGTGATTACAAACATAGCTTTAAGACTTGGGCTTGGATGTCGACTTGGCCACCTATCAACTCAGGTTTCCACTTGGACTTGGATTAACTCAGACTCAATGATTCGGGTTTTTAAAAAATATACATAAAATTTTAAATTTTAATAAAAGAATTATTTCTAAGATTCCAAACCTTGATTACAAACCATTAGAAACAAAATATGAAAGTTTGGTCATCTATATACCATGTGCAATGGGCCAAACTTAAAACATAATTAGGCACAAATTATCAGTGTTGAAAACATCTGCATCGACAAAAATGTCGGTGAGGGTCCTGAAAGCATATTTTCTGCAACATTGGCGAAAAAATCGGCTAAAATCGGCAAACATTTAAAAATGCAAAATCTATTTTTTTTTCTTCTTCAGATTTTAAACATATAAAGCAACAACAACATGACATAAACACATTGGCGCATAAATATGAAGAAAGCACTGATATATATACTGTAGTGGATGTCAAATAAATTTGATACATCAAAGGCGATACCAAATCCACTGCTGAGTCCCTGATAATTGTCCAATCAAGGACTCAAATGTGGAGAACCAATACAAAACATCACCTGTATAAATGTATCTCATCATCATGAGTTATATGTATCTAAACAAACCAAACTAGCAGCTAGCTATTTGAGATCAGTGCCTGCTCCCCCTTTGATGGGAAAAGATGATGGGTTATTTTCTAGGCATGCCCCTAGTAGTAGAAGGCCACTAGTCCTGCACCTAATGTCAAACAATCATTGTTGGGTATGGAGATTGTGCTCTGCTATATCTGTAGCAGATGGTGCTGATGCTCCCACATTCTCCTCCGCCTCCTCCTCCTATCCCTACCCCTACGCACTGCTCCACTGCTCCTGCTCCTCCTCCTACCCCCTGCGCTTTCGGTCTTGCTCTTGCTCCTCCTCCTCCTCCTCTTTCTCTTGCTCCTTCCTCAAGTCCTCCTCCTCTTGCTGCCCTCTGTACTAATGGTTCCTCCTCTAACCATGTAAGTGACTCCTCCATGATGGGAACCTCGGACTCCACCCTCCACCTAGACAATACATCAATGTTGTCTAAGGAAGTGGCATCCACATTTAGTGGTTTCTCTATTTTCTTCACCTGTAGTTGGAGATTGTAATGGACATACACTAAGTCATTAAGGTGTGAGAACTCCAACCTATAAGAGTGTCATAAAAAAATTAATGAGTATTGACACTGAGGGTCATAAATTACAATAAATGTAATTGCTCGGTTGAAACGCTGAAACTCAAAGTTATAACTTGTTGCGCTACTTTGAGTATATTTTCTCAAATACACTCCAATTGTGCTCACACCCCGAAGCGCTACAAGTACGTGAGGATTCCGATGGCCAATTTCTGCAAATTTGGTGCCCCTGCAACATAGCTTTGCCACCAAACATCTACAACAAAATAAAGGAAAGTTTAAAACTTAAAACGTAATTAAACTTTCAAATAAAACATAATTGAATTTAAAATAATCTAGAATTCTAAATTAGTACATTTTAATGAGTCATGACTTGTCACTTATGTGGCATGAAGATGGTCCTTTCACAAATAGCATCATCAAAGCCAAATAATCCAACCCCATCTAGATACATCTATATCTCGTGGTGGATTTTGTTATGCGAAGCTCGAGATTAGGTACCATCCTATGAATATAGATATGGAGCCCTTCCATCACCTCACAATCAAAATCAAAGTTGCGGTTGTATGAAAATGTGGGCTTGTGGAAAAGCATTGTTACATGAATGGGTCGATGAACCATCCTTGTCCACCGACTATCAATCACATCCCATAGCGTCATATGTTTATTAAACCCAATGGAACCCTTGTACGCATGATAAGCATGAATGGTCTCTTTGGCCCTATTTGTGGCCTCATATAAATAAGCCATTGTAGGTTTATCCCCATACGCAATCTCAAAACCTTTACTATGTTGAGTATGTTGTCATTGATGTCGAAGTAGGAGCAGGTGCGTGGTGCGAGATGCAAAGTATGTTCAAGTATCGTCAATGATGTCGGGATTTGGGGACGATTAATGTGATAGGGTCATAGGGAGGACACAACTTGACCATGAAACCCTAGTCGGAAGCATAAATCTTAATTGAAAGGATGAAACCCTAACCCTAGGGTTTGGAACCCTTGTGTAGATAATGATGACGTAGTTTGATGTCCTTGGGTCATGGTTGTTGTTGATATTGTAGGTGGAGGATGAAACCCTATTTATTAGTTGAAACCCTAGTCCTAAGGTTTGGGTTCCTTGGTCGATGGAGACACCTCGCGTTTGATTAGATTTTTGAAGCCACAAATCGGTGATTTGGTCCTAGAGATACCCACTATTAGATTCTCCTCGTCTTATCGATTTCGGTGGTATGCGTAGCGTCTCGTAGGCCTTCACGGGTTTGTGAGATACGCTCAATTAAATTTCGTGACCCCGGTCGGTGGATCAAAACCCTAGAGGCGTGACGATGTGGAAGTGTCAATTGTGCGATGAGATGACATCAAATTAGTTATTGGATGATATGGAAGTAACCCCATTAATTTGATGATGTGGCATGACCTAAGACACATTGAATGAAGAGGTGCTAAAAATGAAATTCTACTAGTTAGTGTTAAAACAAAAGGGGATTTTATTATTTTTTTAAAGGACAAATAAGTAATGTTGATATGTCAAAAGTGAAGAAAAAGGTTGTGGTCCAAATAAATATTTGGGCAGCCCCATAACTACCCGTGGCCCTTAAGTAAATTGCTATGGTCCAACAAATTTATTTTTCGCTATAAAGCGTGGTCGGCCCAAATATCAATCAACTCATCTTATCCGTGCATGGATCAAGATCCAAAGGTTTTTCGGTTGATTGATTAAACAAAACAGAAGTAGCAGTCTGCAAGAATTGGCGCGCTCTGTCCTAAATTAGGTTGGTTGTCGCTTCAACAAAAGTCCTGATTGTGGAGTTTTGCAAATATTTCAGGGTTTGAATGAAATTTGCGGCTCTAGCGTGGTTTGGTATCTCTATGCAGCAGTTCATGGCCGATCTTTAACATACTAAGATTATTTCTGCTTTTTTCAGTAAACTTGAAATATTACCAAAGGTGTTTCTTAGGGGTTTTAATAAAATTTGTGTCTCTGGCATTGTTTGGATTGTGTATTTTCAGGGCTGGATTGAAATTTGTGACATTGGCATCTTTATGCAGCGGTTCAGATGAAGGTTTGGGTTTGTGTTTGAAGCTGGGTGGAGGAATTAGGAGTTCGGCAGTGCAGCAGTGAAGAGGTTGGAGCTTAACACATATAGTTGCTAAATGCATTCAAACATCATAACGGGACAAGAAATTTCAGAACTTGTGGAAACAAATAATCTAGGACAAGTGAAAATTCCCTCATCAGCCAAAGCTGGGAAGTGGGTTTGGGTCAATGCCAAACAGTATTAGGGCATTTTAAAACAAAGACTAGCCCGCCTAAAATACCTTTCTTTGTAGACCTAAGGGTTTTCAAGATAAACAGGGGATCTGCTAGCTCAAGGGCTTAGATTCATTGGGGTTACCCCCCAAATCTCACATTTGGCAAAGGTTCATCAGTCGTTTTGGTTTGGAAGCTACTCATTGCAAATTTGGTTCATTGAGCCTCCTCAATTAGCCTTGGCACGTAAAGCCATTCGGAGGTCTGTCCTATATCTTCTGTCATCTTTAGGGCTAATCTTTGTGGTTGCAGGTGTTAGGAGAAGCAACGTTACATTTTTGAAGCCCTTACATCACTGTTGACTGTCATAAAAATAACCAGTTCTGAAGCATACAAATTGCAGACCCTAAATATAAATTTGACACCTAAGCTAAGGCTAAAAAAACACTCTAATCTAACTCATACTTATTGAAGGCTTAACTGTAAGTGTTTGGCTATCATTGCATGCATATGTGGGTGACTTTATTTCACTGTTAAAAGTCTGATATACTCTTTTGCAGAGGTCTGATATAAGTCTAATTTGGACATTACAGTGATATATTACCTTTGCATTTGGCACTAAGCTTGAATCTAGATCATTGATTTTCCTTTTCTTGCATTCAATTATCAATCAAGAAGTAATTTGCTGGATTGATTGCATCATCTGGTGACTTACATACAAGCTACTGAAGCATATAAATTGCAGACCCTAAATATAAATTTGAAACCTAATCTAAGGCTAAAAAACACTCTAATCTAACTCATACTCATTGAAGGCTTAACTGTAAGTGTTTGGCTATCATTGCATGCATATGTGGGTGACTTTATTTCACTGTTAAAAGTCTGATATACTCTTTTGCAGAGGTCTGATATAAGTCTAATTTTGACATTACAGTGATATATTACCTTTGCATTTGGCACTAAGCTTGAATCTAGATCATTGATTTTCCTTTTCTTGCATTCAATTATCAATCAAGAAGTAATTTGCTGGATTGATTGCATCATCTGGTGACTTACATACAAGCTACAGAAGTCTGTCTACTAATAGCAGTGACACTACATTGCGCTTTTGCTTTAATTGGTTATTGAAATTTGGTATCTGAAGGACTGATATATTCTTGGTAATAATCTACAGCAGTTTGATCTCTTGACAGTGGACTAATCTTAATGTCTGATTCATTCTTTCCATTTCTAAAGTTCACTGTTAATCTTCTTGTGCATTTAATAGTTTGGAAGATAGTGGATGGATATTTGCATTTACCTTTGGATCTCATCAAAACTATTAATGGAAGCTTATTTTCTTCTAGTTAGGTAATAAGCATGTCCCATTTTCCCTCCGTTCTCATTTCATAATTTGTCACTGTTATGGGCTTGTTACTTGAGATCTGATCTGTTGGAAGACGACTTCCCAGACTAATCGACTGTGACTGTAGGAGCATTGCTTCTATGTTTGAAGGAATATTTAACTGACCTAGCTTTGCTGTGAGTTTTTCTTGAGATAATACTTCACTGATATCACATTCAGATCTAGCCTTTGAATTTCTGTCAGCAGTCACTTGAGTTAATTTTGAGTTTCACTTGTTCTACTTGACATATAATATAAGTGGAAGATATCCTAATTAGCGCTCTAACTAATGCATCTAATCTCATTGTCATTGTTTCATTAGGAAATTCTAAAGCACTTCTAAAATCTTGTAATGACATATCTCTTGGAGCACAATTGCATCTTATTTAGGCGTTCTTATCTTGTTGGGAAACTGCATTTCTTACAACCTTGGCTAGCATCACTTCATAGTTGTGAGCATCTTTAATTGCAAGTACTTGTCACTGGTTCCTATAATATTGCTATTCCCACTTTCATCTTGTCTCTGCATCTTCCAATCTTGTACTAACACTTCCTTGCAGCAGTACTTAGCTTGTAGCTTGAAGTACCTCTCATCATTAAGCAAGTTCCTTAATCTTCTTGGGCATTGTCATTCAAAGGCACTGGTCCCTTATTGTTTCATCATTAAGTGTCTCATAATCTAATTGAACATATCTATCTCGTATTGCTGAACTAAATAATTCAACTTGACTTCGTATACTTTCAAGTTACCAAGTTAAGCGACTTCATCTCCTAGACTTGTTGCTTTCAACAAGCTTCCCATCTTTTAAGGACTACCCCCTTAGCTTGCCTAGGAGATAACTTAAACGGAGTGGGAAGGGGTCAAAGTGACAACACCTGCCTTGAGTGTTGTCGCATTGGCTGTACAATTTGGGCAACAACAGGAAGCACGTTGTATCTCATATGTAATTCACGGGTGGTTTACTGTGAAAATTTCTGAATCTAACAACCAGAAATCCTATTGCAGTTAACTGATTTGCATTTCCTACTTGTGTTTTTCAAATAACAAGTTATTCATAGAATTCTTCGGTAAACATTAATGCAAATATACCGCAGCCTACACCAATATACGGATCAAGTACAAAAAAAATAAGATGAGACAATCACACAAAGGACACACTTATTTTTGGACTAAATGTCGACGAAAAAAAACCCAATGTAGGAAAAGCGATGTAGCGGATATGACGGTTTTTATTATTATGCAGATTTCCGAATACGGATAGGGTGCCAAATCCGGCTCACCCAACGGAGAAAAAATCTTGACGAAGTACCTCTATCTAGGAGACGGATATTTTGGGCCGATCCAACAACGAGAATGATCAAACCCCACGAGATGAGCTGCGTTGTCCTCGGTGTTGCGTAACGACTAAGCTGCTCCCGGCTACTGTGCTTTGAAGCGCGAGGCTGCGTCAACCCCTCTAGGAGATGCATCACCCTCCTCATGAGCCTTCTCGACTCCGAAATTGAGGCTGCTGAACTCTTGCCCGATCTACCTCACAAAAACCCCAACGCTACCTCTTCAATGAGCTGCGTCACCTCTCTTAGGGTCTGCGTTACCCTCCCGAGTGTTGCTGTCGTCTCTCCTTGGTGTTGCACTTGTCTCTCCGCAATGTATTCTCGGCCTTGGATTCGAGTCCCACTTTGCTCGACGCCCGCTTCGCACTCGAACTCACTTCGAAATTCTCGATAAACAGTGCCCCCCGGAATTTCGACTTAGTTCAAGTGTGTGTGTTTGTTTTCTCCAATTGACCCTCAAGCCTTCCTTTATACTTTTCATGTTGAGAGATCAACGATCGCGATCAAATCTTTAATCAACAACTAAGATTGAAACAAAGTTGATCCTCGTCACTTAGAAGCTTCTCACCCACATTTACATTAATTCACTTTAATTATTTTAATTTCCTAAGTTTTAACTTAGCCTCCATTAAAAATAATTAATTATTTGAATAAAATTTCCTTTGAGCGGAATTTCTCCAAACGATTTACGGGTCTTGGAGATCTCATGTGTTCTAACCCCTCCACAAACTTTTGGAGCTAGGGCGGATTCGATGCTACCCAAAAAATCGGACTCCCTCTTAGCGAGGAATGTGCTCTAGCAATACTTCTCACCAGAAACATCACCCTTTGATCCACGATATCGGTCCTTTGCGCTATTGATGCTCGACCTCTGCCCCTCATCCAACTTGTCTTTCTTTGCAATCTATCTGTTGCCCATTAATCTACCACTTTGTCAATGTTGCATCTGTCTTTGCGGCTCCCTTTCAATATCTTTGCATCATGTTGTCCATGCACCTTGCTCGCTAACGGTTGCCTTTGGAACTCGATCGTCGAGAGTTAAGCAGGCGAAAGACATCCCAAATCTCGACATATTAGTCGAGTCTAGATGCACCTCGATGATGAAGCTTCCTCTCTTTGCTAATACGCATCGACCCTCTATGCTCTTTGTACTGTGCTTTCGTTGTATTTGCTACAGTGCCTCCCCGCACTGCTTTGCAACACTCCATTGCGTCATCGGACTTTGGCACTCTAGCTCACGCCACTATCGCTCCATCATCCTTTGCACCAACTAACTCCCACCATCCCACTACTGTCGTTAAGGGGCTCTCGTAGCTATTTGTGATCCAAGAGTTTGGGCACCTCAAAATCTGCCCCCCTTTGTTCTCTCTGTAGCTCCAACTACAACTCCATATCGCCCCACCTCTTCTCTGAGGGTGCATGAGCACTCATGGCGCAATCATCGTCATCCTCCTCATCAACTTGTCTTTGGGCTGACCTTCGAGTGAGGCTTCTCTTCTTTTCCCTTCTTCGGAGGAGCCTTTGCGTGGCGAAATGTCCCATTTCCCCACATATGAAACATCCGACTTTCAAGATGTCCTTTTTCTTCAGTCTCTATTGCCCTTGTTGCCCCTTTGATGCGAGAGCCACATCCTCCATAATCAATGAATGAATTGAATTGATTTACAATGAGCGATGAAGTTCAATAAATAATACAAGCTGTATTGACTGAAACAACAAGTTTCTACTAAGAAAGTAGAAACAACATGTTTCTACTAAGAATATAGAAACAAGTAGTTTCTAACAAGAAAGCTAGCTAATTACAATCATAGATGAGAAGTAAACACTAAAATAGCATTATTCTAATACCCTCCCTTAATGCTCAATCTATTTACATCAACGATAGACCCTCGAAATTTTACAAACTTATCGGGGACCAAGAGGCTTGGTGAAGATGTTTCTTGAGTATTCCGTTGTGGGAACATATAGTAAAGCTGAATGGATTCGTCTTCAACAAGTTTGGCGAATGTAGTGACAATGAGTTTCCACATGCTTTGTTCGTTCATGGGAAGGCTGGATTCTGGCGAGTTTGAGCACTCCTTGATTATCACGGAACAAGGGAGTAGGACCTGCTGGGAAACATGCATATCACGCAAGCATACGTCGAAGCCAAGCGCCTCGCAACATGCCTTACGCTGCTCCTCTATGTTACGCCCGCTCGAGGAGAGAGCCACTTGCCTGTTGCTTCTTACTAGCCCATGTGATAGCGTTGGATCCCGGACTAAACACATACCTAGGCTGTAGATTTACGGTCATCAACCGAGACCGGCCCGATGCGAATGTCGTGTAACCACCGAGTGTAGGATGCGAACATCGAGTGTACGAAGTCCATAATCGGGGTTCCTCTTACATAGCGACAGCATGCTTTGCTTGCTATCCCAATGATCGGCTTTAGGAGGTGGCATGAAGCGTGAAATGTAGCTCAACGCAAAAGCGTTTGATATCAGGTCGAGTGGCGGTAAGGTAGATGAGGTTGCCCACTACTTGCACAGAATAATGTTTCATCCACAAGTGGTGAGGATGAGTGAGCGGAAAGTTTTGAACCCTGGTTCATAGGAGTCGTGGTAGGTTTTGCAATCCTGCATTACTGCACTTTCCACAAGATTTACGGCATATAACGGGTAAGAGAAAGGTGTTGTTCTCGGTCGCACCGGACTTCTTACAAACAATAATGAAGAAGCCCCAAATCTGTCATATCAAAAGTGCTGCACAAATCCTGTTTGATCCCATGGATCAAATGTGCTGAACTGCCAGTAATAATATGATCATCCACATAGAAAACCACAAACAGAATATCATCACTAGTATGTTTGATATACAGGTTTGCATCAGATGGACTCCGCTAAAAACCATGATCTGTTAGGTACTTATCAATTTTCATGTACCAAGCCCAAGGGGCTTGTTTCAGACCATAGAGTGCTTTTACTAATCTACAAACTTTCTGTGCTTGATCGGCAACCTTGAACCCTGGAGGCTGCGTCATGTAGATTTCTTCCTGTAAGTCACCATTCAGAAAAGCACTCTTTACATCCATTTGATGGACTTTCCAACTGAACTGAGTTGCTAAGGCAAGGACAAGCCATATGGTACTCATCTTGGTTGTAGGAGCAAAGGTCTCCTCATAATCTATGCCTTCTTTCTGTGAGAATCCTCGAGCAACAAGACGAGCCTTATACTTGTCGAGGGTTCTGTCAGCTTTGTATTTCACTTTATACACCCATTTGCAGCTAATGGGTGTCTTCCCTGCAGGAAGATCAGAAAGAGTCCAAGTGTGATTCTTTTGAAGACTCTGGAATTCAGCCTCCATAGCTTGTTCCCACTCAGGTATGCCCTTAGCCTCTGAATAGGTTTGAGGCTCAAAAACACTATGTATGTTAGCCATAAGAGCAAAATTTACTGTAGGCTGCTGTTTGCTCTTATTTCTGGAAGTTCTACCTTCAAGGAGTTCATTATCCCGAAGATCACCAATAGTTTTAGCCCACCATTTAGGCCGGAGAGTAGAAGAACCAATATCTGGAGGAGGTGGAGGAGGCTCAGGAACAATAGAAGCAGCAACAGGAGGATTGTTTTTCGAAGGAAGCTCAAGTAGTGCATCGTCAAAGACTGATGCTACATCATCCCTCCCATCAGGTGGACCTAACAGAAGAAAAACACTGTGAGGCTGATCCTCAGAACACTGCTCAGAAGGAAGGGACTGAAAGAACCCTCTGTCTTCATCAAATACAACATCCCGACTGAAGATAAGATGATCAATGTCTATATCTATCAGCCTATAAGCCTTGCGGTGATCACTATACCCTGTCATCATGAGTTTCTGGCTTTTGGAATCCAACTTAGAGCGCTTAGCACCGGGAATCCAAACATATGCAACTGAGCCAAAAACTTTGAGATGGCTGATCTTAGGCTTTCAACTAGACCAAACCTCTTCTGGAGTCTTCCCTTTAATAGCCTGAGTAGGTGATCGATTAAGGAGATAGACTGCAGTAAACACTGCTTCAGCCCAAAATTTGTTCGGAACACTTCTATGTTGTAACATAGAACGAACCATTTCAACAACCGTATGGTTGCGACTTTCTACAACACTGTTCTGCTAAGGAGTGTAGGGTGTGGTTAAGTGGCGTTTGATGCCATGGGTATCACAGAAGTTGGAAAAAGCAGAAGAACAAAATTCCCCCTCGTTATCTGTCCTAAGAGTTATGATATTTTAGCCAGAATCTTTTTCAACTAAGGACTTAAACCTCTGAAAGATGCTAAATACATCAGATTTATGTTTTAAAAAGTACACCCACATTTTTCTACTGAAATCATCTACAATGAGCAAAAAATATTTGCAACCAGTAACTAAAGATGTATTCATAGGACCACAAATATCAGCATGAATTAACTGGAGTACCTTAGATGCGCGCCAAGATTCTCCATCTTTGAATGAAGACCGATGTTGCTTGCCAGCTCGACAGGCGCCGCACACTCCCAAATGCTGTGTCTGAATATCAGGTAACCCTGACACAAGTCCCTCCCGAGATAGCTGAGAGAGATACTCAATGTTTAAATGCCCATATCTCTGGTGCCACAGAGTGCTGATAGGAGAAACATGAGCTGCTAGAGCCACTTCTGGGGAATCACCGGTGTCAAGAAGCCTATATAGACCATGATCCTCTAGGCCAACAACAACCGTAAGCCGAGTGTCCCTGTCAATAATGGAGCACTTGTGCGCACTGAACACCACATCGAGCTGAGGAGAGTTTCTCATAATCTGGCTGACAGACAGCAGATTAATTTCCATACCAGGAACACAGTACACATTCAGGAACATGAGTGTGCGCCCACCAGACTGGATCTGAACTGTACCTCTGCCAACCACCGTGTACTCCTCACCTCCGCCGAAGACCACGGAATCACTGAAAGATGAGAAGTCAGTAAACTAGTCACGCCTGTGAGAGAAATGACGTGATGCACCAGAGTCAATGTACCAGGCAGATGACGGGGCGTGATCTAAGTACCTTTTAGCCATAAAGGCATAAAAGGCAGATTCCTTCTGCTCGAAATGTTCTGCGACATTTGCTTGCTGATGAGACCCTCCCTGCTTCTTCTGTTCAGAAGCAATCCTCTGTCGGCAATCTTTCTTCAAATGACCAAACTTGTGACAGTAATTACACTGCACATTTTTCTTCTTATCAGGATCATAAGACTGAGAAGAACCTGTCTTCTGAAATGACTGAGAGGACTGATATTTGGCAGCAAAAGCATTTTCTGAGGAGGCTAATGAAGCACCACTACCAAATTGCTGTTTCCAACGATCCTGCTGCAGAAGTTTGGTGCATAGCTCTGGAAACTTCAGATCAACATTAGTGGAGGTAATGTTGAGAGTTTCTATAAAGTGTTCATAAGATTTTGGTAGACTTTTCAGGTTGATGACTACCATATCTTCTTCCTCCATAGTCCGACCAATGGCTTCGAGCTGATCTCGAATGGCTTTAATCTTGTTAAGATGTTCCTGTAAAGACATATGTTCGTCCATCATGATGGAGAACAACTGATTCTTTAGAAAGAAAGCTCTGCTCTTGTCGGATGTCTCGTGCAATTCCTTCAAATGTTTCCAGATTTTGGCAGCTGTCTTGCCGGAAGGGATCTGTGGTAACTGATCATCAGTTACAGAGAGTTTGAGAAGCATAACAGCCTCTCGATTTCTATCATCAAACTTATCTTGATCTGCACCAGGTGTACTAGGACGAGGCTCTTTGCCCAAAACGAGCTGGTCAAGACGCCTATATTCAAAACTGGTCAACATTCTTTGTTTCCAAATGTTATAATTATTGCCATTAAAGCATTGATTGCCTTCCAACATCAGATTGGTTAGTGAGGCCATTGTCAGATATCTTAGATCATTGATCAGAGATTCCTTCGATGCACAAGTCCAGGATCAAACCCCAGAAACCTCAAAAATGAACAGAATAAGAGGGAGATTCACGACATACAGATCAAAACCCATAAAATCTACAATTCAGCTCAAAAATACGGATGATCAGCCAAACGTCAGCAATCCTTTTTCTGATCGAAAAAAAAAAGTAACAGAAGAAATCCGATACAACTAAAATTCAATGCCCAAAAACAGCATTTCACTAACCACAATTACTACTGCAATACCAAAATGACAGGACATGCAGGAAAGTGGCAGAAAAAGCAAGATAGAAGGCGCAGTCTCGGAGATTTGCTAGAGAAAAATTTACCCAAATGATGAAAAGTTGCAATCTGAAAGACCAGTGTATTGAAAACAGTATTTCATGAACTACAATACGTCAATTGTGAGGAGAAACGAGCAGCATTCTGGAAGAAATCTGGGCAGCTTTTGATGAAGAGATGCTTCATAAGATAAGTCGAGCCACAAGGGATCAGAGAAAACCAAATGCTATGCAATCAATCGTATCTGGGAACCCAAAGCGATAACTCGTCAAGGGGATTAGCAGCGGGGATAACACACCAGACGCCCGTAAACGAGAGATTAGACGGCAATTTAACAATGTCACACTATCTGCGTCAATCTGAAGGCAGAAAGAGAGGCCCTGCCCGATTTATAAATTGTAATTCTTATCGAAATGGCGGCTCAGAAATTGTGACGCCAAAATTTTTTTTCAGACTTCTAGAGCGCTGTTTCGAAATGAAGCACAGAATTTTTCAAATAATGAAGAATTATTTCGAAAAAATACCTAAGCTCCGATACCATAATCAATGAATGAATTGAATTGATTTACAATGAGCAGTGAAGCTCAATAAATAATACAACTGTATTTATAGAAACAGTAAGTTTCTACTAAGAAAGTAGAAACAACAAAGTAGAAACAACAAGTTTCTACTAAGAATATAGAAACAACAAGTTTCTAACAAGTAACTGCTAATTATAATCATAGATGAGCAGTAAACACTAAAATAGCATTATTCTAATTCTCCTCTTCCTCCTTGACTTTGATCCCTTTGCTGCTGCTTCCCGCCTTGGTCCACCGTCTGATCGCTTCTTGTCGAAGAGCTACCCACATCTCCTCCCAACTATGAAAAGAAGCCTTGTCGAAAATGCTTTGGACAAAAGTTTCCCAGTCTTCAGTGATTGCATTCAGGGCAGTCCTGACCATAAATCTCGGTTATGGTGTAGCCCCTACAGAAGCTAGCTGATCTCGGATCCCTTGCAATTTGATAAAAAAGGGATCGATTTCTTCTCCCTTCTGCATCTGAAACAATCTTACTTGACTCTCGAGCAACATCTTTTGCTAGATGAAAGATCCATCATACAATGTGGTCAAATCCTCCCACATTTCCCTTGCTATGTTCTTCTCAACAATATGTGGCATCGCATGATCCTTGACTCTGTCCATGATCATGAGCTTAGCTTTTGCTTGAGCCTCCTTGTACTTCTTGAGAGGGTCAACATCAACTGGAACAACAACCGTCCTCAAGGCATAATCCTTGATGTGATGTTTATCCAAAACTGTCAGGATCCTGGCCTTCCAGATGACAAAGTTGGATGCTCCATCCAAACTGTCCTGATCCCTCAGTCCACTTGTGGCCATCTATGCTCAACTAAATGTCGAACAAGTTCCTTTCTCCCTCTTTCGCTGCTGCCCCAACAAAACTCGAATCTGGATTTCTTTTGCGCTAGAAATCCTCTAAGGAACAAGCTCCCTTTGAATCTCGATTACCTTCATAGAAATCCTTCTGCCAACAAATATTGAAGCACCCCTCTCTAATCTCTCTTTGCTGTTGCTCAACACTGGATCTAGAGTTCTTGGCAAGAAATCTTGTGAGGAACTGATTCCCTCTACTTTCCTTTTGCCCCAATAGACATTGTTCTACACCAACAGAATCAATGTCCCACCAATAACTCCAGATAGAATATGTAATGCACCTCTAGCCACAACAACTGGAAAAATGAGACTCAATAGCCTCTGTGCTGGCCCAACAATCACTGCACTGCCTTTTGTAGCTAAAACATTACCCTAGCAGGCTGACGCAGGCTCTGCGTGAGCCTTCCTTGATGACTGTGTCACCCTTCCTCTGCCTCTTTGGCCCATAATTGTGCTGTCTCTCGAGATAACTGCTTTCCTGCAACAAATTTTCCTATCTCCTTTCGCTGATGGCTTCAGTCCTCCTTGATCTGCAATCGCTCCTATACCATGTGAAAATTTATGAATCTAACAACCAAAAATCCTACTGCAGTTAATTGATTTGCATTTCCTACTTGTGTTTTTCAATTAACAAGTTATTTACAGAATTCTTAAGTAAACATTAATGCAAATACACTACAACCTACACCAATATACAGATCAATTACTGAAAAATAAGACGAGACAATCACACAAAGGACACACTTATTTTTCGACTAAACGTCCCCGAAAAAACCTAGTGCGGGAAAACTAGTTTAGCAGATATTAGGGTTTTATTATTAAGCAGATTTTTGAATACAACTAGGGTGCCAAATCCGGCTCACCAAACAGAGAAAAAATCCCGGCAGGAGTACCTCTATCCGAAGACAGATATTTTGACTGATCCAACAACAGAATGATCAACCCCCACAGGTGACTGCACTATCCCCAGTTCTACATTTTTCAAACGCTACTGCAGTGATAAATTTATTTCGCCTACTTATTTATGATAAGTTATATTCAGATTTTCTTCCAGTAAATTCTGAAATAAACACAACTGCAATATTCACTTAACCATAAGCAGAAAATAGAACAGAACACATATAATGCAATAGAAACAATCACATGAACACAATTGTTTTTGGGCAATTGTCCATGGAAAAACCCAATGCGGGAAAACCAGTGCAACATATGTGTGTTTGTATTATTCTTCAGCAAGGGAATTCTTTTATAAGAATTAGACGAGCAGACTTCTAGAATACACCTGAGATAAATTCCCCGATTCCTCTAGGAGAATTTATGACACCCGGAAGACACCTTGGCTTCCTCTGCGTCACTCTGCGTGATCTTCTGTGCAGTCCCTGCGCTGGACCGCGTCACTTTGCGCGGGGACTCAGTGCTGCTGCTCAACGCTGTCCTCTGTGGCCCTTTGCGTCCTCCTCTTGCCTTTCTCTGTCTCTGCTGACTTTCCCTTACTTCCTCTGCCTCTGTAACTCTCCCTCTGAAATCGAATTCTATTCCTTCAGAATCGATTTCCTTCGGGTACTGAGTGTGTCCTGATTTACTTTCCAAATGACCCTCAAGCCTTCTCTTATAATCTTCTCGTTGATGAATCAACGACCCATATTAGATCTCTAATCAATGGCTAAGATTAAAACATGACTTGATCTTCATTGTCTAGAAGATTCTCACTCTATTTTATTAATACCCTTTAATTATTTAATTTCCCTAAGTTTAGACTTAGGGACCCCATTAAAATAATTAATTATTTTAATAAAACTTGAATCGAGTGGAATTTCTACAAACAGTTTCTGGGTTCTTTGGAATACTGATGTGTTAATTTGTGTAGATGTTCTATGCTTAGATGCAAATATACTTTGACCTTCTAGGGCACAATGAAAGTATGATGTAGATAGAACATACCAATAGATTGATGGAAAACAGCCAAAATAGAGATACGTAATGGTGGCGTTATGACGATCAACAGGATGTTTCAACCAGCAAAGACTTCATAAGGTCAGCCATCCACAGATGTCACACAACCCCAAGACAACCCAGACAAGAATACTCCACAAAGACACAACCCCAAGAACGCAGCTCCATCGCCATCAAGAGAGAAGAAAATCCTCCACACATTGTGTGTATAATGAACTCCAAGTCTCTCCAATATATAGGCATCTTTGGGGGTGTATGACACGTCCTTTAAGACATTTAAGTCTATATTATTTTCCAGGCCAACCTAGCACATAAGTGGAATAAATTCAAAATACATGTTTTGCTCATTCGATCTAGATGATCTTTAGATCAATCTTACACCTCTTCGAAGGAGGAATCCAATAAAAATATCGGGATCATCATCTGAGCAGCACAACCCGGGGTTTGGACCTAGTTGTCCAAAATTAATACTCCCTCTCAACTAAGGAGAACTTGGTCCACTTGTGCAATCCAAACATTGTGCGTCATCCCGCCGTAACTTGCTTTGCTGGCTTCTTTATTTCAAAACAAAAGGTGAGTCGCAAAGACATCACTCAAGGCTAACCCGAAGTCAACTCAGAAGTCCGAAACTTCTATAGGACTCAGAGGAGTCACATACCAACCCGAAGTTGGTTTCACTAACCCGAAGTCAGTTGGAGGTCTGAAACCTCACTTGGACTCGAGAGAGTCATATGCTAAACCGAAGTTAGTGTCACTGACCCGAAGTCAGTGGAGGTCTGAAACCTCGCTAAACTTGATCCCAGATCAAGTGGTTGGACACGTGCTATACTAGACATAGCGAGTACGACAATCTCCAATGCGTCCATCAGTCTTGCTATGGTCTCTATTCACATTTTCCACCTGATTGGCCAATTGAGAGGTACTTCCCATGAGTCCGAAACTCCATGGGTAGGATGCATATGGGGCACAGATTAGAGAGAGGTAAACCAACTCAATATCATCACGGTGGGGTAGAAGCACACCAACTAGGTTTGGCAAGCCTAGCCCTGTGGTTTCTTATAGCTCCGAGAAGCTATCCCCAAAGCCCCCTAGAGCTCCCAGAGCTCATCGTCCAATATGACTCTCAAAATAGGGTCATTCCATGATTCCAAGATTCTCGCGGAAGGTTAGGAACATGACCTTCCCCAAGGGCATTGTGAGAATATCCGCGACCTGCTCATCAGTTCCTATATGATCGAGCCTTACGGCGCCTCGCTTTACCATATCCCAGATAAAGTGGTACCAGCCATCAACATGCTTGGATCGTTCGTGGAACACTGGATTCTATGACAAACGAATCCCCCTCAGGTTATCACAAAGGATAATGGTGGCATCTAGCACATGCTCGAACAACTCACTGAAGAGCTTTCACAACCAAGTGACTTCACAACGGGCCATACCTGCTGCAATGTATTCGGCCTCAGCGGTGCTCAAAGCTACCGACTTCTACTTCCTGCGTGAAGCAGACCTAAGTGTAAAGCAGCATCCACATGTGCTCTTGCGATCCACCACACCGCCAACCCAATCGACATTGGTATATCCATGGAGTGTTATACTCCCGGCAGTGTATCTCAGCCCATGGTCTAACGTGCCTCAGAGATATCTCAAGAGTTTCGTGGCACCAACCCAGTGAATGTTATGAGGATCAACCATGTGTTGACTTAAAGTGTTCACTGCTCAACATACGTCCGGACATGTGTTCACTAAGAACATCAGGGCCCTTACGAGTTGATGATACTCAGTAGGATTTGCTAGCACGGGCCCAGCAGCACTGCCACTCAACTTCTTAAAGTTGAGCTCTATCGGTGTCGACACGGACTTGCAGTCCACCATGCTGAATCTTTCCAGAAGCTTCACAATGTATTTTCCTTGAGAAAGAAAAATATCGCTAGGGCTTTGCCAGACCTCCAGGCCTAGGAAGTAGTGCATCAGTCCTAGGTCCTTCATCTCGAACTCAAAAGTAAGCTCCCTCATACACTGATGAATGAGAGGGTCAGCATCTGTTAGGAAGAGATCATCCACATAGAGAACCAGAATGAGAGGCTTTTCTCTATCAACCTTGAAGTAAAGGTTTGAATCATCGTTACTATGAGTAAAGCCCAACTTCATCAAGTAGCTATCTATCCTCTCGTACCAAGCCCTGGGGGCTAGCCAACATGCGAACATGGGTGTCTTGATGCTAGAATTTGAATCCCAAAGGTTGCTCTTCATACACCTCTTCCTTTATCGCACCATGCAGGAAGGCGGTCTTCACATTCATCTGATGAAGATTCCGTTCTTGCGTAGTAGCAAGGGTAATAGTAAATTACAGGTGCAAACATAATCAATGCCTTGCTAGAGAGAAGTCTCAGGAAACACATTTTCTATCAGATCCATGCTTGATTTTATATCAAGGTGACAACAGCTTTGTCCTGTGGTCTAGGGACCATATCCCAGACATCACCCTCCATAATGGACTCGTACTCTTTGTGTATCACATCCTTCCAGACTTGATGCTTTACAACTTTCCCAAATGATTCTGGCTCATATTGTACTCATGGCAGTTAGATACCTCTGGTATTTATATGGCTTCTTGGTTTTCTTTCGAAATTTCCCCCTTGAAGCCATATGTCTTTGAGCCATGAGGGTCTTCTTTCTTTCAGCAATGATATTAGCTCAGGAGCATATACAGTTGTATTCTCCCTCTTAATGCCAGCTTCTCTTCTGAGAGAAGACATATATTTTAAATGAAGGCATCCTAGACACCAACTTGGAAAGGAGTTTTGCACTTGGGGGCCTGAATCTTATTCTCCCACTGTCAAAGCCATCAAAGAATCATAGCCATACAATGTCATATAGTTGTCATGCATATTGACATGTATCATGTACTGTCATATCATTGATTTCAGTGTTGCCATGATTTTATCATATACATCATTTGTTCAAAACTTCACAGGCTTTGCTGACCATGGTTCCAAATACTTGACGGTTCAAAACTCAAAAAAACGTGACTGTCCAAGGCACCAAACACTTCACAGTTCACACTTTCAAGTTTGTCATTGCACAAAGTGTAACGACTATCTTGATCTTGACTAATTGAGCCTTCATATAACAGATTCACTGAAGCAACTATACAATAATGTGACAACTCCATAGTTATATTATCCTTCATCATAGATTCACTACAAAATTGTTACTTTATCAAGGGTCGGAGCCCCACAGGACAGTTTGAGATAGTAGAGATTCAATTTTGAGACATCAGATCGGTTGTGCTATAGATGTTTTACTTTCCAAAAACCCATACTACCCACAAATCTGAGCTACAGATTCAGGCTCCAATGGGACTGACATTGTCAGAAGGTTACTGCTAATATAAATTTCGTAAACATAGGTGTGTCTGTCTATGTCACTGTCATAATGACAGTGACATAGAATCACAGATTACATTCTTAGACCCTAAGATTTGCGGCTACAGAGATAATACATCCAGCCTATCCATCATGAGCTATTATAGAGTCTCTGTTACCACTGTCAGGGAGAAACTGTCAAGGCATTGTCACAACTTGCTTTCTTGTAGTTGGAATTTGTATTATCTTTCACAACTTCATATTTTCATTATGGGTTTCCTCATTCCCTCGTTCTGAGGTGATACTTCAATAGTGCCGAAGATATCAAGTCCTCCAGACCCTTGTTCTTCCTTGTATCAATGTAACTTGCAACAAAAAACGAGCCACCAGACAGACCGAACCTAATCCGAATGTACTTGCTGTGTTTAGCATAAAAAAAATCAAAATCGGTTTCCTTTAGATTATACGTATATCATGTCCGTCCGGAGCATTATCTTCGAGATGCCAATCTTTAATCTCTTGGAGATTCAGAGACCCGACGACAAGATCCAAATTGGGTCTTCTCATTACGGTCGACATTTGACTTCTGTGATCACGGAATCGAATGCATGCAACATCCTTGTCGTTGTCTTCAGTAACTCTTCCGCAATCTAGCCCTCCAATACGAAATCGCCGCGACGAACAGTATCCTTGGCGAAGGGTTTTATGGTCCAATTCCACAATGTCTGTCCAATTCTGGACAAGGCTTTTAATCCTGTGCAGGACCTTGACCCCCTTTTTCACCCCCTGATCATGGATCTTGTTCGCTAATTTTACCGTTTTGCTGAGGAGGTAAAGTATTTTCCCTCCTAGAATCCCAAGCATAAACTCTTCCATAACCAGAATCCTTACCATGTGACAAATTCCTATCGACTTCAGCAGCCAAATTTGTCAGTCTCCCAGTGAATATTTTTTCTTCCTGAGTACTCGGAGATCTTCAGTCGTTTCAGTGACATTTCGATTTGTTTCGAAGGCACTGTTGGAAATACTAAGAGGGGGGTGAATCAATATTTCTTTTCAATTGTTAATTTTACCAGTTAGATCACCTATATTTAGAACACAAAATGAACAATAAGAATAAATGCTTTTATTAATTTCTTATTTACAATAAATCAAGTACAATATATGTAGGGCTCCAACCCTAGATGAAGACACCAATTTTCAATCTCCTAGGCTCCAACCTGTATTTGCCAAGCACCGACTTGGACTTCCAAGGCTCCAACCTTGTCAATTCTGAGGCACCAACTTCAAGGGCTCCAACCCTATATCTGGTACAAGCTCCAACCTGGTCTCTTGAGGACTCCTATCCTCAAGCGCTCCAACCCTATCTTCCAAGGCACCAGCCTTGTCAATTCTGAGGCACCAACCTCAAGGGCTCCAACCCTATATCTGGTACAGGCTCCAACATTGTCTCTTGAGGACTCCTATCCTCTAGGGATCCAACCCTATCTTCCAAGACACCAACCTTGTCTCTATGAGGCTCCAACCTCCTGCTTCAATTTGTCAAGATATATTTGGTTATAATTCACGGCTCCCAATGTCTTCTTCAACTAGCCCTGTCAATCTTCACTTAGTCTTCATTGTAGTCTCCACATTACGTCATCAATGACAACCTTTTCTTCTTAGAAGGTGTCACCACTGTTCTTCATCGCACCCAAACAATTTCTCCAAGTTACCTCATGAGGGCCTTCAACAATGCATCATGGTCTCCAAGAATCTCCAAGATCAGCTCCAAATCCACTCCAGGATATACTTCTTTAAGGTATCTTCAAGACAATGTCTAATGGTATGCTCTCAAACAATGTTCAATCCAAGTGACTTCAAATCAGCTCCACCAAGATTAGTCTTCATAGGAAGTCTTCACAAGTTCCAAAGATAATTCTTCAATCTGCCCTAAATGCCAACAAAAAATGCTGCTTCAAAATACTTCAAGGGCTGCTTTAATGACTACAATATCTGCTCCAAATTTCTGCTCCAAGACTCTTCAAATCTGCTCTAAGACATCCTTCGCATGGTGTTCTTACAAAGTCTTCAGGATCTGCTCAAAATGCTCTCCATGGTTTGCTCAAGATCTGCTTCAAAATGTCTTCAAAACACTTAGCTTAAGATGCCTTAAGTCGCCTCAAAGACTTCTTCAAGGACAGCTCAAAAGGGTTTTCAGCATTTGATTCAATAGATCACTCCAAAAGGCTTCTCCAAGATCACACTTCAAGAATCATCCTAGACTTCCGAAATGTCTACAGGTCTGCACAGGAATAACTTCAAATCTGCTCAAAGATACAAAGAACGTTGCTTCAAAAGATCTTCAAGTCCTCCTTCAAATTTGTTCCAAGGATGCTTGAGGTCTACTTCAACAAGGGCTTCTAATAAAGGTGAGATTCGAGAATATCTTCTCAGAAACCTCCCTGAAGTCTGCTACAAGATTCTTCAAAAACTGCTCGAAGTGCACAAGAGAGAGTCCTCCAAACAATTACAAATCTGCTCCAAGCAAGCTTCTGAAGGTGGTTTAATAAGGGTCAGACCACATGATTTTCTCCACAGGAAATTATGGTGAGATTCTAGACTTAGATTACTTCAGTTCTGCGTTTTTAGGATAACCAAACTGTTTTAACCCTACAGAATTTTTTTTAGCCCAAAACAAAGTCTTCAAGGCCTCCTTGGGCTCGAATTACTTCTTTGCAGTTATATTCTGATTTTTTTGACCGAAAATCCTTAGCCAAATGAACAGTTCGAACCTCCTTTTTATATGATGTTGACGTCAAGATGAAGGAACACGTCTTTCTGAGGGTAGGCCGACATGAATGAGTGTGTATAGGTTGGCTAGCTGCTAGGATTAATTTCCTTAACTTAAAAAATCAATATCTTTCAAACCGCTTGGAGTTTCAGGCTGAGTAATAGCTCGTTGGAAGGGCAAAATTATGCTCTTCCAGATGGTGTAGGTCCCATGTTGAAAGATTGCCTCTAAGGTTGGAAAAAATATTTTTCTTTGTAACTGTCCTTAAATTATTTAGTGCAGAAAATGATCAGGACAGTATGGCTTCTTTGTTTGGCTTCTCCATTGTTTGTCTTCTCCATTATTTGGCTTCTTCATCATCATAGGAACATGTAAGACATCCATGTCATCATGATAGTGTCCAGAAATCTGTATCATCCATGTCATCACATAATTCTGCAGTGATATGTTATAGTGCAGCATCATTAGGAGAACTTCAAAATAGTCTTCGAACCTTCAGTTGATATCATCCACGTTATCATCTATTCTTTCAACCTTCATAAGTGCCATCATCAATTGTGGTCATTCATTTAGTGTATGACATCATCAAGTGTATGACTCCATATGTCATCAAAGGTTAAGGTCTAGATCATCAAGGCATATGCAACATTATAGCTAGTTCAAGAGTTTGTTCTTTCTGTCTGCCTTTTTTTTTTTCTTCCATTGAAATGGTTTGACATCTTCTGTGGGTTGATCTCTTCATTGATGGCATCCTTAGCACCTAGGGATTGCATGAGGTTCATTGACATCACAAAATATTTTGCCATCTCGGCTATTGGCATCAATGACATCATGATTGTAATCTTCCCCTTTGTCATTGATGACAATATTCTTCCTTCAACATTCTCTCACCCTTTGACATCAATGGCAAAAGGGGTGCTCAAGTACTCCCCCTATCAAGTTGCTTCCCTTATCATATTTTCTTCGTCAATAATAGTTCTTCATAGGTATGATGCCCCCCCTGTCATGGTGCTCTTCTTTTTACCAATGTTTTCCATGATAGATGTGTTTACATTTCTCCATGGATGAACCAACTCCCCCTGCATGCATAAGCTCTTCTAGCTTCTTTAGACAAGAAATATTGTTGCCTTGTGATCAAGTGGAAGAAATCTTCACAATTTCATTATTTTCTAAATTGGAGTTACTCCCGAGAGATGATTTGTCAGGATTGTCCAAGTGTGACTCATCATGGATTTCATAGGGCCCATTTACGGATAACTTCTACAATATCAATGATGTCTTTATCAAGTCAACAACATGCGTTGTTCGCTGGAGTGTTCAAGAGACTTCTGGATTCAACTTGTTTCCTTCTCCATACTTGTGTAACTTTCTTCTCTGCCATGGTTCTAGCTTGTGCAGGGGCCCAAGTCAAGTTACAATCACGTGCCATATGCCCAATGTTATGGCAATTGAAACACTCTATCTTGTTCACGAATAAAAAATCATGACTTCTTCTTGCAAAATTGTTTCGAGGAGATTGACGAGGACCATTATATTTTTCTTTGTGATATGCCCTACAATCTTTTGCCATGTGCCCAAAGTTTGTACAAGAATAGCAATATCCAAGAAATATACTTTGGTACCTGGGTGATGAAGTGTTCCTTGAAGTACTCTTGAAGTATTTTTGCCTTGGGATTCTTTGATGATATTCATTGCCTTTTGTATTCTTGACACCATATGCAAGTCTCCTTAGCGTAGAATTTCTTCCATTGTTGTCTTGATTCTTCTCCTTGCCTTTGTTGGAACTGGGAGCATCAACATTTCTTTCTAGGTTTCTCACATATTTGTTGTTTGAAGCATTATCATTCTTGCTTGAGGATTCACCTGCATAGCCAAGACCTGATTTATCAAGGGGAGACCTTTGCTGACTTAGGATGTCATCTAGGGTTTGAGAGCTTTTCAAGTTTTTATTCAGCAATTCAACTTCCTTTTCAAGAAAGACAATTTCTCCTTTCAACTTTTCGCAATCTTCATCTTTCATAAGTAGTTGCTTCTTCATTTCTTCCATCATCCTTGTTGCTTCATGTGCTTCGATTTTAAGGGAGATGATATTTGATTTCATTTTGAAGATTTCTTCATTCTCCTTTGCTAGATTGCTCTCCATTTCTTCTTTTGTTCTTGTAGCTTCACATGTTTCGGCCTTGAGAAGATTGATGTCTGATTTAGTTTCAAGATTTCTTCATCCTTTTCGTCTAGTTGGCCTATCATGGTGTTTCTCTCCTTTTCTGCTTCATTAACTTGTCCTTCTATGAATGCCAAAGTTTCCATCACCTTCTCAGCTCCTTGCGCTTGTTTCCTTGCTTCTTCTAGTTAAGATCTAAGAGAGGAGACCTCTTCCTTGTATTGACCAATCTGTGCTTCAAGATTGTTCAAGCTCTTAAGTCTTTGTTCAAGGTGGCTTGACAAAGTTTCTTCCCTTTTCTTTGCCTTATCTAATTGATTTGTCATAGATATGACTTCTTCATGATGCTTTCTTTTATTTTGATGAAATTCCTCTTTAAGTTTGACGAGCTCCTCATCTCTTTCTTGTACTTGAAGCTTGACAAAGTCAACTTCCTTCCTTGTCTTGCCTTGGTTACCATCTTGCGCTTTATTCTTAAGTTCCTCATTTTCATTTTTCAAACTGTTAATCTCTTCCATGGAAGCCATAAGTTTATTCAAGAGATCTTCTTCAAAGTCTTCTTTGTTCTCTTCATCTTCTAGGTTTTCTTTAGCCTTGTTGTCATCTTTCTTATGTTCAGCTTCCTTGATGGATTTTGGACTTCTTTCTTGTTTTCGATCATCTTCTTGACTAGAGATCATTGTCAACGCTCCTTTTGAGTGAAGATCATGAAGTTTTTCCTATATGACTTTTGCTAACAAACATTTTTCAAAATTGGCCTTCATAGAATTTGGTAAACCATTCAAAATTGCCTTCATTGCTCTTGTATTGTACTCCTTGGATTCTTTGTTCATCGTGTCATTAGTAATCACTGATTTCCAAATTTCAATTCCTTGAGTCTTCAAGAAATTCCTCATTCTTGCCACCCATATATCAAAATTTCCATTGAACAATGGAGCCTTCGCAAATTGATTTACTTCAATTTCAATGTTTGAGGAAGACACATCTTTAGGAGGATTAGAGACTTTCTTCCTCGGCTTTGCCATTTGTGTTCTAATGATCAACCTTCAAGCTGTTAGGCTTTGAGTGAAGGTACTGGCTCTAAAACCAATTGTTGGAAATCCTGAGAGGGGGGTGAATCAATATTTCTTTTCAATTGTTAATTTTACCAGTTAGATCACCTATATTTAGAACAAAAAATGAACAATAAGAATAAATTCTTTTATTAATTTCTTCTTTACAATAAATCAAGTACAATATATGTAGGGCTCCAACCCTAGATGAAGACACCAATCTTCAATCTCCCAGGCTCCAACCTGTATTTTCCAAGCACCGACTTGGACTTACAAGGCTCCAACCTTGTCAATTCTGAGGCACCAACCTCAAGGGCTCCAACCCTATATCTGGTACAGGCTCCAACCTGGTCTCTTGAGGACTCCTATCCTCTAGGGCTCCAACCCTATCTTCCAAGGCACCAACCTTGTCAATTCTAAGGCACCAACCTCAAGGGCTCCAACCCTATATCTGGTACAGGCTCCAACCTGGTCTCTTGAGGACTCCTATCCTCTAGGGCTCCAACCCTATCTTCCAAGGCACCAACCTTGTCTCTATGAGGCTCCAACCTCCTGCTTCAATTTGTCAAGATATATTTGGTTATACTTCACAGCTCCCAATGTCTTCTTCAACTAGCCCTGTCAATCTTCACTTAGTCTTCATTGTAGTCTCCACATTACGTCATCAATGACAACCTTTTCTTCTTAGAAGGTGTCACCACTGTTCTTCATCGCACCCAAACAATTTCTCCAAGTTACCTCATGAGGGCCTTCAACAATGCATCATGGTCTCCAAGAATCTCCAAGATCAGCTCCAAATCCACTCCAGGATATACTTCTTTAAGGTATCTTCAAGACAATGTCTAATGGTATGCTCTCAAACAATGTTCAATCCAAGTGACTTCAAATCAGCTCCACCAAGATTAGTCTTCATAGGAAGTCTTCACAAGTTCCAAAGATAATTCTTCAATCTGCCCTAAATGCCAACAAAAAATGCTGCTTCAAAATACTTCAAGGGCTGCTTTAATGACTACAATATCTGCTCCAAATTTCTGCTCCAAGACTCTTCAAATCTGCTCTAAGACATCCTTCGCATGGTGTTCTTACAAAGTCTTCAGGATCTGCTCAAAATGCTCTCCATGGTTTGCTCAAGATCTGCTTCAAAATGTCTTCAAAACACTTAGCTTAAGATGCCTTAAGTCCTCTCCAAGACTTCTTCAAGGACAACTCAAAACGGTTTTCAACATTTGATTCAATAGATCACTCCAAAAGGCTTCTCCAAGATCACACTTTAAGAATCATCCTAGACTTCAGAAATGTCTACAAGTCAGCGCAGGAATAGCTTCAAATCTGCACAGGAATAACTTCAAATCTGCTCAAAGATACAAAGAACGTTGCTTCAAAAGATCTTCAAGTTCTCCTTCAAATCTGTTCCAAGGATACTTGAGGTCTACTTCAACAAAGGCTTCTAATAAAGGTGAGAATATCTTCTCAGAAACCTCCCTGAAGTCTGCTACGAGATTCTTCAAAAGCTGCTCGAAGTCCACAAGAGAGAGTCCTCCAAACAATTCCAAATCTGCTCCAAGCAAGCTTCCGAAGGTGGTTTAATAAGGGTCAGACCACATGATTTGCTCCACAGGAAATTAGGGTGAGATTGCAGACTTCGATTACTTCAGTTCTGTGTTTTTAGGATAACCAAACTGTTTTAACCCGATGGAAATTTTTTTAGCACAAAACAAAGTCTTCAAGTCCTCCTTGGCCTCCAATTACTTCTTTGCGATTATATTCTGATTTTTTGACCGAAAATCCTTAGCCAAATGAACAGTCCGAACCCCCTTTTTTATATGATATTGACGTCAAGATGAAGGAACTTGTCTTTCTGGGGGTAGGCAGACATGAATGTGTGTGTATAGGTCGGCTAGCAGCTAGGATTAATTTCCTTAACTTAAAAAATCAATATCTTTCAAACCGCTTGGAGTTTCGGGCTGAGTAATAGCTCGTTGGAAAGGCAAAATTATTCTCCTCAAGATGGTGTAGGTCCCATGTTGAAAGATTGCCTCTAAGGTTGGAAAAAATATTTTTCTTTGTAACTGTCCTTAAATTATTTAGTGCAGAAAATGATCAGGACAGTATGGCTTTTTTGTTTGGCTTCTCCATTGTTTGTCTTCTCCATTATTTGGCTTCTTCATCATCATAGGAACATGTAAGACATCCATGTCATCATGATAGTGTCCAACAATCTGTATCATCCATGTCATCACATAATTGTGCAGTGATATGTTATAGTGCAGCATCATTAGGAGAACTTCAAAATAGTCTTCCAACCTTCAATTGATATCTTCCACGTTATCATCTATTCTTTCAACCTTCATAAGTGCCATCATCAATTGTAGTCATTCATTTAGTGTATGACAATTTAGTGTATGACTCCATATGTCATCAAAGGTTAAGGTCTACATCATCAAGGCATATGCAACATTATAGCTCGTTCAAGGATTTCTTAGGATTTCTTCATTAGTGGTTTGACATCTTCATGGGTTGACCTCTTCATTGATGGCATCCTTAGCACCTAGGGATTGCATGAGGTTCATTGACATCACAAGAATATTTGCCATCTTAGCTATTGACATCAATGACAACCTTGATTAACAGGCACTTTGCCTATCGACAACGGTGGGCCACTTTCGAGCCTTTTGCTGCAGCGGCATAGAAGATCCACTAACTCTCGCAGTCAGAGAAATCGACGAATTTGCAAACATTCAAATAAATTCTTTTCGTGTGTTTAGACCAAACGCACAGTTTGCTGCCCCAACTCCACCATCGTTTGTTACCGAGCCTCTTCGCTGTCTTTTGTTGTGATAACACCAATTAATGGGAGGACATTCCTTTGAAGATTTTCCAAGGAGGGATTCGAACAGCGGTCGAATAGCGGTCATCGTGCTGCGTCATTTGACTTTGGCAACGCCGATGGAGATGTTAAAATTTTCAGATGTTTTGTTGCCCTCCACCAGAGGCTGAGCTAGATCAAAGGCCTGTGTCGAATTCTATAGCCAGATTTTTCTTGCAGTCTTTGATGAGCCTAGATGATCCTATCAGAAACAGATCATCTACATATAACACCAATATTAGAGGCTCATCCCCTACTCTCAAATAGTAGAGGTTGGGATCTGCGTCACTCTTGACAAATCCCATCTTCTGTAGGTAGCTGTCAATTCGCCCATACCAAGCTCTAGGGGCTTGCTTCAGTCCGTACAAGGCTTTCTTAAGACTGCACACATGAGTTTTCTGCTCATGCGTCTCAAATCCCTCTGATTGTTCTATGTACACTTCCTCTTCTATCACCCCATTCAAGAACGCAGTCTTGACATCCATCTGGTGAATTGCCCATCCCATCTGCACTGCAAGGGATATGACGGATCTGATTGAAGTATACCGAGCTACAGAGGCGAAGGTTTCTTTACAGTCGATCCCTTCCTTTTGTACGTACCCCTTAGCCACAAACCTGGCTTTGAATTTCTCTATGCTGCCATCTACAACATATTTAATCTTGTAGATCCATCTTGAACCTACAACTGACCTGTTCGGAGGTCTAGGAACTACTTCCTAGACATCATTTGTCATGATGGAGATGTACTCCTCCACCATAGCATCTACCTACACCTAATGCTGAACTGCCTCCTGAAAACTAGAGGGTTCTCCAACCTGTGCTACCAATGCCTGGTACCTGTCTGGCTGCCTGCGTTCCCTCTTCTGACTTCTAGTAGCTCCAACAAACTCCCTGCATGCCTCAAAGTTTGTTGTAGTTCTTTGCTCGCCCTTCCACTAGTGGTGGGTGGATTCACCTGCTCTCCTTCTTGCACTTTCTCGGAAAAGCTATCCTTAGGATCCTTGTGCCTTGGAGAGGCACTAGAGCCATCATCCATAAGTCGTTGTGGCTGGACCAGTGGATCTTCCTCAGATTGCGTAGCTGAAGACATTTCTTGGGACTTCTTGAAGGCTCTCTCCTTCATGAACTTCACGTCCCGTCTTACTTCTATCTTCTTACTTAGGAATATAGATGCAGTAAGTCTTCGCATTGTCGCTATATCCCACAAGGTACCCTTTTTTTGCAGTCTAATCCAACTTTTTCCTCTTCGCATCGGGTACATGGCAGTACGCTATACTGCCAAATATCCTAAAGTGGCTCACTTCAGGCTTGCTGCCAGTGAACACACTCTCAGGAGTAACCTTACCCAATGTGTTATGAGGAGCCCTATTTTGCACATACATGGGTGTATTACAAGCTTCAGTGCACAAAAATTTGGGCATATCTTGATCATACAACATTGCCCTCGCAGCTTCGACAATAGTCTTGTTCTTCCTCTCCGCGACCCCATTCTACTTCAAATTATATGGAGCAGTCCATTCTCTCTTGATGCCTTCCCCTGCGCAGAACCTTTTGAAGTCTTTGTCAATGTACTCTCCACCATTGTCTGATCGCAATGTTTTGATCCGCTTTCTTGTTAGATTCTCCAGCAGATCCTTAAACTCTTTGAATCGCTCAAAGACCTCGTCTTTGGTCTTCAGAAAGTAGATCCATGTCTTTCTGGAATGGTCATCGATGAAGGTGACAAAATTCTTTGCACCACTAAGAGCATCCATGGACATTGGTACGCCGATGTCTGAGTGTATCAATCCCAACACACTCTTGGCCCTATTGCTGCTTCTCAAATATGCTGCCTTGGCATACTTCCCTAATACGCACCCTTTGCAGACATCGTCTCGCTTGGTGCTAAGTTTTGGAGCTCCCGTGATAGTCTTCTTGAGAATTCTCAAGGCTCCATGATGTAGATGCCCCATTCTTCTATGCCATAATTCATTAAAATATCTTTCATCAGTACTGCCTATTAGTGCCATTGGGGACTCGAGCTGTAACTTGTACAGTTTATGGCTCCTGACTCCAATTTATACCTTCTTTTTCCAACTTGGGTGTTTGACATAAACTTTGTTGCTAATAAAGTATACGTCGTAACCCTTGTTCTGAAGCTGAGACACTGAGAGAAAATTCATCCCCGATCCTGGTACATGTAGTACGTTGGTGGCTCGAAGCTTGTTGCCAGCTTCTGTTTGAAATATTATGGTGCCTATTCCAACAGGGGTACATTTTGCCTTGTTTCCCATAGTGATTTGAAAATTCATCTGTTCCTCCTGGTATCTTGAGAAGCATTCTCGAACTCCCGTCATGTGAGCAGATGCTCCACTGTCAATATACTAGATCTCCGGAGAGGCCATGCTTGACACACAAGAAAATTCCTCTTCTAGTCTGGATGCCATAATTGAAACATCATGATCCCTCTGTTCCTCCATGTGTTCTGGAGAATTGCGTGAACACTTCCGACCTGATGCTACATCACTGTCGGACCTCTGTTCCATTGCATAACTTCCTCTTCCGTTACTCATCTTTTGCTCTGATACCATGTGAAAATTTTCAAACGCTACTGTAGTGATATATTTATTTCGCCTACTTATTTATGATAAGCTATTTATAGATTTTCTTCCAGTAAATTCTGAAATAAACACAACTGCAGTATTCACTTAACCATCAGCAGAAAATAGAGCAAAACACATATAACACAATAGAAACAATCACATGAACACAGTTATTTTTGGGCAATTGGCTCTGGAAAAACCCAATGCAAGAAAACCAATGCAACAAATGAGGGTTTGTATTATTCTTCCGTAAGGAAAATCTTTATAAGAATTAGACGAGTAGACTTCTAGAATACACCTGAGATAAATGCCTCGAATCCTGTGGGAGAATTTCTGACACTCAGAAGATACCCTGGCTTCCTCTGCGTCACTCTGTGTGATCTTCTATGCAGTCCTTGCGTTGGACTGTGTCACTCAGCGTGGAGACTCAGTGTTGGTGCTCAACGCTGTCCTTTGTGGTCTCTGCGTCCTCCTCTTGCCTTTCTTTGTCTCTGTTGACTTCCCCTTCCTTCTTCTACCTCTGCAACTCTCCCTCTGAAATCGAATTCTATTCCTTCAGAATCGATTTCCTTCGGGTAGTAAGTGTGTGCCCGACTTACTTTCCAAATGAACCTCAAGCCTTCTCTTATAATCTTCTCGTTGATGAATCAATAATCCATATTAGATCTCTAATCAATGGCTAAGATTAAAGCATGACTTGATCTTCGTTCTCTAGAAGATTCTCACTCTGTTTTATTAATACCATTTAATTATTTAATTTCCCTAAGTTTAGACTTAGGGACCCCATTAAAATAATTAATTATTTAATAAAACATGAACCGAGTGGAATTTCCACAAACGGTTTCTGGGTTCTTTGGAACACTGATGTCCAAGCCTCCTCACAAAATTAGAGACTTGGAACACTTTCAAATGTTACAAAAATCAACACGCAAGGGTATGAAATTATGAATTGCTCTCTTTAAGCCGACTTGTCCCTTCATGTAGGCCGACTTGATTTTTGTGCAATGACGAGGTCTTGGAGGGTCTTTGAGTCTATTTTGACTCAAATAAATTTTTCTTTACAATATGTAACACGCCCAAATGGGTCTTCAATACATGGAAATGACTCAATTGACTTAATGAGAAACCTTGAAGCACTCAATGGGTGCTTCATCTAAAAATAAATTTCCCTTGACGATGAAACCCATGCCTCAAGAACAACAATAATAATTTTTTTTTTTTCTCTTTTCATTAAATACATAAAAACATGATTACATATGTCATTATGAAGACGAAACCTAGTTACATATTGCAACAGAGGAATTGAGCCGGAGAGCTCCTAGGGTTGAGGGAACTCTGGACAATAGGATAGTGTGTGATCCTTACCTCTTGGTAAGTCATATCTTTCCTATTGTCGAGCAATATATAATCTGTGATCCTTACCTTACACGGTAAGTCGTATCTAGCCTGTTGTCTCTCTTTGGTATTGACAGAGTATACCCCAATTGGCATCCTACCCACAGACTGGGTTTGTTGGGATTGTTTTCTCACCCATTTGGTCAATGGGTGCTGGCTACTTGAGTAAGGCGCGATCCTTACCATTTGTGGTAAGTGGTATCCTGGTCAAGTTATGGGATGTAGGTGTTCTACCACTGACTCTTGACGGTCAAGTTGGGAAGATCAACAAACAATAGGATAGTTTGTGATCCTTACCTCAGGGTAAGTAGTATCTTGCATATTGTCACAGGTCAATAGGATAGAGTGTGATCCTTACCCTTGTGGTAAGTCGTATCTTTCCTATTGTCCTTGTATAGAGGGTGGTAGCTTTAGCTCTCCTATGATGTTAAATTCTTCTTCTTTTGGATTCAAGAGTGTTCAGAAGATGAACAAAGATGAGCAAAGATGAGTAGAGACGATATTTGACTTGATGATGACGAGACATTTGAGATGGTACATATGGTGCAGTCGGAAATTTCTCCCTAGCTAAGAGGGAGTGTCAATTTGGCAGCTTAGGGACAAATTCCCTCCTTTGGACAAGCTCCCTCATCTAGAGAAGACCCTTTTTTCCCTTGGAAGAATTTAATTTGGTCAAGGACAAATATATTTTTGATGTGAAAACCCACATGTGCACAAAAGTATAGGTCGGCCTAAAGGACAAATTGGGTCTCCAAAATCTCATATAAATACAAGTCAAGTCAACCATATTTGGACACATCACACACATCTTCTTCTTCTCTTGGAGGTTCGTACAAGTCTGAAAATTGCCGGTCTCTTTTACATGTGCGAGTAGGAGAGAGAAAATTTCAGGAGGTCCAAAATCTGTCTTTGACCAGCATTGATTTTTTGGTGTGTGGGCATACTTTGACTTGGTTTGACTTCTGATTTGGATCTATTCCTAGAGGCCACATTCTTTGGCAGAGAGATCGAGGCATTCTGGGTAGTTTGACGTGTGTTGACCGCAAACTTTAACTCCAGGTTCTCTCCTTTGAACGAGCAGTTTTGGGGCTGTTTTGACTTGACTTTGACCAGCAAAGGAGGCCAAATATTTTGACCATTGACTGAGCTGTTTTGGAGGCATTTGACCATTGTCTTGTGGACTAGTTAGGGCATCTTTGACTGCTGTTGACTTTGACCAGATTTGAATTTTGGGCTTTTCTATGGATTCTGGATATTGGTTTATTAGAAAGTCAAAGCTGTTGACCTTTGACTCTTGGTTGATGAATTGGATCATTGTAATGTCTCTACTAAACATTTCATGACAATCTAATAAGAAGATAAATTTGAAAGGGTTTTCCCCTTGTGGGGTTTTTCCCCAGTCTTTAACCAAATTTGGTGTCTCCTGTTATCGCTCTTGATTGTCTTCTATTGTACATTGCATTTACTGTTCTATCTACAATTTCCAATGTTCCACCGAGTTTCCGGGACAGGGAAACATGGGAGCAGGGATACGCACAAGGGGGACGTATATAAGCAACCCCAAAATTTAGGGAAATTTCGGGGAAACGGGGGAACGTCAGAGCCATAAAAATTATAAAATTATTAAAAAATTAATATATAAAAATAAAAAAATAAAATCCCAACAATATGTTAATAATTAAATTAGTAGATAGTAAATCTTATTAATTATGAAATGCACATCTAAATATGATCATCATTTCGTATTAGACTATTGTGAATTAAAATTATCATTTGACATTTCTGCAATCATCAATGTAAATCTAAAAATAAATTACTAAATTGAATGTATCATTTGACATTATGCAATGTTCCATCTAAATTCATCATTTGGCAATGGACATTAATATTATGCAAGGTACATCTAAATTAAATTCACCATTTGACAATTGAAACTACGCAATGCACATCAAAAATTAAATTCATCATATCACAATGACATTTATAGTCTAATATAGCCATAGAAAACTGAACTAAAAATAAACATAGAAAGCAGTGAAATACAAAAATTGTTTTTTTAATTGTTATTAGAGAGAAAATTCGGGGGACGCGTCCCTCTTGCATCTCCCCTGCATCCCCTTGTCCCCCCCACAAGAGAGACGCATTTTGTCTCCAGAAAAACACCCCCCTAGAGTTTCCCCATGTTTTCTGAAAAAGGGGACGTGGGGAAAGTTTCCCTAGGAGTTTCCCCATCTCGGGAGCGTGGGGGAGCGGGGAAGCGCATCCCCCACCCTGGGGGACACGTCCCCGTGGAACACTGACAATATCTATTTAACGTTGGAAGATTAAATTTGATTGCTATTTATCCATTGTTGTCACTTAGTCTAGTAGTGGTCCCTTAGGCTTCCCTTCCTTAGGGCCCTGCTGGATTTTGTGGTAACAGGGTAGCATAATTAATTTATGTGTAGGCCAACTTACATATGTGTGCAGGGACCAGGGTGTCCTATCCTATGTAGATCAACCCCCAGTATAAATGTATATTTATATCTTTATTCATTTTTGGTTTGTTTCTTTTCCATGTAGAATTCTTTGTTATATTTTGGGAGCCATAAATGTACAAACATTGAACGGACATTGAGCTATTCATTAAGCAAACAAATCTTTGACAGTTAATAAGTGATGTTACGAGGGGGTCTGTTCTCGTTATGCTTAAATGATGAAGTTTTTTCTTGTGCTCCATTTGGTACATAACATCTGCTCGGCAATTTTTTGAAAAGAAATCAAAATTTGCTAAATTTCAATAATCGGTGAATTCTGAATTTAATGGCAAATTTTATGACCTTGCAATTTTTTTTTTCTTTTTTTTGGGGTCAATTCATAAAAAATCATTAAGATTTGTTAATTTTTATTGAATTTAAAAAAACTTTACACTTATATTTAACCAAACAGAGCTAGGAAAGCTTCTCTCCAATCTTTTCAATTATAGAAGCAAAATAATAAAACATGCCTATCAATTCCTTATCAATTTTTTAAAGGTTCAATAGACCAAAGTTGGTCTCAGTGGTTGTTAATCATCATTATCATCACCATTTTTCACATGTTTTTGAATAATATATGATGTTTTAACAAGTTTCAGAAAGCTATAACAAAATTTGATTATTTCTCTTAGCCAATCACAATAACAAGTTTTATCATCTTTGTATCACAAAAGCAATTTTTTTCAGATTTCATTATCGTCAAATTTGAGCACAAACATGAACCAGGTGACTTGTCAATGATCATATAGGCAAAAATATCTACATATAGAAAAATATTTTTTATTGTCTAATTTAGTTTTTTCCATCTGTCTGATGCTGTAATACATTCATGTGTTTTATTTCCATTTTATATGGAACAGTGAAAAAATAGCGTCAGAATAAAGAATTGGTCAATATTGATAATATTGATTATTCTGTTGTATGTGGTCAAGCTTCTGAAATTATTTTGAGATGAGAAACTCTTTTCTTTGTACCCATATGATGTTCTCATGTGCTGCTTCGATGTTTTGCCTTGGGCTGAAATCAAATATAATATCTCCCTTAGTTCTATTCAACAGGCATCAATATAGTTTGGTTCCTTTCAGTTCATTGTACACATGGGGTGAAGCTTCCACCGTTGGTCACATTGTTGATCTTAAGAGCATTATTTTCAATTGTGTGACAGGGTTGAGGTATGCAGGGACAGGAAATGCAGATGCTCAGGAGTTATTGTATTCGTATTCTATATATTTTTTAAATGAGGTATGTTTTGTTTACAGGTTATATGTTGTCATTCATGGGCATGTTTTCTCAGATACCATGACAGTTTTTGCATGTGCCTTCCAGATTAAACCTGTTGCATCATCAAATTGGGGAAGACATCCTAAAGGGCTTTCAAAATATGTTGAACGGGCCACTTTAGAGACATGTCTTAGTGTTGTGGTTCTTTCCCTCTCTCTGGTAAGGGAGCTTCCTCTTTATTAGGTTTCATAATTATTGTATACGTACTGGGTGCTGTTTTTCTGATGTTAGCTTAGATGACCAGTAAATTTTACATGTAGCTGGATGTGTTCCTTTTTATAAACTGCAGGCATCAGCAATCCAAATCTGTTGGTTTTATTATTTGCATTTTTAAGATTAATTCACCATACTTTTATTTTATCTAGCATCCATGGAAGCCTTTGCAAATTTATTCACTTGAAGGAAAGGAGTGTAAAATGAAAGCTATGTGTTTGCTTTGTTTAATGTGACAGTTAGCTTTTATAGTGAGATGCTAGATGTTCATTGTTAGGTAATATCTAGTAGCCTTGGCACAATACTTTGTTGGTGTCAGTGGGTAGATCACTTGCATGTATACTGTGATTCCACTGGATAGTAATAGGCTTCAGTATATAGTTTATGTGGGAGTTGGGACATGGTGTCAAAATAATTTGTGTGTTGCACAACATCTTGGCTTGCTTCCTTGACTGACGTTTAAGATTTGTGTTTGAGAACCATATACATGTATTCTGTTTGAGTGTCTAATTCAAGTTATATTTGTGATGAACTAGGTGATGGCAGGCACTGGACACTTGCCGACATTTCGACTACTAAGATATCTTCATAGTCGGATAGATGCTCATGGACATATCAAATTTGGAAACCACATGGCTGTAGGATCAATCTGAATACCTATTGAACTCCTGCTGCCAATTTTTACATTTTTCTATCTATAATAAAAGTATTTGTGCCATTTGTATAATTTGGAACCAAGTTGAGTGGTGTTGATTTTCATATTAAAGTGTAGTTTATTTTATAATATTGACATCAATATAGATGTTCAACATGAGTTATCGCTATTACATATAAAAACGTTAATTGATAAATGACAATGCTCTTTTGTTGAATCACCTGATGAATGGATTAAAAACCAGTGCCTACAACAATACAAGGTGCCTGACCTTCAAGGTTCTGGCAAAACCAGATCAAATGAAAAAAATAGACCTACTATTAATTCGACTAGTCCAAAATATATAGTCAATGTAATCTTTGGGTTGCTGATTGAGGTGCTGCCTATATTTGTGATTGATTGGGGTGAGGTGGGGTACTCATGAAATGATTAATCCTTAGTCTTTCACCTTTTGTGTTTTTCTTTCGGATTATAGTGAGCTATTTCCAGAGGAGTTTTGGAGCATTGTAGTTGAAATGTTGGTATGGGATGGACCCAATGGATTACAATCCGGTTATGTCAAATTTCTCTAGTTTGAAACATAGGTATGCTGTAGAAACCATTGCATGAGGCTCTGTAACATGTATTGAAACTTGAGGAAAAGAGGAAACACGTAGCATATGCCCCTCAAGCTTGTAGCACACATTATAATTTCTAGCATGTGTATCATGAAATGAGAAGACGTATCACAAATGGAAAATGTGTTTCAAGACCATACGATGATTTGTACAGTGCGTTTCCTCATCTATTTGGGTGATTATTGACTAGCTATGGTGAAGTGAACCCACCTTGGTGACGTAAACACTAATATGAGGTTAATTAAGCATTGATGACAACAGAAGGTTTTTTAGAAAGAGAATTTCCCTCTTATTTTTTCCTCACAATGTTTGAGAAAGAGTGATTCCAGCAAGGCTTTTAGTATTTTGGGCAGTTTCAGCAAGGGTGATTTCTGCAAGACGAATTTGAAATTTGAATGTTTTAGGAAGCTACTCAGGGATTGGGTGTTAACCACTCACCAGGATCACGAGTCAAACTTGCAACTTGTTGAGTTTGGCTCTGATTCGACCCAAATGGTTTTTCATGATCTTCTTGAGACCAAGTTTGACTCGTCACTCACTATTAATCATGAGTCAAACTCAGTTTAATCTCTGCTGAGTGCATGTCAAAATGTGTATATCTTTAAATTTCTGTATTTACATGTTTATCCCAATTTATTTCTTATGCGATTCAAACTCTTGGCTCCTTTGCATCATTGTGTTCTTGTTGATTGTGACTCTTCCCATCGGTGAAAGTCCGTAAAGAGCAGGGGACCTTGCTGTGATGAAAGTGGGCCATTCTCCCATTGTTAGCACCTAGCCTGGCTCTTTGTCTTGTAGGGTTTCCCTCTCCAAGGCCTGCTAGATTTTGTGGTAACAAGTCATACAAGTCTTTTAACTTCGTTAGAGCACCATAAGAATCTGTAATGGAAACAGTATGATGGTTCACCTCTTCACTTACAAATGCAACAAGTAAGGCATAGACTTTATTGTCTTTATTCTTCTATATTGCTAGCTGCTTATCTGATGTAGGCTTCGCAAGTCTGCAATCCTCCTCTCCTTCATAGATGCCATCCCACAAATCATTGAAAATGAGTGTATGTTTGATGCTTTTGGACCATTCTCTGTAGTTGCCCTTGCCAGTCAACACCACACCAACGATTGAAATAAGGGAATGCCTCTTCAAACATAACAAAATATTTGTTGAAATAATTGAATTGGCCCAGTGTTGCCAAGCTTCTCAAGTTAGTTGCTTGAGCCTTGAACATACATAAAATCTAGCAAGATTAAATCCATCATATGGTTCTTTATCAGAAAGGAAAAATCCAATATGTGGTCCATTTAAAATGTTTTTTGACCAGAAATTAGAATTGTAGAACTAGCGTATCAAATTAGTACATCAGTAGCAATCTAATAAATACATAGGAAACAATTACATATCAAAAAATATTCATGGGATGTCCTTGATGTCTGGATGCCCCATTTTTTTTGGGGAAATACAAATGGATGTGAGGGATGTCCACCGCATCCTCGAGGGCATGTGTTGAGATTAGGTAGCATCGAGAGATACTCTCACATGCCATGGGTGCTAGGCTTATGAGAGAGAAACACTCACAAAGTGAGTGTGTGGGATTTGCACCCAAAGTTTGGGGTTTTGGACCCAGAGTGGGTGGGCTTTGAACCCAGGGAAAAACATTTATAATTCTAATTGAATCATAAGTCGGCTTAAGGGTCAAGTCAGCTCAGGTCGATCAGCAAGGCTAAGAGACACGACCCTTGGGGTTTCACACCCCTTGGAAATGTATAAATACAATTGACAAGAAGTTAATGGGTCTTTCTTCTTGTGCGTGAGAAGGGGCAACAAAGGAGCCACAATTGTGAAGAAGAGAGGCCGCAAAACCTAAAGGAGGATTCGAGAACTAAAGAGAGCAACTGAAGTTTGGCAAACGAGGTCGAGGACAAGAATAAAAGAGTTGTGGCTAAACTAGATAGACAACAATCAAGGAAAGGGTATAGAGGCCGATATTTCTGTAGGAAAAGAAGGTCAAGTAAGGGTTCCAAACCAGGCAGGGCAAGTCGCAAGAAGGTCACAGGTTTCGCTGGGAAGGGCGAAAATTTTGTTGAAGCTGGCCGCAGTAAAGGAGATAAGCCAAGGTCTGAACAATTGTTGTAAAAGGAGGCCTGATGCTTGAATAGCTTTGACAGAGGTTTGGTGAAGACTTAATGAGCTAGTTGAGTGTGCTAAGGTCTGAAAGAGGGCTGCTATGCATAGAAAAGGTGGTTTGTTTGCTACAATAAGGAAGAAAAGCCTACCAGGTATGCTCACTGATGTTTTGGTAATTTAAAGTGGGTTGGTTAAGCCCTAGTATTGCTACAACTGTGTAATTTAAGTGTTTAGGTGTCTAAGTGTTGGGCAGGAAAGGCTTAGATGACAAAGCTTGAACCCTAGGATTTGGTCAAAGGATTAGACTTGTATTTTTCATTTGTACAGGGGATATAAAGGTCCATTATCTTTAGTATGGGAGCCCTGTTATTTTTTTTATTAATATATCTTGTATACTATAGTTGATCTGTTTGCTGATATCTTCTATTGTGCAAAAGTTTAAAGTTAGGCACGACTAGTGTGTTTATGTTTCCTAGCTAAGGCATAGACCAGACCTGGGGTGCGTGGATTACTAACAACATGCCCTACCAAATAAGGATGACCACTTGTAATAGCACATGTCCCTAAGGGTAAGGAAATGCTTGATGTGCTTGTATATAGTGTTACTAGTGTCGCTTATCTACTTCAATATTCATATGGTTATTCTTGCACAATGTTTGCTTGTATGGCTCAACATAATGACACTCATATAATGTCATTCATATTCGACATATATTTCACATTAATATTGAGGTAGAGGCCTTATCACTTTATCCATTTATGGTCACCAAATCTGTGGCCTTTACTAAGAGTTACAATGTTGCATTCTTCATATAGTTAACTTTCCATGGAAAAGAGACAATAAAAGAACAATTGTGAGTTACCAATGGGCACAATATCTATATCCATCGCTTGAATTTGTAGTTTTTATTATTTTATAACTAGTTGCCTTTGTATCAACAAGATGATTTTATAGATTTTTTCAAGTTATGGTAGTTCACTTTATAAGAGGTATTATACGTCGTTCTTTGAAAATTCAAGTTATTGTGGTTATAGTGTAGTTGAATGCAAGTACAATAATGCAACTAATGTGGTTGGACATTAGAAATCAATGTGGAAGTCTATTAACAATGTTCCACCAAGTTTTTGGGGCCAGGGGATGCAAGAACAAGGAGACGCACAGGGGGGACTTGTGGGAGCTCCCCGAAATTTTTGGCGGGGGGGGGGGGGGAGGGAGACATTGAGTTGTGTATATGTGTGTATACACATCATAAATGACCAATGAAATAGAAATAGTAAAATATTGTATACATTGATTTAAATTCATCATTCATTGTTTTATAATTTGATTAGTACTAAGCAAAATAGTTGATATTAAAGTCTAAAGATTAGAATAGCAACCTGAAATTACTCGAACTCAAAAAAAGTAAAAAATGATGAGTGAAAAACTTGGGCTAAGGTCATCAGTATCTAGAATCAAGACTCAAAAGTTATCAAAACAATGGACAACAAAATAATTTTATTAGAACCAAATTGATAATCAAATTGGTCAACTCCAAAATTGGGAACTGGAAAAAAAGCTAGACCAAAATACCGGTCGATCAAAAAATACATAAATATTCAAATTTTGAAAAAAATACATAAACGTTCATGTGCATCCATATGAATCGAAACCATTATGCACAAATATGCACAGTTTCTCATATGTATAGCAAGGGTGCATAATAAATATAACCAAAATAGCGCTGAGAGCAATCCATATTTGAACCCAAAATACATCAACAAGGAGGCTCTAGATGGCCTCTATAGTCCAAAAAAATTCATGCTACAACAAACACCTGCATATCATCAAAATCATTATGTATATTGGGGTCCTCATCATCAATATCACTCTTTAAGCATTAAAACAAGATAGAAAAAGCTTAACTTGTCATGTCGATATTTTGTTTGAGTGATAGGTACAATTTTACTAGGGCCATGACAGAGGAGTTCAATAATTAATGCCACCAACCTTGAGGTATGTAGAGGGCTTGGTACTCTTCATTAAAAGCTAGTTCCATACCCTTATACATGATAGAATCCAATGGAAATGTTGCAATCCCCCAAATCTGGAAATCCTGAAAACTATTAAGTCTGCTAGATTTTGAATGGTATCTAAAAATTCTACTTTCTCCATATGCAATCCGATGAGGTTAGAACCATTCTCAAACATCCAGAGTCAATTAATAGTGATGTAAAAAAATTAAGTAAAAGCATGAAAATGAAAGATGAAAGAAAATGTCACATTTATTTCTTGAATTTAACATTGCCACTAATTACATGGAATTAGTAGGGCCCTAGGGTCAACTATTAGGCTTCCTCCCTTATAAATTATTGTTTTCAAGCAAAATTTTGGGGGGGACACGTAGCCCTCTTTGAGGGAGGATGTCCACAAGCACCCTTTTTGAGGTAATGTTGATTTATGGTAGCATCCGATGTGCTCTAGCCTTGTAATTTTGTATATGGGCTAAGACACATGTATTCCATAAAACCCATAAATGATTTTGGTAGATTCCACTTAGAGATGGTTTAATTAAAATAATTATTCATTTTTTAATGTTTTCCGTAAGTGTAAACTTAGGGAAACTAATTAATTAAAAGGTATTAATTAAACTAAGTGTGAATCTTCTATATAAAGTCATGGATCACCTCCAAATTAATCTTAGCCATTAATTATGTTTTAATCTTGGTTGTTGAAGTTTCAACAGAAGAATCTAAGAAGGAGGGTGAGGGGCCTATGGAAGAGAAATAATCAAGAATTCGATTTCTTCAGTGAGAGGAAGGATCGAAGTGATTCTCATTTGTAGAGAGGGGAAGGTGAATTCTCCAAGAAGGAGAATTTCTGAAGCATAGAGAGTGCATAAAGAGGAGTGAGAGAGGAGCCAAAGCTTCAACGCAGAGTTACCCTAGCAACAGTTACGCAGGGCCAGCGCAGAGAAGCAGAGGGAGTTTCGTTTTCTGTTGGATGGCAACTAAGGGTTCATCCGGTGTCAGGAGGACATTTCGAGAAGGAAGGAGCACTCTAATCTCATATAGCAACAAGCACAAAAGTAACCACGACAAGCGGCAGAAGCAGTGACACAGTGATAGCGTGAGTGACACAGTCAGAGCCAGTCAGTGTGGGTGCAGGTCAGTGCCGAAACTCAGATGGTGATGTGAGAATTGTCTCACTTAACCTTTTCTCATCAGAATTCTTCAGGTGATTGATTGATATTTACAATCACACATTTGTACTTAGAATTTCTACATAATAAAGAAACCCTCAGATCTTCTGCACTGGTTTTCCCACATTGGGTTTTTCTGGGGACAATTGTCCAAAAATAACGATGTCTATGTGTGATTACTTGTGCTATTTTTATATGTGATTTGTTAATCGTGAAGTCTGCAGCATATTTTATTTTGTTATTTAACACAAGAGAAATGTTAAATAATTGTGTTTGAAAATGAAATAGAAGAAATTTAATAAGTAGCTGTAGTAGAATTCTCCATTATAGAATTTTCACATGGTATCAGAGCAGTCAAATCCAAAAGAAGCAAGGTTAGGAAAGGACTGCGTAAACCAGAAGCTTCAAAGGAGACGCAACCTAGAGAGAAGAAAGCACAGATAAGTATGACAGACTTAGATTTATATCATCTAGGTTAAACGAGGACGATACATGCCTAGCAAGTTTAGTATCTGCAGGAATTTGGTATATTGATAGCAGGGCTTCAGCTCATATGACTGGAGTACGAGAATACTTCTCGAGCTATAGGGAAGAGCAGATGAACTTCCAAATCACTATGGGAAATAGCACAAAGTGCAATCCAGTTGGGAGAGGATCCATAGTGTTTCAGACGGAAACCAGAACCAGTGTCAGGATCACGAATGTACTACATGTGCCAGGGCTTGGGATGAACCTAATCTCAGTATCCTAGTTGTAGGACAAAGCGTATGACATACACTTTACCGGAAAGAAAGTATATGTCAAGCATCCCAGTTGGAAGCAAACAAGGTAGATTGGAATCAGAAGCAACAGACTATACAGGTTGCAGATCGAAATCCCGATGGCACTAGTCAGTAGTAATCTTGAAGACAAGAAAGGGTTGAATGAACTTTGGCATAGAAGAATGGGGCACCTGCATCACGGTGCATTGAAGATACTCAGAGAAACAATTGATGGGGCCCCTGTTCTCAGCACGGAGCATGATGATGTATGTCGAGGATGCGTACTTGGGAAGTACGCTAAGGCAATTTTTCCCAGAAGTGAAAACAGGGCAGCGAGCATTTTGGGGTTGATACACTCAGATATCTGTGGACCAATGTCCACTAACGCTCTCAAAGGTGGCAAATATTTTGTCATATTCATTGATGATCACTCTAGGAAGACCTGGATCTACTTCCTGAAGACAAAAGATGAAGTCTTTGAAAATTTCAAAGAATTCAAGGCTTTTGTTGAAAACATGATGGGGAAGAAGATCAAGACATTGTGTTCAGATAATGGTGGGGAATACATAGATGGAGACTTCACAGATTTCTGCGCAAAGGAGGGCATCAGGAGAGTGGATTGCGCCATACAATCTAGAGCAGAATGGTGTGGCAGAACGAAAGAACATAACAATTGTAGGAGCAGCCAAGGCCATGTTATTTGACCTTGATTTACCCCGATACCTATGGGCTGAAGCCTGCAATATGACAGTGTATATCCAGAACAGGACATCTCATAGAGCCTTGAGTAAGAAGACTCCTGAGGAAGTTTTCACAGGGAAGAAACCGGAGGTAGGGCATCTTCAGATATTTGGTAGCATGGCTTACTGTCATGTACCTAGCGAGAAGAGAAGCAAGCTAGATCAAACTGCAGAAAGGGGGTATCTTGTAGGGTACAGTGACACCTCCAAGGCATATAGGATTTATGTCCCTGATAGTAGGAAGGTTGTGATAAGACGCGATGTTAAGTTCATGGAGGATAGAGCGTTTCCGAAATCGCGTGATATGCTCGCAGAGGATAAAACTGCAGAAGTTCCCTTTGTCCAAGAACAACAGGGGCACCAAGAAGAACAAACAGGAAGACAGACCTTGGTACTAAGGAGAGGTACTAACATTTTCACTGAGGAAGATCAGGAAGATACTCAGTCAAAGGAGCTGTTGGATCAGGAGGAAGAGTTGAGAGAGCAACCTTCCATGAGTGGTCGGATCAACATGGAAGCTCAACAAATACTGAGGGACGCAAAAAACTTTATTGGGACTCCCAGGAACGGGAAGAGACAGCGCAGACCTCCTGACAGGTACCACGCTTTGGTGGCTCAAGTAGAGGAACCGTCCAGCTTCCAGGAAGCTGTTCTGCACCAAGTATGGGTAGATGCCATGAAAGAAGAGTATGCTTCTATCATGACAAATGACGTCTGTGAGGTTGTGCGCAGACCTCAGAGCAGATCAATTGTTGGATCATGCTGGATCTACAAGATCAAGTACGTTGCAGATGGCAGTGTAGAGAAATACAAGGCAAGGTTCGTGGCAAAAGGGTATGCTCAAATGGAAGGCATTAACTATGAAGAGACCTTCATATCAGTTGCCAAATATACCTCCATCCGGACTGTTGTATCTTTAGGTGCATATATGGGATGAGAGATTCATTAAATGGATATCAAGACAACGTTCTTGAATGAAGAAATTGAGGAAGAGGTATATATCAAACAGCCAGAGGGTTTTGAGACTCATGAAAGGAGGTCTCATGTATGCAGATTGAAGAAAGCCCTGTACGAGCTTAAGCAGGATCCGAGAGCATGGTATGGTCGGATATATAGCTATTTGCAAAAGATGGGATTTATCAAGAGTGATGCAGATCCCAATCTGTACTACTTGCTGGTAGAGGATGACCCATTGGTACTAGTACTATATGTAGATGGTTTTTTTCTCATAGTATCATCCAAGCTCATCAAGGATTGCAAACGGAATCTAGAAGTTGAATTCGACATGAAGGATTTGGGGTTGATGCACTATTCCTAGGATTGGAAGTTTGTCAGAAAGATGAAGATATCTTCATGGGACAAGAGAGGTATGCCTTGGAAATTCTGAAGAGGTTCAGAATGTAGGACTACAGACCCATGGCCACACCCATGATCACCAATTGGAAAAAGATAGATGCATCAGAAGATACAGAGGCAGACCCCACCTTTTATAGACAGCTCATCGGGTCATTGATGTACCTAGTTAACACCAGACCAAACATTTTCTTTGCTGTCAGCACTCTTAGTCAGTTCATGGTGGAACCCAAAAGAGTGCACTGGGTCGCAGCAAGGCATGTCCTAAGGTGTGTACGAGGAATAGTCAGATTCGGTATCAGATATGGTAGAGGAGAGGATGTCAGATTCAGTGCATTCACAAATGCAGATTGGGCAGGTAGCTCAGTGGACAGAAAAAGTAGCTCTGGGTACTGTTTCAGCGTTGGATCAGGAATGGTGTCTTGGTGCAGCAGGAAACATAAGTCAGTAGCATTGAGCACAACCGAAGCAGAGTACATGGCAGCTAGTACAACTACATGCGAAGCAATTTGGCTTCTGAAACTTCTTGTGAGTCTATTCAGAAACAGGATGGAGCCAACTAGCGTCTACTGTGACAATCAAAGTTGTATCAAACTCTCTGAAAATCTAGTATTTCATGATCGGTCCAAACATATTGACATTAGATGTCATTTTATCAGAGACTGTGTTCAGCGTGGGGCAGTACAACTCCAGTACATTCCCACAGGATAACAAACAACAAATATACTCACTAAGGCTTTGGGGAGAATTAAGTTCACTCAGTTCAGGGAAAAACTGGGTATGACTGAAAATCCATTTTAGTAAGAAATGGATCCTCAGCGCAGTTGAAGGAGGGAGTTGTAGTACAATAGGAAGTTGGCAGCAGTAAGCAGAGTTAGCGACAATACAAATGTAGCATTTCTTGTGCAGTGTTGGTGAGCAGCATCAACAACACAATTGCAGATGTTATAGAAGTCAGCACAACAACACATTGAGTTGATTTGCTAGAGCACTTTCCTCACTAAGAGGGAGTTTTGATTTATGGTAGCATCGGATGTGCTCTAGCCTTGTAATTTTGTATATGGGCTAAGAGATATGTATTCCATAAAACCCATAAATGATTTTGGAAGATTCCACTTAAAGATGGTTTAATTAAAATAATTAATCATTTTTTAATGTTTTCCTAAGTGTAAACTTAGGGAAATTGATTAATTAAAAGGTATTAATTAAACTAAGTGTGAATCTTCTAGATAAAGTCATGGATCACCTCCAAATTAATCTTAGCCATTGATTATGTTGTAATCTTGGCTGTTGAAGGTTCAACAAAAGAATATAAGGAGGGTGAGGGGCCTATGGAAAACATATCAGACAAAGAAAGAATCAAGAATTCGATTTCTTTAGTGAGAGGAAGGATCGAAGTGATTCTCATTTGCAGAGAGGGGAAGGTGAAATCTCCAGGAAGGAGAATTTCTGAAGCATAGAGAGTGCATAAAGAGGAGTGAGAGAGGAGCCAAAGCTTCAACGCAGAGTTATCGTAGCAGTAGTTACGCAGGGCCAGCGCAGAGAAGCAGAGGGAGTTTCGTTATCTGTTGGAGGGGCAGCTGAGGGTTCATTCGGTGTCAGGAGAACATTTCGAGAAGGAAGGAGCACTCTAGTCTCATACAACAACAAGCATAGAAGCAACCACGACAAGCAGCAGAAGCAGTGACGCAGTGACAGCGTGAGTGATGCAGTCACTGCGTAGAAATCATGCAGAGCCAGTCAGTGTGGGTGCAGGTTAGTGCCGAAACTCAGATGGTGATGTGAGAAATGTCTCACTCAGCCTTTTCTCATCAAAATTCTTCAGGTGATTGATTGAAATTTACAATCACACATTTGTACTCCGAATTTCTGCATAATAAAGAAACCCTCAGATCTGCTGCACTGGTTTTCCCACATTGGGTTTTTCTGGGGACAATTGTCCAAAAATACGGTGTCTATGTGTGATTAATTGTGCAATTTTTATATGTGATTTGTTAATCGTGAAGTCTGCAGCATATTTTATTTTGTTATTTAACACGAGAAATGTTAAATAATTGTGTTTGACAATGCAATAGAAGAAATTTAATAAGTAGCTGCAGTAGAAATCTCCATTATAGAATTTTCACAAGTAACACATCCCCCCACATTAGGGTAACATTCCACCCTGCATCTCCACGAGTTTCCCTAAAAGGGGCATGTGGGGCAAGTTTCTGCATGTACCTCCTAGTCTCGGGTGCGTGGGAAATGTGTGGGGCATGCAGCCCACCCTGGGGGTGCATCCCTGTGGAATACTGGATATTAATTGCCTCAAAATGTCGTCAAATCAACAACAACAGTATATTATTAGTTGTCAGGCAGCTTGGCTTTTTATGTACGAGAGGAAAGCATAGTGAATATAAGTAAGAATAGTTGCATTGATTATCTCAAATTTGTTGCATAACTGACACATGACATTTAGACTTAATGATAAAGCACACTTAGACACACACATGGGCTAGCATCAAAATCCTTATACTTCAAAGATGTTTTTCTATTTACACATTTGTAGCAAAGAATTATGATATTAAATGGAATGCCAAAAAAGAGAGGAAATGTGCTTCCATAAAAGTCCTTTGATGTAAGTTCAGGTCTCTTTTTTCTCTTTACATGTTAATTGAATAAGCAAATCAGTTCATAATTATTTAGGCATTCGTTTTTCTACTTTCTCTCAGTCAAGTCTTTTATGATCAACATCAGCCAAAATGAGAATATTAGCGATCTTTGATTTTTCATCAATGCATTATCGTAAATGTCTATCGAATAAACAATGAGATCATTGGAGTTATCGTGCAATTGGTCTGTACTCTTCTGGAGCAATAGCTGTTTAATGGTTCAAGGTCCTTCATCCTACAATTTCCATATAAGGATAAGAACTATTAAGATCTATTTATCCATAGATGGGTATAGAAGAACTACATGAAAGGAAAAGGCTATCTAACCTTTTCTTTTACACTACTAAAATTTTAGTTCAGATTAAACAACTAGATCATTGGAGTTATCATGTAATTGGTCCACACTCTTTCTGGAGCAATAGCTGTTTTATGGTATGGGTTCCTCCATCCTACATTTACAATTTAAGTACCATTAAAGATCAATTTGCGCATATATGGTTATAGAAGAAATAGTACGAAGGAAAAGACTATCTGACCTTTTCTTGTGTACCCCTACAATTCTAATTTATTTGAATAGATTTAAATAGTTGCTGCTTCTGTCTTCATAACCAATTTTTTTTATTGATTTGTATTGTTCAGAAAGAAGATATTAGGAATTTTGCACATTGGCAATAACCAAGATGTTGGATTATTTGCAAAATTGAAATGCAGGTCAGCATGGCTATAGGCTTCCTGTTTCTTGGAGGGGGGATGCGTACCTTTGCAACTAACAAGGGTGCTATTGCTGCACTATTAATTTCTTTGTATCCAGTATTTCCAACAAAACCAACTGACAACAACACCCATCTTCAGGTAAAATCCAAAATGTGTGATTTCTTGCAAATAAGGTTAATCTCATCAAAATATTGAACTAGCATGTGTTATATGTGTCATAGGCTTTTCGCCACCTCTATGTTCTTGCCACCGAAGCACGTTGCGTTCAAGCAGTTGATGTGGATACTGGCCGAGATGTATATGTTCCATTAGAGATAACTATCAAAGAAACAAACCATCTTGTAGAAACAACATATTGTCGAGTGACTCCTTGCATTTTGCCTGAACGTTCAATTGTAAGTTTTTTGATTCCTTATTCGGTAGTTTTATTTCTAGGAGAAAATATAAATTCTTTAGGTAATTTGTTTTGTTTGTTTTAGCCCTTTTCCCATATATAATGCATCTAGTGTTTATCTAAAATCGTTCTCAGTTGAAGCGAGTAAAAGTTTGTGGACCTCGGTACTGGCCACAAGACATGGAACTTTCTCCTACAGGTATTATACCTACAAAATTATTTTTCTGTTTATAAAGGAGAATCAATAAGAACCAACTAATTTAGTTGAACATTGAGAACAAATCCAGTTCTGTATGCTTGCTTTCCTGTCACCCTGATGAAGGGTTGGTCCATACAGATGACCCCTGGTGGGAGCCAAGGGATAAGAATAGCCCATTCAATGGAGGCACACTTTATGTCAAACGCAAAGTTGGAGTATGTTCATACAATGATGATCCAACTGGTTGCCAGTCCTTGCTGTCACGTGTGATGCACAAGGTCAGTTCAATCATTCTGTTTGTTTACTATGCTGTTAATGTGGGGGACTGAAATATGTCAATGTTTAGCATCTTTGCATTGGGCATGTTTACTTTCTTATTTAGTTCATTTCCATTTTTTTCCTTTTCTCCTTGGGAGTCCTTTGAATTCTGATAAGAGATTGGAGTAAAGTATACTGGTGGAAATTGTGGTTAGATAATAAAACCAAGGAAAGAAACTAAACAAGGTACAGCTGCAATTGAGCAAGTGCAATATTTCTTTGAAAAATTTGAATTTCTGAATGATATTTTATCAAGCAGGTTTCAGATGGAAGCAAAAAACTAAGTTCTGGTACTAGCTTAGGCAAAAACTGTGGGTCTGGACTCTCCAAGGTTGATCAACTAGTTAGTACATTTTCAGCTGATCCTAGCCTATTGGCATTCGCACAACTTTGCTGTGACAGTGCCTGGAAATATGGGTAAGTACTATACACATCAACTATTTGAAAACGTCATAACTACATTGCTTCCGATAGCTTAGACTGTAGTTTCTCTATAATAAAATGTTGATGATATAGTTTTTGATGTGTAGACTCTATTTTCAGCACCAGTTTGATTTACTCAACCATTTGCTTGTACATTGCTCATGGTCAATAGGCTTGTGTCCATTCTATATATTTGCAATAAGTAACATGATTTTTGAAACTTTGTTAGTGGGAAAAATAAAAATATCAAAAAAATGTGTTTTAAAAGAATAATATATTTCAAATATTTATACAACTCGACTGTTTCAAGCTTCGTGGAAATTCCAATGACACATTATGCTAACGCTTCCTCATTAAAGAACTAAATAACAGAACAACTATTTGAACTAAATACCAGAAAATTTTGCGAAAACTTCTTGTTTTTTGGAAGTTTTCAAATTTTAGGAACCATATAATGCTAGCTGCTGTAGAGGATAACACTGAAGAAACAGGTATATAAACCAGTGGTGCAAATATTGGCATCGACAAAAGGTCACTGAGTGTCTTGACTTTGGGATATTTGGCAAAAGAATGGCAAAATATGGAAGGCATTAAAAATACAAAATAAATACATTTTTTGCAATTTTTTACGATGTGAACTAGTAATAACATCAAATAATCACATTGCCACATAAATATTAAAACCAGCCTAAACCCATCTTAACTCTAGATCTATCAAGCGCCGAGAGGGATTAAATCTATAGAGGTGCAAACTTCTTTTTTGAGTGCAAAACTTGAGGAAAGGTTTGCACCTTGAAAGATTTGATCCCTCTCGGGGCTTGATAGATCCGGAGTTAATATGGATCTATGCTGGCTTTTTACACATTTAGAGATAGATTTTTGAAATCACTTTGTTTCAGAGTCAGGCAAGGTTTCAAGCAAAGCAGAAATTAAATCATTCTAATTTGGTGGTCTTTCTGCCCAAGGCCGAAATTAAATCATTCTAATTTGGTTGTAAGAGGGATTCATTACACATGATCACATCCATGGAGTCAAAGTAGATGAAAAGGTAAAAACAAAAAGGTAGAAAATAAAATCAAATTCAGGAGCAAATGAAATCAAACCTAAAAATCTATGGCAGTTCATACTGTGAAATCCCTTTTCACAAATATTATTTTCCACTTCGCACAGCGCCCAAAATCCTTTTTCACAAATATTAGTTCACTCTTCACAGTGTCACAAAGATGCTTCCTCACAAATACAATTCGACACTTTATTTGTGTTAAATTTATATATTTAGGGAGAGAAGTGATTTTTCATTAGGGCCGACATTAGATTAATTAGATTAAATTTTAAATATTAAATGTTAAACATTACTTTTACATTTACATTTACGTTTACATGTTTACTTGAGATAGTCGGTGCATGTAGTGTACTCAAATACAAACCTCTGGGATCCAAATTTATTAAATTTAATAATATTAATATTATAATATATTAATATGAATATTATAATTAATAATAATATCAGTATTAATCTTTTAATATTAATATTAGGGTATTTGGCCCTTAGCCTTCACCTAAATAAAACATCTTTTCTGAGTGTTCGTAAATATAAAGAGGAGTACGGAGTAAATATAAAAAGAGGTTTTATTTTTTACCATATCTTTGGTTTATTTATATTTTTATGTATTTACCATAACTTTGTATACCTCTTTTATATTTATTTATTTACCATACCTCTTTTATAAATACGTTATTTGGGCCCATAGTATTTAGCCCATGGTATTAATAGTAATTTGTTCCATGGTATTTGGCCCATAGACTTCACCTAAATAAAACCTCATTTTTTAGTTTTCGTAAATATAAAAAGGTTTATGGAGTAAATATAAAAAGAGGTTTTATTTTTTATTTACCATACCTCTCGTTTATTTATATTTTTATTTATTACCCATACCTCTTTTTTGGCATTTCAAATGTTTACTTACATTACATTTCTCACATTACATCTACACATGTGCCTTATACTATGACACTTCAAATGTTTACATTACATTTCTCACATTACATCTACACATGTACCTTATACTGGGCTGTAGAGCACCTCTCGGTGCAATAATACTAACATGTGAGATGTATAAATGCCAAATGATATATAAAACATTAACTGTCGATACTGCTTGCTGTTTAATGAAGACTCAAAACTAAATACACAATACAAATTATGTCAAAGATATAATATATGTATTTGTTAAGGCTTGTTGCCATAAAATCTAGAAGCCTAGTGCAGAGCCTCACTAGGTACTCTAGGTCTACGAAAACAACGAGATTAGCCACCGCTGTCACCTTAGGCGCTGTTGGTTGGAAGTTATCCCCACAAGGGAGGCTTCACCAACAGGCCTCAGAGATTAGGTAACCCAAGTAATCCTATGCTAATTATCCTCCCAGGAATCTGTCAATTCTATACCCTAGAATGATGTTCGATAAAGAAGGGCTTAGGGTGGAAAAGTGACAAGTTCAAAGAACCTATGGCTAAGTCTAAAGTGATAAGATAAGTCTTGTAAATGCCCAAATAGATTCCATGCACATGCCCTTATTCATTTTAAAGATTGTTGTTATAAATTAGGGTTTTAGATGAAGAAAATTTTACAGCATGAAAATTTGTTACAGCAACATGAAAACAACCCATGAAAACAGTCAAATAGATGCCAAAATAGCCCAAGTCAAAAAAAGTCAAAGCAAAAGAGAAGAGGCTATGAAATATATACTTTAACAAGTACTAAGGCTCAAGCCTTCAAGAAATCCCTAAGTTGAAGAATCAACTTCTAGGGTTCCTTCCTGGTATGCTAGCTAGGGCATCAATTATTTTGAAATTCAACCATCAGAATTAATTCAAAACTTGTGGATGCCTAGGGGACACACTAAGGAAGAATCTTGTGTGGACGAAATTCAAAATTTTCTCCTCCCTAAAATTTTGCAGCAAGCCCTAAATGGCCTCCTTATCCTTAAAGGGACAAAGAAAAGAGGAGAAAAGAAGGAAAATTTATGGATTAAATCCAAGTTTGACCACTAAGGGACTCGACTAATGCCTAGACAATTGGGAGCATGGAGTCATGGGTGCTAATAGTAGGCTAAATAAACCTTCAAGGAGGCTAAAAGGGGAAGCCCTAACTACTCCTTTCAACAATTACCTTTTTTATCATTAGTTAATGGAGTTTCATGGATAAATTATGACAAATTTCCAGTAGGAAGATTCATTTAATACCATCAATAACACATGCAAAACTTCCCAAGCTCACAATTTCGCACCATATCAAGTAAATTAGGGCATAAATCTTCACTATGAGAAAGAATTCCATGCATTAGACATTTACATAAGGATTATTCAACAATAAAAAGCACTTGCTAGACAATATGAACGATATCCATCCATTAATAATGCATTTAGAAGCTCCAAAAAGATAACAATATATCTGTATATCAAAGTGCATCCCAAAAACATCCAAATCCTCTCCAAAATTGCAGGTCTGAAAACTCTAATGAGGCTAGTGAAAATCCCAAGTGTGATTCTTTGAGAGAGTATAGCTCTCTCTTATTTATATGTGGTCGAAGAGTTCAAAAATTAAAAGTAAAAGCCCCTCCTATGCCTAGAATGTGTAGAAACCCACCCATGGTTACAAGTGAACCATGATTGCTCATAAAATAAATCAAATTATCCTTCCTAGGGCCACTGTAGGGTGACATGGAGGTTTAGAAGGGCAGTGTTGAGGCCTCACGTGCCAAAAATGAGAGAAAGGGCCTCAAAATCAATGTATAAGAGAGTGATGCCCTCCAAATGCTGCAAAACATCTCAAAACCCCAATTTTGGCTCTGTGGGATCGAAATGGGTCTCATGGCTCTCCAAATGGCTCAAAGTCAAGTTGATGCTGCATCAATGATTGCTAGATGATGACACGTGCCCTCCCATGTCTTCTCAGACAAGACATAACCTTCTCTAGGCCTTGGATCAACTACCAAGTGTTGGGTGCAACGTGGTCCAAGTGTATCATCGTCTTCATATCGCTAGGGCATGATACCTACCACCTATGGGTAGCATCCATATGAGAAAATTTCTCCTAGATGGTCCTCAACCGACAACCAACAACCCCTTGCAGCCACCAGATAGCTCAATGTGCTAGTATCTCTGCCACCTGAGCCAACCATGTGGTCCTTTGCCCTTCTGTTATGATCGTATGTTTGAAGGTGGGCCTCCCGAACCTGAAGGTATGGCTTTTCATTGGTGTAGTTGAGTAATTTTTTTTACTTATCATGGACACTTTTGGGCATGGATTGGTGGGGGGATTCGATAGAAAGAGTGGGCTAGGTCTGTACTTTTGTCTCCTCTGCCTGCTTTGGTGATTAGTCTTGTATCCTAATCCCGTGGGATCTCCTTTACCGACTATTAACTTTAGGGCTGTCACTACATGGGAAAGCCTGATTTTGGTTGCATGGTCCCGCTTCCTGACACCATATACATCACTCCCCTCCGCTCATTGTAACCCCATTTTTCACTTTTCCCATTCGGGTCCACCAAGGGTTAGCCTCCCCCTCCCCTCGCTCACACCTTAGGTCGGGCTTGGAATGATGCCCCGCAGGTTGATGCAGCTAAAAAGAAAAAGAAAACTTGTAATTTGTCCACTTTGAACAGGAAATGTACCACAAAATGCAAAAGATGGTTGGGACATACAAATTTAGCATGTGGGCAATAGCCAAACATGAGCTCTACCCGTTATCTATGGCCATCACCCTGGTTCTTATGGGCCCTAGATGAGTGCCCTCCACATTAAGGAACCCATGACTGCCCAATCCCTGGTGGGCAATGAACTGCCCCACCTTAAAGGGCCGTATCTAGTGCTATATCCTACATATCATGCTCTCATCCCCTGGAGCCCCGAGAAGTTATGAAGAAAAATCAATCGAAGGTAAAAGGCATATGAAGAAGGGTGGAAAAATAAAGGCGAGGGTAACTCATGTACCACGATTGCTCCCTCCTACACTCATATACCCAAGTATTGGCTTCCCCTATTATAGCTACCCTTGTACCAGGGTATGTGGCTTGGTGCCGACCCCTGATCCCCACTCCATTCCATCATTGTATCACATGCCACCTAGCACTTGATTGATGTACCATGGACATGTCACCCCCTTTAAAGGTTGAAACCACCTAATAGGGTCCTTGATTAACCCCTTATTGAGCTTGGAGACACATGTACATGCCAATTCCCACTATGGAAGGGCATTTGATTCCATGATTTGTAAGCTCTTGTACTTGATTACTCTAATAATTTGTTGTATTGGAGGGCAAGGGGATGCGTTGGATCTTATGCGAGATTGCAGGTGGGTCTCCATTTGGGGTTTGATCTCCATATACGGGGTCCAAACCCTCCATAGGGCCACATTGGCACTTGTATGGTGAGCGTAGAGAAGAGGAGCTCCGACACATTCTGAGCAGATGGCTTCTCATGGACTGCGTGATCAAGATAGACTAGAGGGCCTCTCAAACTTTTTGGTATGGAAAGCTAGGATCCAGATTGTCCTAGAGGCATATGGTCTAAGAGATCATGCAGAGCAGACCCTGGCCACACCGACATATGTGGATCTCCTAAGGAAGCATAGAGAAGCTGTTGGGCATGCCAAGCAGCTGATAATGGATAGTATCAAGGATCATATTGTGCCACACATAGCTGAGAACAGGACAACTAATGAGATGTGGAAGGCCTTGACTTCCCTATATGAGGGAAAATCAGTCCAAAGAAAGATGTTGTTGGAGACCCAATTGTGGTCATTCATGATGACCAAGGGAGAAGACATCAAGCATTTCCTCTTCAGATTGCAGTCAATCAGGAATCAACTGACTGCAACGGGTGCAATCGTAGATGATGCAGTGATAGTCAGGACTGCCCTCAATGCAGTCACGGATGAGTGGGCAGCCTTTGTCCAAAGTATCTTGGACAGCGCGAACCTCCTAGATTGGGACAGCTTGTGGTCGATCCTGCGGCAAGAAGAACTACGAAGGTTCACCAAGAAGTAACATAGCCCTGCGTTGAGCAAGGTTAAGAAGGAAGAGGAGAAGATGCAACCTTGGCATCGAAGAAGCAGCCAAAGAAGAAGAAGGATCTTTCTAAGATCAAGTGTTTCCAGTGTGGCGAAATGGGACATTTTGCTAGCCATTGTCCAGAAAAGAAGAAGGACAAGGAAGCATCTTCTTCCAGAGAAGTAGTGGCAGATGATGGGTCAGGAGATGATGTAGCCATGAGTGCTCATGAACCATGAAGGTGGGGTGACATGGACATGTAGAGGAGCTACATGGAAGTAAGGCAGGATCCTTGAGCAGCTCATCTCTTGGATCAAAAGTGAGCTACGACAGCCTGAAGACAATAGCAGGACAAGTGGAGCAGTGGGTGCATAGATCATAGATGAGGCATAAGCAGAGGCAGATCTGAAGGCTGGGAGGAGCAGCGCAGAGCATAGCAACAACAACATAGAAGCAGTAGCAGTGCAGAGGCTGATGTGACGTCAGCAGCGTAGTGCAGTACTGATTACGCAGTGTAGAGCTTCAGCACTGCAGAGAGCTTCAGAGGGACAACGGAGTGCAACAACAACGTGATAGATTTTAGCACAAGGAGCTGATGTGACTTCAGTAATGAAGAGGGAGTCTGATTACGCTGGCAGAGTTGTAGCTGTGCATCGTTCTTTAGATGCCAACACAGATCTGTAGCCTAAGGAGCTTCAGTGATGAGGATGCACCCCATCAAAATTTTTTGTCAAAGGTTGGGCAGGAGATTCAGTTGTTTCTCTCAACAACTGAAGTTGTAGTACAACAGATCAGAGTGGCAGTGCTATGAGCAGCACAGATGCAACATATTGAGAGGGAGCTACAGTACAGTGGTTGTAGTGGCAGAGGCAAAGTCATGTGTAGCAGTACAAAATGGCAGCAGTAGTGCATAGTTGAGTGGCAGGAGGCCAAGCTTCAGCAGCACAAAACCAGTGCCCAAAATCATGTAATGCATAAGTGTGATGTATTGCTAGAGCACACCCTTGATGCTAAGAGGGAGTGTTGAGATTTTGTGTATTTGGGGTAGCATCAGTTGTGTTCTAGGTCCCAAATTTTGAGGAAGGACTAGAGTTCACCTGATCTACAAGACCCAGAAATGGATTTCAGAAATTTCATCTGGTTTAGGAGATATTGAATTAATTAATTATTTTAATGTATTTTCTAAGTTAAAACTTAGGAAAATAAAATAATTAAAATGAATTTAATTAAACATGTGATGAAATTGTCTTAAGTCACACGGATCAAGCTTTCTTATTGATTAAAGATTTAATCTTGGCCGTTGATTTTTCAACGAGAAAAGTATAAAGGAAAGGCTTGGGGTCATTTGTAAGACACAGAGGCAGAGCATTGAAGCTAAGATGAGATTCTAGGGCGGGGTTGCTAAGAATTCTCAAGTGTTTCAGTTGCAGAGAGGGGAATTTAGACCTAGGGGATGATATGATCCCGGGGTCTAGAATACATAAGAAGTAGAGAAGAGATTGGGAAAGATAGCGCAGAGGAAGGCAACAACAGCAGCAGTAGACGGAAGCAGCAGCAGCAGTAGACAGCAGTAGCAGCAGCAGCAGACGACAGTAGTAGCAACAAGGATAGTGTGATTTTTTTAGGAAACCCTTCAGGGGTTATGCAGAGACCCTTAAGGGCAGCGTAGTGACTGCGTCACCCAGTCTGGGGTAACGCAATGCCTTCCAGTGACAGCGCTGAGCATTTGGATGCCTTCAGAGGCTAACACAGTGTCTTTCAGTGGCAGATCTGGGGTTTCTAGGCCTAGATCTGGCTGAGTTTTGTAAATCCCGTTTGAGCGTGTGGATCAATCAGTATTGTTGGTCTTAGATCAGCCAGGTGCTACAGATCTAGAGTTTTCTCTATAGGGTTTTCCAAATCTGGAACCTAGAGTTGTGTATTCAGAAATATTCTTAATAATAGAGCCCTCCAGCAGCCAGAGACCGGTTTTCCCACATTGGGTTTTTCCGGGGACAGTTTGTCTAGAAATAACTATCACTTTGTCTATGTTTGCATGTGCTTATTCTAGATCTGAATTGGTAGAGATCTGTTATGTGTTTTGCTTTGATGTTAACTTGAATTTATTCAGTTGATAACTTGTATAAGTAGGAGAAGCTTAACCGGATTAATAGAAATAATTTCTGCATAAGAATTAAGATTCAGAAATTTCTACATTTACTGCTCGAGGCTCCACGGGATGATATCATGATGTATATGATGTAGCAATGATTATCCCCTTAAGGTAGGGAACTTTATCGCTCACCAAGGGTTGGGACAATCATGGGTTCCTTAATGATGTAGGGGACACTCATAGGGGCCTTAGGAACCAGGGTGATGGCCATAATGATAGGGGGTAGAGCTCATATTTGGCTTTTTCCGATGTGCTAAATTTTTATGTCTCGACCATCTTTTTCATTTTGTCGTACATTTCTTGTTGTAAGTGGTCAAATTATGCTTTTATCTTTCCTTTTAGTTGCATAAACCTCTAGGGCATCGTTCTAGGCCCGACCCAAAGTGTGGTCAAGGGGAGGGGGAAGGCTAAAACCTTGTGGACCCAATGGACAAATGTGGACGCAGATAGGAAAAATGTGAAAAGGGCTCGTAATGAATGAAAGGTAGTGAGATATATGGTATCGAGAATCAAGACCACTCAACCAAAATTGGGGTTTCTCTTGTAGTGCCACTCCTAAAGCTAGTAGCTTCAAAAAATAATTCCTCAACAAAATTAGGGCACAATAACATTTACATTAGTTGCAACAATTACATACATTAGACTTTTTCAAGAGAAGGATTTCATCAACAAAAGAACTTACACGATAATCATGCAATATATCCATCCATATTCAAGGAGTAGCTCGAAGACAAGATAAAAAATCAACTCCAAATATCATAGTGCATCTAAGATACTCCAATAGCTTCCAAAGAAAAAGTGCAAGTTATTTTACAAGAGAAGAATCCAAGTGATGATGATGATGCTCTCACAAATGAGAGTCGCTTTTATTTATATGATCCTCTAAGCAGTTTGAATTAGCCTAAGATGCCCCTAAAAATATTTTAATGTGAAAATTAACATAACTTTGGTGACAAGGCCACCAAATAGCTCATAATGTAACGAAGAAGCCATCCCAAATGAGTCGAAAATGATGAAATGGTGGTGTAGAAGGGTCGTTGGTAGGCCTAATCGAGTCCTCAAGGTGCCAAGATGAATAAGAGGGCTCCAAAAATGATGATCAAGGGGGTGGCCACTTTATTCCCAAGTAAGACATCATACGGTGCTTTCAAGTAGCTGTGGGGCATAAACAATGGTCTCATGGGTCTCCAGCTAAATCAAACATTTCGATGCTCCATCAATAGGGCTAGAGTGATGACATGGCCTCCCATGTCTCTTCGGATGAGACAAAACCCCATCTGGACCCTAGATTAATTGCCAAGTGTCATGTGCGAATGTGTGGCTAGCTGGGAAATGTGGTCCAAATGCATCATCATCTCTGTATGTCTAGGGCACGAACAAGTAATGTGTGGTGATGAAGAAGCCCATGGCATGGAAATTAATGCTCTGCTGTGGTGGAGGCCCATGGCTCCAAACACTCACCCTACAAGTGTCATTATGATCCTCTAGAGGGCTTGGACCCCGTATAGGGAGACCAAGTCCAATTGGAGACACACCTGCAATCATGTATAAGATCCAATGTGTCTCCTCACCTTCCAGTACAAAAATTCATTAGTGTAATTGAGTAAATAAGCTTGCTAACCAAGGGCAAAAGTGCACACTTCATAGTGGCATGCCCTTCCAAATGGGCTTTAGAAGGTACAGGTGTTACCATTTTCAACAGGAGAGGTTAATAAAGGACCCTATTAGGTTTCAACCTCTAAGGGAGTAATAGGTCCATGTTACATCTGTCAAATGGCACCTGTCATGTGAAATGATGGTGGAACGAAGTGGGGCAACAGGGAAGGCTCCAAGCCACATGCCATGGTATAGGGGTAGCTATGATGGAGGAAGCCCACATATTGGGTATATAGATGTAGGAGGGAGATCTCATGGTACATGAGTCACCTCTACCTTTGTTTTTCAACCCTTCTTCATATGTCTTTTGGCTTTTATTGATTTTTCTTTCTTTTAACTGCTCGGGGTTCCAGGGAATCAAAGCATGATGTTTATGATAAAAAAGTGAATACCCCCTTAAGGTTGGGCAGTTCATCGCCCACAAGGGGTCGGGACAATCATGGGTTCCTAAATGATGCAGGGGGAACTCATAGGGGCCCTAGGAACTAGGGCAATGGCCATAATGATGGGGGGTGGAACTCATGTTTAACATTTTCCCACACGCTAAATTTTTGATGTCTCGTCCATATTTTGCATTTTGTGGTACATTTCCTATTGTAAGTGGCCAAATTATGCTTTTAACTTTCTTTTTAGCTGCAACAACCTCCGGGCATCATTCTGGGCCCAACCCAAAGTGTGGACAAGGGGAGGGGGGGGCTCACACCTTGTGGACCTAATGGACAAATGTGGACTCAGATGGGAAAAGTGTGAAAAGTGGCTATAATGAGCGGAGGGGAGTGAGAAATATGGTATTAGGTTCACACTCAGATACAACCTCTTTTTCATTAACAACTTGTCTTTCGTGAAAAAAAAAATCTTTCGGTAAAAATCACATCCAAATAAATTTGGTTGACGCGTTTCAAACTAGCCAGTGTGGTTCATCATCAGGGAGTTCCGTGGATTCTCTTGATCCTCCACCACATGATCCTCCTACCAGAAAGTGACCACTATGGTTGTGAGATGCCTTGCAAGATGCCAAATAACATGCTGCCCAAAGAGGACCGTTCAAAGAAAGAAAGAAGCCATGTCGGTGTCAAGGGTATGTTGCTACCATGAGCAACATCATTCAGGCAAAACCATGCACCTTTGAAGAAGCTACAAAAGAACAAGTCTGGAAAGATGCCATGACTGAAGAATATGAGTCCATCATCCAAAATGATGTCTGGGAAGTGGTTCCTAGATCTCAAGGTAAATCTGTTGTCACTTCCAAATGGTTGTTTAAGATTAAACATGGTGTAGATGGTAGTATTGAAAAATATAAGGTTAGATTTGTAGGTAGAGGTTTCTCTCAAAAAGAGGGAATAGATTACGATGACAGTTGTATAACTCGATATATTACTATTCGATCTGTTGTTGACTTAGCTGCTAGCTAGTGATGGACTCTTCACCAAATGGACCTGAAAACTGCTTTCTTGCATGGCTTCCTCAAGGAAGAGGTATTTGTGGAATGACCATAAGGCTTTGAAGAGCATGACAGGGAAACTCTTGTATGCAAACTAAAGAGAGCCTTATATGGGCTGAAGCAAGCTCCAAGAGCTTGGTATGCTTGCATTGATAGCTACCTGATAAAGCTTGGTTTGACAAGAAGTGCAGACCCAAACCTTTACTTCAAGACAGTCTAACGTTTACCTTTGATTTTGGTATTGAATGTTGATGATTTATTCTTGATAGGAGGAGAACCTCTTATCCTGCAGTGTAAGAGGAAGTTAGCTTCTGAATTTGAAATGAAAAACCTCGGTTTGATGCATTACTTTCTGGGTCTAGAGGTCTGGCAAAGACCTAGTGAAATTTATCTTTCTCAAGGAAAATATATTGTTAAACTTCTTGAAAGATTTGCTATGGTAGAATGTAAGTTCATGCATACTGCTATAGAAATGAACTTTAAGAAATTATGTGGCAAAGTTGTAGGACCTAATCTGGGAAATCCCACAGGGTATAGACAACTCATTGGTGCTTGGATGTTTTTGGTAAACACTAGGTCTAACATATGCTTTGCTTTAAAAAATTTAAGTCAATATATGATTGATCCCTTTCATGCCCACTGAATTGTTGGAAAATATGTACTCAGATACTTGCATGAAACTATCAATATAGGATTGAAATACACTGCTAAAAATGTAAGACTTCATGGGTATACTGATGTTGATTGGGCTGGTAAATTTGCTGATAGAAAGAGCACTTTTAGGTGTTGCTTTAGCTTGGGATTTGCCATGATCTCTTGGATGAGCAGAAAGCAGAAGTCTTTTGCACCGAGTACAATTGAAGTTGAGTACATTGATGCTAGAATGTCTAGTTGTGAGAAAGTTTGGTTGAGGAAGCTTTTTGGGGAACTATTTGAGCAAGTTCTAGACACAACAATTATATATTGTGACAATAAGAACGTGATTCGTCTTGCAGAAAATCCTGTGTTTCATGACAAGTTGTTAATTTTAGTTAATAATGGTATGTTCTATGCGTAGCACAATTACTTCAATGTCCTTTAGTAGCCCAATGATAATTTCCAATTTAGTTTTCAATAGCAATCACATTGACAGTAACTGTAGATAGAACATGAACAATAAAAATGCAGAAGACAAGCCAAGGCAAGGGAACACCAGATTTGGCAGATGCTAGGGAAAAAAACCAAGATGAGGAAAACCCTTTGATCAAATCTTCTTATTATTATATCAAATGTTCAATAGAGAAAGAGAGAGTGCAAAAATCAAAATTGAGTTACCAATAGATGTCCAAAACAACCATGTCAAAATCTGTAATGTTGTTCTTCGTCAATAGTAGTTAAATCAACCCTAACCCGTCAATGGTGCAACAACAAATAGTCCACATAAGAGCTCAGTCAACCTTGGTCAAATGTGGCCAGATCAGTCGGTCAAGATGCCTTGAAAATAGTTCCAAAATTCCTCCTCAAACTCAGTCAAAGTCAAAGTCAAATTTGTTGTAGAAACCTTAGTTGCAGGTCTAAAGTCAACCCAGTCAAAGTCAACAAAAAGCCTCGATTTTTGTGCCAATAAATGTGGCTTGATGAGACAAAGATCCTCCCAAAAGATCAAAGTCAAAATCTACCTATAAAGTCAAAATCAATGCTGGTTGAGATCTCTGCTTGAAGATCTCATGTGCTAAACATCATTGCAGACTTGGCTCTCCCGCTCAAGAGTGCTCTGTCAAAATGACAAGAATAAAATAGTTGAATGAATGAATGAATACCAAATGAGCCTTCCCTTCCTCCTTTTATCCAATAAGGCCTAACGTATGCCTTGGGTCCCACCTTGGCCAATCACGTGCTGCCTTCCTATAGCCAATCCCACGTTGTCCTTTTTGTGCCCCTTCTATGCTGCCACCTAAGGCCAATTCGACTCCACCACTAGAGCCGCAATTTTCCCTTAGGTGTTGAGATTTTGTGTATTGGGGTAGCATCAGTTATGCTGTAGGTCCCAAAATTTGAGGAAGGACTAGAGTTCACTTGATCTACAAGACCCATAAATGGATTTGGGAAATCTCATCTGGTTTAGGAGATATTAAATTAATTAATTTTTTTAATGTATTTCCTAAGTTAAAACTTAGGAAAATAAAATAATTAAAGTGAATTTAATTAAACATGTGATGAAATTGTCTTAAGTCACACGGATCAAGCTTTCTTTTAATCTTAGCCATTGATTAAAGATTTAATCTTGGTTGTTGATTTGTCAACGAGAAAAATATAAAGGAAAGGCTTGGGGTCATTCGTAAGACACACATAGGCAGAGCACTAAAGCTAAGCTGAGATTTTAGGGCGGGGTTGCTAAGAATTTTCAAGTGTTTCAGTCGCAGAGAGGGGAATTTAGACCAAGGGGATGGTCTGATCCCGGGGTCTAGAATACACAAGAAGTAGACAAGAGATCAGGAAAGACATCGCAGAGGAAGGCAGTAGTAGCAACAACAGACGGCAGCAGCAGCAGACGGCAACAGCAACACCAAGGACAGCGTAATTTTTAGTAAACCCTTCAGGGGTTACACAGAGACCCTTAAGGGCAGCGTAGTGACTGCGTCACCCAATCTGGGGTAACGCAGTCCCTTCCAGTGACAACGCTAAGCATTTGGAGGCCTTCGTAGGTCGACACGCTTTTTCAAGGGCGTATCCGGGATTTGTAGGCCTAGATCTGGTAGAGTTCTGTAAATCCCGTTTGAGGGTGTGGATCGGTCAGTATTTTTGGTCTTAGATCAGCCAAGTGCTGTAGATCTAGAGTTTTCTCTGTAGCGTTTTCCAGATCTGGAACCCAAAGTTGTGTATTCAGAAATATTCTTAATAATAGACCCCTCCAGCAGCCAGAGACCGGTTTTCTCACATTGGGTTTTCCTAGGAGCGCTTTGTCCAGAAATAACTGTGTCACTTTGTCTATGTGTGCATGTGCTTATTCTAGATCTGAATTGGTAGAGATCTGTTATGTGTTTTGCTTTGATGTTAACTTGAATTTATTCAGTTGATAACTTGTATAAGTAAAAGAAGCTTAACCGGATTAATAGAAATAATTTCTGCATAAGAATTAAGATTAAGATATTTCTACATTAGGGACTTTAGGAAAAGACTTTATTTGGCTTAAGTATTAGTTGTGGATCCCCTACCCACTTCATTTCTGCCAAACATTAGGAAATGCCAAAATAAATCAAAATTAATATTCCAATTTGTTGACTGGTAATTTGGAATATTAGAAACTCATTGGCCAGATGAGAGGTACTTTCCATGAGTCCTGGACTACATGGGTAGGATGTATGTTGGGGCATCCACAGGAGAAGGTGAACCACTCATCTTGCTCATATTCCATAGGAGAAGGTGAACCACTCATCCTATGCATATATCATCAATCGTAGGGGAAGGTGAACCACTCACCCTACACACGTGTCATCATTCATAGGGGAAGGTGAAACACTCACCCTATGGTCGCTCATATCTCCAAGAAGTACCCCACACCCCCAGGAGCTCCCAGAGCTCAATGTCCAACTCAAGCAAGACTGTCATGGGAGGGTCCTTCCACGACTCCAAGTCTCTCTCAAAAGGCTAAGAATTTGACCTTCCTCAAGGGTTTCGTGAGGATGTCTGCAACCTGATCATCAGTCCCGATGTGTTGGAGCCTTATTGCTCCCCGTTGTACCATATCTCGGATAAAGTTGTACCTGATATCAACGTGCTTGGAATAGTCGTGGCACACAAGATTCTCTGAAAGGCGAATCTCACTTTGGTTTTCGTAATAGATTATGGTGGTATCCAACACGTGCTCAATTAGCTCACTGGAGAGCTTCCTCAACGAAATAGCTTCACAACAGGCCATACTAGCTGCAATGTATTCGACCTCGGCAGTGCTTAGAGCAACTGATTTCTGCTTCCTACTCATCCAAGAAATCAAAGTAGATCCCAATGAGAAGCAACATCCTAACGTGCTCTTTCGATCCACCACATTGCCATCCCAGTCAACATCATTATATCTGTTGTAACTTATTTTTACCCCTGTAATATATTGTATATTTTTCCTTTATTTTCAAAAAAATAAAATAAAAGTAAAAATAGAGAAAAAGAAAAATAAAGAAAGTAATAAAAACGAATTAAAAAATAATATCCCTAGTATAGCGAGCATATTTAAATGCCGCATTTTATTTTTGTATAAATTTTATTATTTGTAATAAGTTGATTTGATTGATTGTTGTGAAGCGATTAAAGGCTTTTTACTTTTCAATGGACGAGATTGGGTCCGCCCAGATCAACGACCCCTGATCAATTGCGAGACCCCCCACGTCGTCGAGAGTTAATGCAGGGGGGTCCGCACAGTTGTTTGTCTAATCCTGCCTTTAGGTACGTGGAAGCCCCGAATCAATTGTTGTACCCCTTTCCCTAAAACTATAAACCGCCCACCCCCCCGCAAACCACCAATCTTTCCCGCTTATCCATCTTGTCACTCCTCTACGAATTCCTCCTCCAATTCCACTTATTGCTAACTCTTTGCTATACTTAGCTATCACTATCAATCCGATAAACTTAGCAGGTGACCATTAACTCATTTAATTCCCCGCCAACGTTCAAAACATTAATTTCTCTCGCGCCATTAACTGTTATTCAAATTTTCGAACATTATCAACATTTCATTAAAAGCAGATCTCTTACCTAAAATACTTTCTTTGCTATCATCTGCCTACAACTGAAGCTTTCAGCTCAGATCTACAAGTGAACGCTAACTACTATCAGCTCACGATCATCATCAATTTTGGGTAATTGTTCTGTTGTCCTCAAAAAACATTTTTTTTTTTCCTAACGGCTTCCCATAAAGGAAAATCAAAATTATTTGTTGACAACCCTGTATTACCCTCTGTAAGCAATTTAGATGAATTACCCTTAGTTGATACTCACCTCAAAATTGTAGAGAGCAATTACGGATTTGACCTGTTCGAACTTCACAATTGGGCCTTTCAGAAATATCAGGATGCAAGCGATGAATTCTCATTTTGGGCATCCCTACTACCCCAATTTGTTTTCTCTCAGACTACCATTTTCCATATTTTGTTACCTGGTGAAAAACTTGCTATCTCCCAAGTCAGAGAGCTATCATTACTCAGAACAATGAAACCTTGTTTTATGTAACCCTTGAGTCAATTTGTCAATTCCGTCATTTGAATTCTCAAGAATCCCTTCACCCATTTTCCACTGATGCATTCATGGAAGTTTATCAAAAACTTTCCTTTTCAGAAAGAGCACATATATTTGAATCTTTTAAGTCTGAGAATTCTAAATTTCCCTGAACAAACCGTCCTTATTCTGTTGCAATGTTCCCTGAGATATCTAGGCAGGTCATTTCCTTAGTTTCTTGTCTATTAGGATATCCCAATGACCAATGGGTGGATGAAGTTATCTTAGGATTTTTATTAGTCTCTTCCTTTGGTAAAAACCCTTCAATTATGCTCAATTATGGTTAGTTTCTCTCAGACATAATTCATGAACAATTTTTGAAGTTCAGTGTTGAAGGCTCTTTAAAGCACTAATCAGTTTTGGTATACCTGTTCCTATATCATCAATCATAAAGATTCCAATTTCCCTTACAGAAGTTGGATTTTTCAAGCAAGCCACAGTCAGTGTTTCACTGGACCTCCTTAGTGAGGAAAACTTCTGATGAATTTACTTTCAGTGATTTTGTCAATCAGTTCTTATACATGGCCAGATGTTTATTAAATAGTGATGTTGTTCCTAGGATTTTTATTGAGATTAAAATAATTTTACATCTTAGTGAGCATTCAAAATTTGGAGAGTGGTATTTATACTAGATTTTTACAGAAATTAGAATTTATGGATGTGAGCTTCAACCATACAAATTACCAATTTTCCTCCTAATGAGAATTTTTTCTCTTGAATATATTAGAGAAATGATGAATGTAGATGACCTTCATTTTGTTTCTAGAAAACAAAAAGCCTAGTTTAAATTGAAAGTACAGGTTGGTCCATTAGTAGCCAACACCAGAATTGCAGAGAAAGAAGTAAATGATTTATTGAAATATATGAAGTTCAAATTGAGTTTTAGTTGGTCTTATGATCCACTAGGAATTATATGATCAGTCAAAGTTGCACAAAAATCAACACCCTATGTTCATGTGGAAAAACAAGAAATTGAGCAATATGCCAATAAGGAAGAATGGGAGGAAAATATTCTACAGGAAGTTGAGTAAGAGATTTCTAGTCAGGCAATATTAGAGACTCCAAATACCACTGAAAAAGAATTAAAAAGGCCAAGGGAAAGTCAGTCTCCATCAAGATCATATTTACAACCAACAACTTTCAAAGTTATGAAGAGAAGAAAGACAACAAATAATGATGAAGAAGAATCCTCAGAAGCCCAAACTTCTGAAGGAACTTCTACAATTATTCTTAGAGGAGAATCACCATTTTCACTATTGCAGATTGAAGAAACTAGAATAGATTCTCCTTCTCCTTCTTCTCCTTCCTCAAGGAAACAAAGTATATTTTCAAGATTTCTAGAAATGAAAAAGAAGAATGAAGTACTGAAAACTTCAACATATGCAAAATTTTGGAAACAATCTTCTACAACGCAGATCAGACTACTTTCAAGTTTCAGCCTTAGACAATGAAAAGGGACGATTCCTAAAACTGTTGAAGATTATAAAACTTCCTTGTTTTCCTTTGATACTAAACATATTCATCCCATAGATCAGATTGATCTACCCAAGAGAACAGGGGAGATGATTTATACATCTTTGAGAAGTTATGCCATGGCAACTTCTAAGCTGCAAGAATCATTGAACAATATCAATTCTCAATTAAAGCTGGAAAAGATGTCTTCTCTAGTTAAGGATACGAGAATTAATGGACTTGAAGACCTAGTTTTGAAATTAGGATTAGATCCTAAAGATGTAAAAGCAATGGAAGAAATAATCAAAAATAGGAATGCAGATATCCAAGCATTGAGAAAACAATTAAAACAACCTACAAATGAACATCCATAGACATAAGAAGTCAATCAACTAGAAAAAGAGAAGGAGAACATGCTTTGAATGATTGTTGAGCAGAATATACAAATTCAGAAAATGGAGACAGAAATGGAAAAGTTGATTAAGGAAAGAGAGCTACAACTCAGTATTGGAGTAGGAACTTTCACAAAAACAACATCTACAACAATAGTGTCCACAACAGAAACAGAGTCCACTGGTCAAAATTCAACATAACAGTTGTCTAAGGCCATGGGAGATTTGTCAATCAAAGACAAAGAAATTGAAAAGCTCAGTCTAGCTAGAAAAAATCCAAGATAACAAGATTAAAACTGATAGTGCATATTTTTCTAAAATAAAGAAAAAATTCAAGTTAACTAAGCTATTAGAGATCTATGAAAATGAATCATTAATTGCACAAACCTTATCTCAAGCCAAAGAGAAAATATGGATTGATATTAATGTATCCTTAACTAAATTATGGCCATGAATTACAATTATTTTTGAGCAAGAAGAGTTATTACAGAAGTTAAAGGCAACAGTAGCAGAGATTAAAGAAGATCTAGATCATAAGCTAGGAGAAGCTACTAGAATAATCAAGATGCTTAATTCCAAAGCAAAGGAAGAACTTGAAGAATTTGGAATTGAAGACAGGACTGATGCACTCCTAGAAGCAAGGGAGCTTTTAACAAAGAGAAATCTAATGTTACAGTCGGAGAATAAGTGCCAAAACTGAGAAGTGCAAATTAAAAAATTCCATAGAAAGTTTAATGCTTTGTGCCAAAAAGGAGTCCCAAATCTTCGAGACTCTAGTGGCCAATTGATTCCACTAGAGAATTATCGGCACAGGTTATGTGAAATAGCAACAAATAAGACCAAGTTTTCCAAAGTGAAAGGGATAATCAGTGGCAAAACTTTCATGTTGGGCCTAGAATATGATTTGTTTATTCAACATGAAACTCAACGTTTATTTTTAACAAGGCCTACTTTTGAAAAATACACAGAAGTTGATGAGGCATACATGAAGGTAACAAAATTTTCAATCCCAAATGATAAAAAGTGGGATAAATTAATTTAGCTCATCGAGTAGAACACAATGCAAAATTTCAGTGATCAAAAGGCAGAAAAACAGGAGCAAAAAGAAAAATAGCAGGGGCGACAAACAAAAAATATAATTTTCAGTAGCAGTCATCAAACAGGAGCTCAGCCTCGAAATGTGTGTTAAGTGTTCAAATCAGTTTTTAATAGCTACTTTTCTGTTCTATTTTTGTAAATGTCCAAGTTAGTTTTGGATAATATTTCAGTTTGTAATAAATTTTGTTTCAGATTTAGATATTTTGGAGTTAGAATCTATAAATATTTTGTAATTTGAAGAAGACAGGGTTGAACCCTTGTAATGATCCAGGGAATGATTGTAATTTTCTGAGCTACTTCTGAAGATAATTGAAGGATTCTGGCTTCATTCATAACAACTTGTGTATTCGTGTGAGTTTGTCCAATTATTCATTTATGTTTTCCATTTTTTTCTTTGCACATGGTCAAGGTAACATAGGAGTTTGGGTAAGGCTAGATTGAATATCAATCTCCCTGAAAGCCCCTTGCAAAGTTATAATTATTAAAAGAGATTAATTAATTGAACAATTTGTCTTCATTAATTCCTCTAAATCTTTTAATTGTTGCCTTCTGTCATCTCTTGAACATGTATTGTTTGGCTGTAGAAAGTTTCTGCACACATCAACTGTATATGATTAATTAGATATTCATTATGAATGTTTAAGAATTATATACCTTTTTAATTCCTTCTATTCAAATCAATTTAAAGATTAATCTTGTTATGAATGAAAATCAACCCTTTGATCTTCTCAGAAATACTTAGAATTTACAACTATTTAAAGGTTTAATACATTGGTCATCCAATTCAAATCAAAACCTTATTTAGATGCTTTGGCACTATTCCCCAACCTAAAACTGTCTACAAAGATACAACAATATCCATGTAGCCTCAAATTCCCGACATTGTATCTCAATCCATAGTTGACTGTGCCATGGAGATATCTCAAGAGATTCTTAGCAGCAATCCAATGTATGTGATGAGGCTCGACCATAAATTGACTTAACGTATTCACAACGAAGCATATGCCCGGTCGGGATTTTACCAAGAACATCAGGGTCCCCACAAGTTGTCTATATTCAGAGGGGTTTTCCAATTTGGGCCCAACAACACTTCCACATAGCTTTTTGTATTTGAGTTCCATCAAAGTAGACACATACTTGCAATCCACCATCACACATCTCTCTAGTAGCTTCAAAATGTATTTTCCTTGAGAAAGGAAAATCTGGCCTGGCTTTTGCTAGACCTCCAAGCCTAGGAAGTAGTGCATTCGACCTAGATTCTTCATCTCGAACTCAGAAGTTAACTCCCTCTTGCATTGATAAATGAGACGGTCCGCACCAATCCGCAAGAGATCATCAACATAAAGGACCAAAATGACAGGCATGTCCTTTTCAACCTTGAAGTATTGGTTTGGATCAACATAACTCCTTGTAAATCCTAGCTTCATAAGATAGTTGTCAATCCTCTCGTACCAAGACTTAGGGGTTTGCTTCAACCCATAGAGGGATTTCTTTAACCCGCATACATGTGTCCTTCGATTTGGAACTTCGAACCCCTAAGGCTATTCCAAGTAGGCTTCCCCCTTAAGCGAGCCATGTAAGAAAGTTGTCTTAACGTCCATTTGATGTAGGCTCCATTCTTTAGTGGCAGCAAGAGCAATAATAGATCAGATAGTGGTATATCGGGCAACCAATGCAAATATTTCGTCATAGTCCACTCCTTCCTTTTAAGAGAAGCCTCAAGCAACGAAACTGACCTTATATTTTTCAGCACTTCCATCAGCTCCATGTTTAATTTTGTAAAGCCATTTAAAAGTGACCATAGGTTTGTCCTTGGTCTAGGCACCATGTCCCAGACATCATTCTTCATGATAGATTCATATTCCTCATTCATTGCATCCTTCGATACTTGTTGTTTCACAACTTCTTCGAACGTGCATGGTTCAACTTTAACGATAGTACTCATGGCAGCCAAGTACCCTTGATACCTCTTGGACTTCTTACTTTCACTCAATGTCCCCCTTGAAGTAGTATGTTTTTCAGCATCTTCGAGAGTATCTTTGAGCCACAAAGGTCTTTTCCTTGAGGAAGAGGGATCACTAGGAGGTGGATCAATGTGATCCATCGGGCCTTCAACATCAAGCATAGGCTCATCCTTGGGTGGTTCATCTTGTTTTTCTGCAGCATCATCATCCTTCCTTGGGATAGGGAGATCTATGGCTTTCCCAAGGGCAATATCTTCATCAAAGGTGACATCATGGCTTACTTCCACATCTCTTTGATCAATCACATACATTCTATATGCCTTTGAATTTTCACTTTAGCAAACAAATATACCTTTCTTCCCAGATGCTTCCAACTTGTTCCTTTTCTCTTCAGGCACATGAAAATACACGGGAAACTTTATCTCCTTTGAAAATCGAAGTATAAATCCTTAAATGACCTTGCTGCTTCACTTGGAAAGGCTAGCTAAAGTCATCTAGGGTCCCTTAGCATATGAAAATTCTTGATCAAGTTGTACCTAGACTCCATTAGGCCCAAGAAGCAAGGCACTGATCCTCACATTCCTTTGGTGGTCAAAATAGCCCTTCTTTTCTTTCTCTCTTCCAACTTTAGTCCTAACCCTAGAAGGCATCCTAGGGCATCACTCGAATTCATTTGTAGCCATCAAAAACCCTTGAAAATCGGTCTAGAATTGCGTTGGGGTCATCCTTGAAAGTTGGTCTAGAACTGCGTTGGGGTCTTCTTAAGGGGTCCTCCAATTTTGAGCTCAATCCGGCGATGGAATCCCAAGAGATTGCAACCCCTAGCTTGAAGACCGTTCTTCTCCCTAGCTTCCTTTGGGTTAGTGTCTTCATTTGGATCATTGCACTTAAATTCCAAAAGAAAATTTCTCCTTTGATCCTATTCTTCTCCCTAACCTATTCAAGTCTATCTATTGTTGATCAACTCCACATCCTTGGCCTAGTTTGGGCCCACTTTGGTTCTTTGTGGTCCCACAACTTTGTGACTCTAATTCCACAAGGATTACATTGAAACCATTTCTCCTTTGGGATCCTTAGGTCTAGGATACCTCTCTCCAAGGAATATTTTCCAAACCTAGGTCTAGGTATCCCAACAACCCTTCTTAGAAAGCCAATCACCTTGCTTCCAAAGCAATCAAGCCAATTATCTGAGCCTCTGTTGTGAATAGGCTTAAGGAATCACTCCACCCCTATCATTGATCTATCTATACTCGTGATTCCTCTAATAGTGGGACTCCTCCCATCGGTGAAACTCTGTAAGGAGCAGGGAGATTTAGCTGAGGTGACAGTAGGCTATCACTCCATTTTTTCCACTTGACCTAGTATTTGCTCGATAGGATCCCCTCCTAGGACCCCTGCAAGTTTAAGCGGTAACATTTTTGGCCCTGTTGCCCAGGAACGAGATGCATGTCGTCTTCCCCATACGACAATATCGATATATCATTTTTGGCGACTTCACTGGAAGAACGAAGCCCTAGTTATTCATTGAACTTCAAAGTTAATGCTTGTAGGGTGAAGCAAACATCTATCAAGGCATTTTAATTCACCTTGGCGACTCCATTTTAAAATTAAATGCTAATATGCAAAATCATGAAAAATGGCTTATTGCCGTGAAGAAACTATCATTGTCTCTCCATTTGCAAAACTCAATGATCAAGACCTTCAAAAACTGCAAGAAATTGTGGACCAATATGTTGAATTTTTTGAATATTTGTTGGGGAACATGGATAAATAATTCATGCTTAGGTTTCATAGAATAACACACAATCAACTTTACATGATGACATGTGCGTATGAGAAGGATCCTAGTCGTTTCTTTGAATTTGCCAGCCAAACCTGTGCTTTTACTATTCTGAATGACCCTATCAATAAAAAATACTATAATCAATTACAAATCCCCATAGAATGTAATCAGTTGGGTGATCATCAAGTGTGGAGGATCATCATGAAAGTGAGGAATATATGGACAAATGGAATCAATCTAAACAAGATCGTGATGAGGACCTTCAGGATGCAAATTTAAGGATTCAAAGTCAGCCAGTAAGACGATGACCAAATCAAGGTTTTAAAGGGATATAACTTACATTTGACATAAATTTGATTGGAATATGTGCTTTGGATGATTCAAAAGGTGTGGTAAATTAAAATATCGAAGAGCTATAGATAATCCTTACTATTAAGCCACATGGCCAAGGGCGGTGCAAAAAATTATACAACAATTAAATCTCGAGAGATTTGAACCATGACTGATGAAGAAAGTGAAGACAGATTACCAAGTATGCAATTTGGAGAACCAATTTAAATAATTCACTAATAGGTTAGTGACAAATGTTTAGTTGGTAAACATAAAATAAAAATTACAGATCGAACAAAAGATGTGTTGAGAAATCTATAGGACAATAGTTAGATGATTTCTCTTATACTTGATAACTAATTGTTATGTCTTTTTACTTTTTCTTACTTATTAGCTTCTTCTCTTATTATTATGTTATTCTTATCATCAAACAACAACCAAAACAAGAAGATCAACAGTACAGAGGAACACAAGATATAGGCTGCAAGGTAGGGCCAAAACCTCTCCACTTGAGAGGAAAACTTGCAAATCTCTTCTCCTTATAGATTCTTCAATTGACGAGTTCCAAGACTTCTAAACCAAGACCAATACCCTTCCAAGACCAAGTCCAAGCTTCTTGATGATGTACTTCCTTTGTCCAAGTCAAACCTAGTCAAATCTCTTCCAACAACACAACTGCGACCCCCAGCTATAGAATTTTGACCTCTACTACAGGTCTGAAATTTTCGGCCCCTCCAGCAACTGCTACCTTCACACGTGTGAGCTGATTTAGGGCTTCCAGGGCTTCTCTTGACCTTCACTTGAGTTTCACCTTCTAGGGCTTGAGGATGACCTAATGAGCCTTCCTTGAACCTTCATTCTGCACTTTCTTCAAATTCGATCTAGCAACAACAAAACTGTAGCCTTCTTTCCTTCACACGTGTGAAAAGAGAGAGAGAAATAACCCAAACACTTGTCTTCATCCTTCTTCCTTCTTCGTTGGCCTTCTTCTTCTTCTTCTTTATGCTTGAATGATGAGAGGATGAATGAAGTCCTAAGGAGGGCGAGTTCCCTCCTATATATAGGCCTCCAAGGTGGGCGAAATGCCCTAGAATAGATAGACTTCTTAGCTTACAGGCTGACTTGGTCTTGGAAGGTATCTTGACACTTTAAAATATAAAAGTAATTCTTTTTACAATATACAATGTTCCCGATGAGGTCTTCCTTATATGACAACGACTCTTTTGACTTCTTGGCCCTAGGACTAATCCTAGAAGCATTCAATGGGTGCTTGACCTCTAAAATAAAAGATCTTGAGCATGAAACCCATGCTTCAAAAATAACAATAATATTCTTTCTTTCATTTTACAATATAAAAGAATCAAAAGTACATTTCATATTTATGAAGACCAAACCTAGTTACACATTTTTCAACACTTTGTCTTACTTAGGGAGGTATTCATAAATGGTAGATGGACATTCTCAATCTGAAGAGATCTCATAAGAAGAGTCGGATTGGTAAGCCATCTCTTTGCATCAAATCATCTAGCATTGTCACATAGCAAAGCCTTGACTAACAATTCTATCTCTCCACAAGATCAGAGCACAATGCTGGCGAGACCAATGACTGATAGACACCATCATCATTGTCTCTCAAGGCACATACCCCACTCAGGTGTTGACAGGGTATGTCCTTCCAGGACAATTCCTATCTTGGAATACCACATCCTCAAGGAATTTCCTCTACGACCACTCTTATCTTAGATGCCCTACCTCATCCTCAAAGAGTGTCAGATGTCAGATGCTTACCCAATCTTCCATTCTTTTTTCACGAAGTGAATACAAGAATGATGTGTCTATCTCTCCCTCTCAACTAGGGAGGATATATCAACCAAACCAAGCTTGTCTCTCAAGTACACGAGCTTCTTGTTAGGAAGAGATTTTGTCAAGATGTCAGCTACCTATTCATTAATGGAGATATACTGTACCTACAACACTCCATCCTGCACCAACTTTCGAATATAGTGATACTTGTTATTTATGTGTTTTGTCTTTCCATGAAACATTGGGTCTTTAGACAACCTTATACAACTGGTGTTGTCACAATGTATCACTGTAGGGTCCATTGGTCCTTCAAACAAGTTGGACAACAACTTCGTCAACTAGACAACTTCTCTATTTACTTCACAGGCTGCAATATATTCAACCTCAATACTACTCAAAGCAACATATTCTTGCTTTCTGCTCCTCCAGGAGACCATGGAGGATCCCAAACTAAAAAATCCTCCAGTAGTGCTTCTTCCATCTTGCTCACTGCCTCCCTAGTCGAAATCTGTATATCCAATCAAGTGGACATCGTTCCTCTTATCATACTCCAGGAAGTAGTGGATTGTTCCTTGTAGATATCTCAGTATATGCTTGGCTGCTATCCAATGATCATGCTTGGGCTCTACCTGGAACTGATCGTGAACAGTCACTGTGAAACAAACGTTTGGTCGAGTATTTACCAATACATCAACAAGCCAATCAATTATCTATACCTGGTCGGATCCACTGAGCTTGATTCATAACTTAGCGTCTTCAAGTTTGTGATCATGGGAGTTGTCATAGGTTTGCAATCCATCATGTCAAACCTCTTCAACATCTCGATCACATACTTTCCTTGACCTAGATAAATCTCATCAAGTCCCTGCCAAACTTCCAGTCCCAAATAATAGTGCATCAACCCTAGATCCTTCATGTTGAATTGTGACACCAGTTGTTTCTTGCACTCTTAAATACGACGTCCCACACCCATCATGAGACGATCATCCACATACAGAAGAATGATTACGGGCTCATCCTTCACAACCTTGATATAGAGATTCGGATCAACGAAACTCTTTGAGAAGCCCAATCTTTGTAGGTATGCATCCATCCTTGCATACCATGCCCTTGGTGCTTGCTTAAGGCCATACAATGCCTTCTTTAACTTGCAAACATAGGTCTCTCTATATTTGACTTCAAATCCCAAGGGATGCTCTATATAGAATTCTTCATCAATAGTTGCATTCAAGAATGCAGTCTTGACATCCATTTGATGGATGTTCCATCCCATCGATGCTGCCAAAGAGACCAGTGAACGTATAGTTGTATACCTTGCCATAGGTTCAAATGTCTCTTCATAATCAATGCCTTCTTATTGAGAGAGACCCCTAGCCACAAATCTTGCCTTATATTTATCAATGCTTCCATCTGTCGCATGTTTAATCTTAAAGAGCCACTTGGAAGTTACCACACATTTATCTTTAGGCCTAGGTACGATCTCCCAAACTCCAATTTTCATTATCAATTGATACTCTTCATTCACGACATCTTTCTGGGCTATGGGGTCAATCAGGTCAAGGAAGCTAATGAGGCGATGATGTAAAGCTGCTGTAGGGCCGATTTGATTCACAATAGAAGGGATCTCTGGGAAAAATGGAGTAAATGAACAATAAGTTGGTGAAAGACAAGGGATTTCAAGTGCAAACTAGTTAATAGTAGACATAAACATGTAATAGCAAGCCATTAATCATGCTAGGAATAACTATAAGCTAATCAATACATAGAAATCAAACATTCAAGCCATACATAGAGGTATATGACCCTCTAACTTCGGGAAAAGGCTATCAGACTTTGGGGAAAACACATGAGACAAACTAACAACTCATGAACTATGCCGGAATGCCTAAACATAGTCTCTAAGTCATTGGGTACTTGGACAAATAAGTTTTCATAGTTTTAGGCAAAGGGCTAGATCGGGACTAGGCCTCCTTGGTTCAACAAAATGATCAACAAATCAGTCAAAGAGAAAGTTTTATGGACAGAACTATGGGCAGCTGATAGGTAGGTAGGGCAAACCATACATCCTACTCAACATACCTGGAACTGATGAATAAAACTAAGCAACAACACCTTAGGTTACTAAAGAGCAGCTAAGAATTCTTTAGCATAACTAAGGGAGAAGAAAACATCAAGCTATGAAGATTCATGAATTTTGAGGTGCCTCCATGGGCATGTCTCAAAATCAATCTTTACTGATCTATAGCAGCAAGAAAAATGAAATATGAGTGAAAACTAGAAGACAAAACAACATTAAGAAGCACTATACCATTCTACCATTTCAAGGAATCCATCAACAAGCCTTCAACATTCCTCAAAAGCATCCAAGAGGCAATCCAAACATCATAACTCAAGTGTATTCTTCAAAGCTCATATGACCAATGCATTAATTCTTCTCTCAAGTTCAGCCTCCGATTTACAATGAGAAGTATGGGATAAATAGGCTAGAAGGAGGAAAACCTCATGGAGCAACTAGCTATCCCATTGGCCAAGTCAAAATATCTAAATTTGCCCTTGTGGCTTTGCAAAGCCCAAGGCACAAAATATCTAATAAAATATCTAAAAAATTGCTAAAAATGGAAATTATATTGAGTTTACATGATTTTCCCATGATAAAAATAGCCTAACGCACATTTGGGAAAAGCAGATTTTTGGAGTTCAAAAATTGCAAAAATACTTCATATTTATGCCTGAAAAAGGTCCCCTGACTTGCTGGATGCAAATGGAAGCCTTCCCGATGTCGAAATGGGGCTCATGATGGCTTGTTGGAAAGCTCTCTGTGTCTGATTTCCAATGCAAGTGGAATTATCTCAATCTGATCTCTGAAAGTCTCTCAAAACTGTACCTGTGTGCAAAAACCCAGAAAATAGCAGGCTACTGATAGGGCGGGCAGAATGTGCAAAATGAGGCTGTTTTTTACCAATTTGAGGGGGCGAATGATCTTCAAATGCCCTGAAAATCGCTGGAGAGCGGCTCATGAAATTATGGAATCCATTGGTATCACCCTCCTCCCTTGACGACTCTTCAAACTGAAATGGCGCATTTATGAGTTTTTGGCGAAAACCCCAAAAATGCCAAAAAAACAAAAAGTTTTCGAAACAGGCCCAAAATTGGCATGGATGACCCTCAAGGGTCCATAGAGACATGTTCCGAAGCTGAAGCTAGAATATCGAGGGCTGATATGCTTTTTTCCTCTTTCCGTGCTAGGCGCATCTCCTTCAATTTCTTCAATTTTTCTTGTGCCACCTTCAATTTGCGCCTGGCGAATTGGTTTAGCTTCTGAAAGTGAAGAGTTCTCTTTCTCTGTAGCTCAAGATCCCTGTTTTCCTTCTCAAGCTTGGTCTCCAAATGCTGGTTAGCCCTCTCAAGCCAAGCTTCCTTGTTTTCCTCAATTTCCCGCTCAAAGAGGGTAGCGAGAGGAAAAGCTTCGAATTGAGCTTGTTCTTCAGCCTTCTGCTTCTCCAAAGCTCTCCTAAGCCCGATGGTTCTAGGCCTCTTTCGCCTAGGCTGGTCCTCCTCTTCCTCATCATCAAATTCGCCAATAAGCTCTTCAATTCTCACTTGCGCCCTTTCCGCCTCCTTTTTTTACTTGATGGCCCTTGCCTCATGAATGGCTGCATGAAATTTCATTTGTTTGTTCTCAACCTCCAAGAATTGATTGAAATTCCTTGCCCTTTGGAGATCTTCTTGTAAAACCTCAATTTGCCCTTCTTTGTGAATGAGGAGGTTCTCAAGGATGCGTGCCTCATTGTCGTTGTCATCGCTTGGGATAGGGATGACAGCTGATTCACCTCCATGCTTGGCGCTTTCTCCAATTGTACTTTTGCCTTTGAAGGCCAATCTAGCGCTCTTTCTCCTTGGTAAGCTAGGAGTTGTTCTCTTGGGCAATTTTCCCTTCTTAGGGACAGTTTTGGTCACCATTGTGGTGGCAGCTTCAGCTTGTTGTCCTTCCCCAACATCCTGTCCAGCTTGTGGCTCAAAAGGTGTTTCGATTGCTTGCTCAAACTGCTGCTCTTCAAACTCTGTCCACTGCTGTTCCCTTTCCTGAAATTGATGCTGTTCATCAACCTCCAGCTGCTGCTCTTCTTCCTGAAATTGATGCTGTTCATCAACCTCCAGCTGCTGCTGTCCAATGATATCCAACCGCTGCTGTCCCTCAAAATCTGGCTGCTGCTCATCAACCTCCATTTCTCCCTGTGGCTCACTGCCCTCTCCTTCTCCTTGTGTACTTGGCTGCCCAGTGATCATCTTGAGTTTTTTAGGGGTAGGCCTACTAGATAAAGGCATTGGGCGATGGATAGGCTGAGTAGGAGACACATGAACAGGAGGGACAGTGGCGAAATCGGCATGGCTAATGAATAAATCCCATGAAACTCCTTTCTTCTCCAGCTGGTGCAAGAAGATGATTTTGATCAAGGAATGATGAAAGAGAGAAGGAATTTGCTGAGGTGGAGCTTTCTTTTGGACAGTAGCTGCCATTTTCTCTATGCTCTTGGACAAAAAGTATGGGAGGTTTAATTGTCTGCTCCTGGTAAAATGCATCAACAAGCGAACATGATAGGCAAAGATTTGGCTAAACCTCCCTTCACAAGTGAAGTATCTCATTATGGCCTTCATCAGTGGAGCATAACTGTCAAGAAGATAGGAGAAAGGAAAAGTAGCAGTGATGGTCTCCCTATGTTCCGGCTTGATGAAAGGCTTATAGTCCTCCAAATCAAGATGTGCTTGTTTAAACCATTTTTCACCATGATACGGGATCTTGGTAGCTTTGGATATATACCTTGGAGAAATTTTGAAATCAAGATCTGCAAGCTGCAAGTGTTTGTCCTTGAACCTTAAAGCACACAAATGTGTAAGTGGTGAGAAACTCTTGACTTCCTCTATCCTTTGACAGAAATCAAGACAACCTACCTCATGGAAATTGAAAAGTACTGAAGGATGAGCATTGATGTCTTCTATGGAGGTAGGCTCATATCTCTTATGTTGTCCGCCTTTGTGATCTCGCCTTGGAGGCATTCTGATTAAAAACAGGCTTGAAAGAGGCACACTGCCTTCAATATATGAAGAATTTTTTCCTGGATTGAGACAAGCCACCAAACTGTTTCGACAGTTATGGACCTTGTGATTCAACAAGGCTTCCTTGAATAAACTCTTCTGCACTTATTAACCACAATCTTTCAAACTTGGTTATACTTTAGCTCTGAATCTTTCTCAACAATAGCACTATGGGTAAGAACTGTTTTGTAGATTCTTTGGGCACAGTCTTGAACAAATCCCCTTCGTGACCTTTGCTTAGAGGCCTTCTTGCACTTATATTTTTGTTTTTTTTTTTTAAAACAACCTTCAAAATTATAACCGTGCTTTTTAGGTTATTTACCTCAAAACATGCCCCTGTCAGCAGACTTTTGTGGAGACCACACAGTGGGAAAAGAAAAGACCCTGTGGTTAGGTGAAAATAGCCCACTGTGTCAAGAGAAGAACCTTTCACTTGTGACCCTTTGAGAAGTTAATCACTGCCTTTATAACTCTGCCCTTGCTGTTTACTTGATCACCAGTAAATGCCCAATCATCTACAAATGCCCAATCATCAACAAAATACCTTGTTTCACCTTTAGAAAACTCTGTCTAACAGTCTTCAGAATGACAATATAGTGTAATGAGCAAGCAGACCTAGTTTAGGTGAAAAAAGTAAGTGCAACAGTTGTTTTAGAAAACACACTCTCTGTTTTATGAGTTTAAAAGGTGCACCAAATACCTGTACCTCTGTTTTCAGTATTAACCTCAAACACTAACCATTATGTTTTTCAGTGTGCTGTGTATTCCTGGTTTCAAACTTCAACTTTGGTCACAACAACCATGCCTAATCAACAACAACCAGTTGTTCTATGTAAACACGATCATGTGTGATTGGTAGATGTGGCCTTATTTGACTTCTCAGAAAACTCTGTCTTAAAAAACTTTAGAAGGATACCACGTAGTGTAATGAAAAGGCAGATTTAGCTTAGGTGTAAAAATAGGTGTGACAGTGGTTTTAGGAAATAAATTCCTTGCTCCGTGAGTTTAAAAAGTCCACCTACTGTACCCCTGTTTTGACCTCATATGTAAACACCAAGCTTTCTGCCCTACCCTGCCTCCAGCTTCTTTATCAACAAACTTTTGCCCTTTAACTTATGCACAGCTTCAAACCGAGGTCTACATGCTTGAAAACTTGATTTTTCGAGTTCTTTAAGGTAGGGATAGAGTACCTTGTGCGTTTTTGAGAAGAAATCCCCTTGGATGGATCTAAAAATGCAACGGGATTCTTCAAAACTGGCGCGGCAACCCTTGGAGCAAAACTCGTCGCGCCAGAGAAAACGCCGGGTGGAGTTGTCGTGCTGTCGGGCGGGCACCTACAGGCTCGTCGCGCCCGCCTACAGGCTCGTCGCGCCCGTGTTGACACCCTGTGTATTTTGGAGCCCAGGCTCGTCGCGCCACTTGCCAGGCTCGTCGCGCCGCCCTAAAACTGTGCAGAAGACCTCAAATTGTTGAAAAAGCTCGTTGTGATGCTTGGGAGCTGTAGCAATTCGTTGTTTTGATTTCACAAATGATTTAATATTCCCCTATTTCATTTTCATGACATTTTCAAAATATCAAACGGTCACTTTGAATACATATATCTGCCCCTTTTCAAATGATGCAAAACAGTGTTTGTATCAAGTTGCCTTTTTTAAAAATGACAATCTTCCAGATCTGTTTTGCCTCCTCACGAAATTACATACCTGTTCCCATGAGAGAGATATCTCAAAAATTTCGACTTTTTCCCTCTTTGAGCGCTTTTAGGTGACAAGGTAAACAAAAGCAAGGTCATTTAAAAAAAAACTGTCAAAGGCATTTGAAAGCTGTTTTACCACTTTACAGGAAACCATTGGTGTCTTCTTTAGGGAATATAAACAATGATAGTTTATCAAAAACAAATTCCTTTCTGCCTAATCATAGGATCATATACCAGTTTAGCTCCTTATTTGAAAAGCCAAACTTGTAAAATATGAAAACAGGTTTTTTGGCACACAGTCTTTATTCTATTTGCTCAGCATATTAAACCCCTTTTGTCAGTAGCAACATTTCATGACTGGACTTATGTTCACTGCCTCTTTCACTTGGTGATTTGCTAGTGAAGAATGGCTATATCATAATGCACTAAAATGTTGGAAAAGTTGCAAACACCTCTTCTCGAAAGGCGCATCCTTTGAACTTTTGCTATATGAGATTATTTTACTGTTTGACCCTTTCCACAAGGAGAGAATCTTCTTTTAGGCATCAGTGGCACACATATGCTCAAAATTGTCTCTTTTATCTATTCCTAGCATTGCATACCTGTCATTTTGCCTTTTATGACTCAACCTTAGTCACTGTTTACTTCTCTAGTTGCATCTTTTCACCTTAGCCTTGTTTGTTTGCTCAGAGGGATTTTCCTTGATTTCTGGATAGGTGCTCATGAAATGTATTTAACCCTTTTTAAGTCCACTGCTCCTTTGGCACTCAAGGCATAAAGTATGTTCAACTTTTTCTCCTTTCTGCTGGATGAGCTGTTGACAGGTAGCTTCTTTGAAGAGGGAGATCAATACATTAGTATCATAGACAGTAACACCTTCTTTATTTCAACTTCTTTGAGTGTTTTCTCTGCACTTTTGGACTTACCATTTTTCAACAGTCTGCAATGATTTTGGCTCTCTGCTTATGTATGGAGGAAGCTCTTAATCAGGTAAAGTATCAGAAGACCCCTTTTACCACTATGTCAGACACAGCCTTTCTCTGAAACAGGAGTATCAGTATCTTTACATTATCAGAGATGTCATTCATTGGTGTAGTGACCTTGTTTCAGTCTTTGATATCCTTCTACTGCTCTTTCTTGTATCAATCACTTTCAGCACCTGTAGTAGTTTTGGCCCTCTACTCATGTATGGAGGAGGTTTTTTCATCGGGCAAATGTGGTGGTAAGTAAACCATCTGAACAACACCAATCTTAGCATCTTCATTTGCAAACCTCACTGTGTGTCATCAGAAACCCTAGCCAGAGTAATACTGTTTCCCTGTACTGTCCTAAGGCTGATTTAGATATTTGGCTTGTTCATCTCATGATTGATTACTTTGACAAATAGCCTTTGTGACTATGAAGGTCAGAGCTTTCTTGAAAAACCAAGACCTTTCTCTTGCTTGTGTAATGGCATTGGTTACCATCTGTTCTATTTGATGCTGCACCAAAACAGGCCTCTTATGATTTGGATGTTCACTGATGAAATGGCCTTCTAGAGTTCAACAATCCATATGGTTTGCAAGTTTGAAATGAGCTCTTTTATCAGGCCAAACTCCCCTTTCCTTTGAGCTTATCATATTTCCACTATATTCCTGTTATGGTTAGCAATTACATTCATGAAATCTGAAGATATTGTTTCATTGTTTTAGTAAAGGCAAACCTGGACTTCTGCAACCTTCTGAGTCAACACTGGCCTGCGCCCTCTGCTTATGGATGAAGGAGGCGCCCTAACCCTCTGCTTGTAATGAAGGAGGTTCTGGGCCTTGACAATTTACCGTTTTGCTGAGACAGTGGCGACCCTTTCTTACTGTGATTTTCATGCTGAAAGAGCTGTAAGGTCCTGATGAGTGACTTTTGTTTTGCAGTTTCATCTCAGGCTCACAATACATTTAGAAGCAGCTGTTCCTCTAACTGTAAACTCAAACATTTACTCCATGAGATGAAATATATTTCCTGTCTTTGTAGAACCATAGAACATAGTGAAAAACCTACTAGTCAGCTTGAGATTGGGCTTTATGCAGTGCTGAGATCTAGGGGGTGTGAGTGGCGCGACTTAAGGCTGTTTGTCAATTTCATTTGCAAAGTAAGGGATCAGTCATGGTAGGTCTGCTGCAGATGGGGGCTTTTTTGGCTTTTTGATGATTGCCAAAGGTGAAATGTCCTAAACGCCACTTCCTAACATAGGGTAGACTTCTGAAACAGATGTGGATTTGCCCTTTAAGGCTGATGGGCAGGTCAATAAGGCTGAAGCTAGATAGGATTGTGATATGAGGTTTTTTGATGTTGCCAGGGGTGGACTGAATAGGTAGAAAGGCGAAAAAGTTTTGGGAGGGTTTTCTGGATGACATATTGACATAAGGAAATCAGTTTCTAGAAAACTCAGCTGAAGATATAGTCATCACTAACATGTAAAAAATACTGATGGCTAATAGTGGCTCCATTTGGGGAGGGCAGCTCCTCGTCAGGAGGTGTCCAGAATTCAGATTTTTGGATTATGAAGACCAGTGCCTTATCCATTGGCGCAAAATTTACCCTTCTCTTGATGTTATTTCTGAAAAGTGTTAGCATGTTTAACATCAATGATACTTCTACCTACCATACTACCTTTCCTAACATTTTTTCTTCTGTTTGGCGCATTTGAACTAGCAGCCTTTTGACAATGCATATTTTTCTTTTTGCAAAATGAAACTATCTACTTCTACTCTTATATCTGCCGGGAGTTCAGATTAAGCTGATGAACTCCTTCATTTCTCTACCTAAAACTAGATCGAATGTCAAGATTAAGCAGTTTGACAGGATTTCATTCTCTAATCTACAACATGAAATTTAAAAATGATCAAATCAGGATTAAGCAGTCTGATTTGTCATGCATTTGCGGCATAAAAGACAAGCCGCACACAAATGTTATTCTGCAATAAAAAGGAAACTAGAGAAGCGGGGCTAAGATGTACAATGTGTTTTTCATCCCTCGCTTCTCTCTTTGGTTCTGTTTTAAGCATGTGGAACCAGAATCTCTCCCTAATCTAAGCTCTGTGATAAGTCAATCTTACACAATGTTGACTATCTTGGCGCTCACTAACTTATCAGCAAATAAATTTAAACATGCTCAGCCATGATTAGGCTAGATAGCTGAACAAGACATTGAAGTACTAGTAGCGGCATTTAGACTTGCTCGCTTTCTGAAAGACTATTTTTTGGAACATGGGGCCTTTGTTCTATCTTCACTTGCCCTCTTTTCTGCTTTTTACTGTTTTTGACTTTCCTATTTTTTTTACTGTTTTTGATTTTTCTATTTTTTGAATATTTCAAACAATGGTATGTACAGTGACTGAAAGTGTTTCAAACTCAAAAATCTTGGAAATGACAGAATTTCAGCATCTTATCCTCGTAAGGATCTCCTCTCACCCTTGGCCCATTTAACTCTTGAAAAGAGAAATTTGGGAAATTTTCTCTCTCTAACATGACATAGGGATTCATGCAAGAATCTCTAAAAAGCCCAGTATCCTCCCTCTGTACCTCTCTGAATATCTGATTTCCACTCCTTTCCTTACTGTATGCTTTCTTCAGGTAATGTATGTACTCTTGATAATTCTTGAAATAGATAGTGATATCATCAAGGTATGCAAAAATACAGAAGTTTAAAACTGGGAACATGGCTTTCATGAACAGTTTCCTGATATTGGGTGGTTTAGCAATTTTGACCTTGAAAACAGATTTACCTCCCGCAAACTGAAAAAAATATTTAAGTTGTCTACTTTGTAAAGGAATTTGATGATTATGATTTGAAAGATGATCTTGCAAGAATACATCATTAGAAACATTTTCAAATGGTGAATCGCGATCTTGAGTAGAAAAAACATGATTTTTGTTATATGGAAATGCAGTATCATTTCTAAAATCAAAGTAGATTCTGTGGCCATTAATTTTTTTTTTTGATCATTTCAGTTTGTTTCAGTTTGCTGTGTTTGTTTCTGTTAAAGTTGTTCTTTGGGGAAAAGGTGGTGATACAATGTTTTCCCTTGTCTTTCCTGTAGAAACTAGTATTTTGTATGAGATTCCTGATTTTAGCCTTTCTAAGTTCTTCATGAAAAGACAAAATATGAGCCAATTTCAGTAGTTCAGGTATGCCGGGATTATAACTATCACCCTTGCTCATAACAAGTTTATTTGGCATTTTCTCAAGATTTTGAGCGACTGAGGTTATAGTCAAAGTTTTATTTGCAGTAGGAGGGTCACATGATGGTAAATCTTTGAGGTATGGTAGAAACATTAAACTCCCTTTCTCCCGGGTTCCAAATAGGTTTATGATGTGAAGGTCTTCTAAAGCTTTTACCCGGAAGAAATTTCCACGAGTTACTGCTGGCATTTGATTAAAGCTAGAGCAATTTGCTTGATAGTACATGAGAGTTTGTGCTTCTTGTTCTAACTCTACTTGGGAGAGAGGGAACTTACTTTCTTCAAGGTACAGTTGTTCATGATCATGATAGTTTTGAGTGTCCAGCTCATCATAAGGTATCAAGGACAACAGATGTGGTGGATTTAAGTCTATATCAGCTTCTTGTGACTCTTCCTCCAAGTTTACATCAATATGCATAATGAAAGAGTTTAAGTCGGAGCGCAAAGAACACATTGGAATGTTATCGGGCCTATCTTGACTGCTAATCATGTATTTCATGTGTGATTCGCGGTAGAGTATCCTGGTCAGACCAAACACAGGAATGGTGGCATATGACATGTCTAGTTGGATATTCCCTTGGAGTTTGGCTCCCCAAGATCTGGAGAGAAGCATCCCGTACTTGGGAGGAATATCTGCCACTACTATATCCATGATTAAATGTTTCGCGGGTATTTGGGCCAGACTAAAACAAAGGTCTTTGATCAAACCCAGGCATTGGACTCTGCTTGAGTCAAATGAGTACAAGTCTTTGTATGGTCTTGTGATTTCCAAACCTAATCTTTCCATTACTACCTTTGGCATAAGATTATGCGAGGCGCCAAAGTCTAGCATGGCATTGTGGAGGATTTGGTCATGGATGTTTAGGCTAATGTAGAATGGAAGGGTAGCTCCCTCTTGGAACTTTCCCTCTACCTTTGGACCAAACAATACTTCAGGAATGTCATCAGTGAGATTAACAGTGTTTGCATCATTTCCTAGATTTAAGACTTTTAGTACTTGGGATTTATAAGAGCTTTGGGCAATGAGTTCGGTAAGAGGCATGGTGATTTTGATCTTAGCGATTTCACCTTCAAAGCTAAAAGGCATTTGAAGTTTAGATATGTTTGTTTCAGCTTTTTCAGCTAAGACCTTGTCTATGCTCTGAGTTTGTTGACCCGGTTTAGGGATTTTGTTTGCCATAGTTGTTTTGGTGACCTTGGTAGAAGTATCAGGAGTATATGAGATAGGACCAGTTTGGGTGACTTTAGCTTGGCTTTGATCAATCTTTTCAACCTTGATTTTGTCACTGCTTGATGCTTTTTTGAGGATGGTATCTGGAGCTTTAGCAGTATCAGAGTTACCTCTCTTGACATTATCTTGGTTTCTCTTGCTCCTAAGGTCATATTGCATGTGGGCTTCTTCAATAGCATTTTGAAATTCTATGGCAGGGTCATCAAGATCCTCATAATTGGTCTCATCTTGATCAGGCGAAAAGAAGGCTTGTTCTTCTTCGGTGAGGTACACCTCACCTTCATTGTCAGACCCTATGAGGTTTAAATGATGGTCATCAAGAGGTTCTGAGTCCCTATCATCTTCTTCTACATAGTTTTCATTGAATGGTGGCCTGATCTGTTGGTCATTATCCCTTGGTCTGTTTTGGGGTTGTTCCCTCCTAAAGTTTTGGTTTCGGTTTCTGATTGGAGGGTTTGGCTGGTTATCTCTAATAGGAGCTTTTTCATTGATCTTTTCCCACATTTTAGCCATGGATTTGACTAAGTCATCTATTCTGGGATCTAGGGAAGGTGATGAAGTAGAAACCTCATCTCTATATGTGACCTTTCTTTCTGACCTAGTCCTGGCTCTCTTTTCAGCTAAGTTGGCATCTGCTTTTATAGCTATTTGTTGCATTTCTTCCAAGGTAGGGGGATCTTTATCCCTCAAATGATATGTCATGTCCGGATCAAAACCCTTAGGAAATTTTGCCAAAGCTAAACCAAGTGGAGGTTTGAAATGAGGTGGAAGGGAGTTATATACACTGTTGAACCTAGTACAGTAAGCTTGGACACTTTCCCCATTCTCCCGTTTTAGATTGTTATATTCTGACGGGATTTGAATGGGGTTTCTTCGAATTTCCCACCTATTTCTGAAGATTTGATGTAGTTCTGGGATATCATGGATACTGTTTGGAGCTAAGCTTTTGAACCATGCTTTGGGTTCACCACCAAGACTTTGGGCAAATATTCTCATTCGGACAGTCTCGTCTTGTACCTCTAAGTATTCATAAGCATCACTCATTCTACTTATATGCTGTTGAGGTGTGGTGGTATCTTCTCCAGTAAAGTGTGGGATCTTGTCTTGATATTTGTTTGGGAGAGGAGCTAAAGGTGGTGGTAACACCAAAGGCGCGTACCAGGCTGCCATGACTGGAGCTAATGGATGATGTGCAAGAGGAGGACTGGTAGGATGAAATGAAGTGGTTTGAACAGTGGTAGTTTGACCAGGTGTGGCGGATGAACTTGGACTAGTGATCTGGTTTTGAGCAGATCTGGGATGATAAGAGCCAAACTGATAGAGAAGCTGGAAATCAGGAGGAGTGGTGGGTGAAGCTTCTCTACTAAGACTCTGTGGTGGGCTTAGGGGTTCAAGATCGTCAAAGTCTATCCTACTATATGATTTACTTCTGGGAAGAGTTTGTGATGGCTCTGGTTCCAAAGGTGAATCTAGTAGGGTAGTGCGATGTTTAGGTACAGATCTTGTTCTACGGATGAATCTACCAGAAGCTAGATGATCAGTTTTAGAAGCTTGCCACAGAATCTTCTCTGGGTCATCTACTATGATAGGGGGATTTGGGTCTGGATGGGATCTGGTATTGATTCTTCGTGAAGCCAGATTTTAGATCCAGGGTTTTAGAGAGAATGGTATTGGTGAATGTTTTGGATGAGTGATTTTTCTAAAGTTATACTAAGGCGAAGGATGGTCAAAAATAGAAGGGATGGATTAGTGGAGTCGCCAGGTGGAAATGGATTGTTTTTGTGAAGATAGCTATGGTCTACCACTAGTAACTAATCTGAGAATGTTTTTGGATTTTCTGAGTTTTTTGTGCAGCCTATGGTTATTTAAAGTTTTCTAGGTTTGTTTCAACACTTTGCTAGGGTGATGGGAACAAAAAGAGTTTACTCTAAACAATGAATCTATGGACTGCTTGCTTGTTTATGGTACCTAACGAACCAAAGAGTCTATAAGAGTTTGCTGGACTATTATGTACTCAATGTCTTACCATCTCCCGCTATGTTAGTGAGTGATGGGAAAGGTCTATCGGATGGAATTCTAAATTTAGCAAGGTGGTAAGGCTTACTAGAAGTTAGTGGAGTCGCCAGGTGGATTTTTAGTTGTTTTGAGGTATATTTGTATGGTCCACCACCAATACTATCAAAAACCAATCTAAAGGATTTTTTGTGGTTTTTTCTGAGTTTTATGTGCAGCCTAGGATGTAAGAGTGTTATAAGCCTGATTCATCACTTTGCTAAGATGGTGAAACAGAGAGTTTACACTAAATGATTCTAAAGGCTAATGGTTTGAGTTTAGGATTGAAGGACTAAAGAGTCTATAAGAGTTCGCTAGACTGTCATGAACTCAGTAAGTCCCACCGTGATCGCCATTATGTTAGTGTGGCGATAGGGTGGATAAATCGGATGGAATTCTAAAATCTTGCAAGGTTGTAAGGCCTACTAGAGGCTAGTGGAGTCGCCAGGTGGATTTTTAGTTGTTTTGAGGTATATTTGTATGGTCCACCACCAATACTGACAAAAAGCCAATCTGGGAATGTTTTGGGGTTTTTCTGAGTTTTTTGTGCTTATGAGGTTTGGGTAGAGCTTCTTATAACTAAATCATCATTTTTCTAAGATGGTGAAAGAGTTAGCTTCTACTCTTCAAGCAACACTTAAGTTTTCTAAGTTTGATTGAGACTTCGAGAAATCTAAGGTGCACTTAGACTGTCACTAACTCGGAAGGTCCCACCGTGATCGTTACTATGTCAATGAGCGGTGGGATAAGTCAATCAAATAGTATTCTTAAGGCTGCTAGACAAATTAGGGAAACTAAGTTGTTTATCACTCAGAGTCCCACCGTGATCGCCATTATGTTAGGGTCCCGTGATTTGGCCGATTGGCTAGCCAAATGATGATGTAACATCAAACCAAGCTTTGGAGCCCAAGGACCTAGCCTTCCTGGACTCGGAGAGGGCTCTCTCTATAAGTGTAAAAGATGTCGGTGTGTTTACTTGCGATGTTCTGATATTAGGCTAGTTATGAAGTATGTTTTTGGTTTTTTGGTTTTTTAAGTTTGTGAGGGATGAAACTGATCAAATACATAAACTGGATAACAAGATGTAGATAAATTGGGCTATGGGGTCAAACAGGTCAAGGAAGCTAATGAGGCGATGATGTGAAGCTGCTGTAGGGCCGATTTGATTCACAATAGAAGGGATCTCTGGGCAAAATGGATTAAATGAACAATAAGTTGGTGAAAGACAAGGGATTTCAAGTGCAAACTAGTTAATAGCAGACATAAACATGTAATAGCAAGCCATTAATCATGCTGGGAATAACTATAAGCTAATCAATACATAGAAATCAAACATTCCAGCCATACATAGAGGTATAAGACCCTCTAACTTCGGGAAATGGCTATCAGACTTTGGGGAAAACACATGAGACAAACTAACAACTCATGAACTATGCCGGAACGCCTAAACATAGTCTCTAAGTCATTGGGCACTTGGACAAATAAGTTTTCATAGTTTTAGGCAAAGGGCTAGATCGGGACTAGGCCTCCTTGGTTCAACAAAATGATCAACAAATCAGTAAAAGAGAAAGTTTTATGGACAGAACTATGGGCAGCTGATAGGTAGGTAGGGAAAACCATACATCCTACTCAACATACATGGAACTGATGAATAAAACTTAGCAACAATACCTTAGGTTACTAAAGAGCAGCTAAGAATTCTTTGGCATAACTAAGGGAGAAGAAAACATCAAGCTATGAAGATTCAGGGATTTTGAGGTGCCTCCATGGGCATATCTCAAAATCAATCTTTACTGATCTATAGCAGCAAGAAAAATGAAATATGAGTGAAAACTAGAAGACAAAACACATTAAGAAGCACTATACCATTCTACCATGTCAAGGAATCCATCAACAAGCCTTCAACATTCCTCAAAATCATCCAAGAGGCAGTCCAAACATCATAACTCAAGTGTATTCTTCAAAGCTCATATGACCAATGCATTAATTCTTCTCTCAAGTTCAGCCTCTGATTTACAATGAGAACCATGGGATAAATAGGCTAGAAGGAGGAAAACCTCATGGAGCGACTAGCTATCCCATTGGCCAAGTCAAAATATCTAAACTTGTCCTTGAGGCTTTGCAAAGCCCAAGGCACAAAATATCCCATAAAATATCTAAAAAACTGCTAAAAACGGAAATTATATTGACTTTACATGATTTTCCCATGATAAAAATAGCCTAACGCACATTTGGGAAAAACAGATTTTTGGAGTTCAAAAATTGCAAAAATACTTCATATTTATGCCTGAAAAAGGTCCTCTGACTTGCTGGATGCAAATGGAAGGCTTCCTGATGTCGAAATGAGGCTCATGATGGCTCGTTGGAAAGCTCTCTGTGTCTTCTTTTCAATGCAAGTGGAATCATCTCGATCTGATCTCTAAAAGTCCCTCAAAACTGTACCTGTGTGCAAAAACCCAGAAAATAGCAGGCTGCTGATAGGGCGGGCAGAATGTGCAAAATGAGGCTGTTTTTTGCCAATTTGAGGGGGCGAATGATTTTCAAATGCCCTGAAAATCGCTGGAGAGCTGCTCATGAAATTATGGAATCCATGGGTATCACCCTCCTCCCTTGACGACTCTTCAAACTGAAATGGCGCATTTATGAGTTTTTGGCAAAAACCCCAAAAATGCCAAAAAACAAAAAGTTTTCGAAACGGGCCCAAAATTGGCATGGATGACCCTCAAGGGTCCATGGAGACATGTTCCGAAGCTGAAGCTAAAATATCGAGGGCTGATGTGCGTTTTGCTTCCTTCCGTGCTAGGCGCCTCTCCTTCAATTTCTTCAATTTTTCTTGTGCTACCTTCAATTTGCGCCGGGCGAATTGGTTTAGCTTCCGAAAGTGAAGTGTTCTCTTTCTCTGTAGCTCGAGATCCCTGTTTGCCTTCTCAAGCTTGGTCTCCAAATGCTGGTTAGCCCTCTCAAGCCAAGCTTCCTTGTTTTCCTCTATTTCCCGCTCAAAGAGGGTAGTGAGAGGAAAAGCTTCGAATTGAGCTTGTTCTTCAGCCTTCTGTTTCTCCAAGGCTCTCCTAAGCCCGATGGTTCTAGGCCTCGTTCGCCTAGGCTGGTCCTCCTCTTCTTCATCATCAAATTCGCCGATAAGCTCTTCAATTCTTACTTGCGCCTTTTCTGCCTCCTTTTTGTACTTGATGGCCCTTGCCTCATGAATGGCTGCATGAAATTTCATTTGTTTGTTCTCAACCTCCAAGAAATGATTGAAATTCCTTGCCCTTTGGAGATCTTCTTGTAACACCTCAATTTGACCTTCTTTGTGAATGAGGAGATTTTCAAGGATGCGTGCCTCATTTTCGCTGTCATCGCTTGGGATAGGGATGACAGCTGATTTACCTCTAAGCTTGGCGCTTTCTCCAACTGTACTTTTGCCTTTGAAGGCCAATCTAGCGCTCTTTCTCCTTGGCAAGCTTGAAGTTGTCTTTTTAGGCAATTTCCCCTTCTTAGGGACAGTTTTGGTCACCATTAAGGAGGCAGCTCCAGCTTGCTGTCCTTCCTCAATATCCTGCCCAGCTTGTGGCTCGAAAGGTGTTTCAATTGCTTGCTCAACCTGCTGCTCTTCAACCTCTGTCTGCTGTTGTTCTTCTTCCTGAAATTGATGCTGTTCATCAACCTCTAGCTGCTGTCCAATGATATCTAACTGCTGCTGTCCCTCTAAATCTGGCTGCTGCTGCTCATCATCCTCCTTTTCTCCCTGTGTCTCACTGCCCTCTCCTTCTCCTTGTGTACTTGGCTGCCCAGTGATCATCTTGAGTTTTTTAGGGGTAGGCCTACTAGATAAAGGCACTGGGCGACGGAGAGGCTGAGTCGGGGACACATGAGCAGGAGGAACAGTGGCGAAATCGGCATGGCTAATGAAGGACTCCCATGAAACCCCTTTCTTCTCCAGCTGGTGCAAGAAGATGATTTTGATCAAGGAATGATGAAAGAGAGAAGAGATTTGCCGAGGTGGAGCTTTCTTTTGGACAGCAGCTGCCATCTTCTCTATGCTCTTGGACAAAAAGTATGGAAGGTTTAATTGCTTCCTCCTGGTAAAATGCATCAACAAGCGAACATGATAAGCAAAGATTTGGCTAAACCTCCCTTCACAAGTGAAGTATCTCATTATGGCCTTCATTAGTGGCGCATAACTGTCAAGAAGATAGGATAAAGGAAAAGTAGCAGTGATGGTCTCCCTATGTTCCGGCTTGATGAAAGGCTTATAGTCCTCCAAATCAAGATGTGCTTGTTTAAACCATTTTTCACCATGATACGAGATCTTGGTAGCTTTGGATATATACCTTGGAGAAATTTTGAAATCAAGATCTGCAAGCTGGAAGTGTTTGTCCTTGAACCTTAAAGCACACAAATGTGTAAGTGGTGAGAAACTCTTGACTTCCTCTATCCTTTGACAGAAATCAAGACAGCCTACCTCATGGAAATTGAAAAGTACTGAGGGATGAGAATTGATGTCTTCTATGGAGATAGGCTCATATCTCTTATGTTGTCCGCCTTTGTGATCTCGCCTTGGAGGCATTCTGATTAAAAAACAGGCTTGAAAGAGTCACACTGCCTTCAATATATGAAGAATGTTTTCCTGGATTGAGACAGGCCACTAAACTGCTTTGACAGTTATGGACCTTGTGATTCAACAAGGCTTTCCTTGAATAATCTCTCCTGCACTTATTAACCACAATCTTTCAAACTTGGTTACACTTTGACTCTGAATCCTTCTTAACAATGGCACTATGTGTAAGAACTGCTTTGTAGACTTCTTTGGGCACAGTCTTCAACAAATCCCCTTTGTGACCTTTGATTAGAGGCCTGCTTGCACTTATATTTTTGTTTTTTGAAACCAAACTTCGAAATTATAACCCTGCTTTTCAAAGTTTTTACCTTGAATTTTGCCCCTGTTAACAAACTTCTATGGAGACCACACAGTAGGAAAAGAAGAGACTCTGTGGTTAGGTGAAAATAGCCCACTGTGTCAAGAGGAGAACTTTTCGCTTGTGACCCTTTGAGAAGTCAATCACTGCCTTTATAACTCTGCCCTTGCTGTTTACTTGATCATCAGTAAATGCCCAATCATCTACAAATGCTCAATCATCAACAAAATACCTTGTTTCACCTTTAGAAAACTCTGTCTAACAGTCTTCAGAATGACAATATAGTGTAATGAGCAAGCAGACCTAGTTTAGGTGAAAAAAGTAAGTGCAACAGTTGTTTTAGAAAACACACTCTCTGTTTTATGAGTTTAAAAGGTGCACCAAATACCTGTACCTCTGTTTTCAGTATTAACCTCAAACACTAACCATTCTGTTTTTCAGTGTGCTGTGTATTCCTGGTTTCAAAATTCAACTTTGGTCACAACAACCATGCCTAATCAACAACAACCCTGCGTTTGATGTAAACCTGATCATCAACAACTGCCTTCTAGAATGTGGCCTTATTTCACTTCTCAGAAAACTCTGTCTTAACAAACTTTAGAAGGATACCACGTAGTGTAATGAAAAGGCAGATTTAGCTTAGGTGTAAAAATAGGTGTGACAATGGTTTTAGGAAATAAATTCCTTGCTCCGTGAGTTTAAAAAGTCCACCTACTGTACCCCTGTTTTGACCTCATATGTAAACACCAAGCGTTCTGCCCTACCCTGCCTCCAGCTTCTTTATCAACAAACTTTTGCCCTTTAACTTATGCACAGCTTCAAACCGAGGTCTACATGCTTGAAAACTTGATTTTTTGAGTTCTTTAAGGTAGGGATAGAGTACCTTGTGCGTTTTTGAGAAGAAATCCCCTTGGAGGGATCTAAAAATGCAACGGGATTCTTCAAAACTGGCGCGGCAACCCTTGGAGCAAAACTCGTCGCGCCGGAGAAAACGCCGGGTGGAGTTGTCGTGCTGTCGGGCGGGCACCTACAGGCTCGTTGCGCCCGCCTACAGGCTCGTCGCGCCCGTGTTGACACCCTGTGTATTTTGGAGCCCAGGCTCGTCGCGCCACTTGCCAGGCTCGTCGCGCCGCCCTAAAACTGTGCAGAAGACCTCAAATTGTTGGAAAAGCTCGTTGTGATGCTTGGGAGCTGTAGAAATTCGTTGTTTTGATTTCACAAATGATTTAATATTCCCCTATTTCATTTACATGACATTTTCAAAATATCAAACGGTCACTTTGAATACATATATCTGCCCCTTTTCAAATGATGCAAAACAGTGTTTGTATCAAGTTGCCTTTTTTTAAAAATGACAATCTTCCAGATCTGTTTTGCCTCCTCACGGAATTACATACATGTTCCCATGAGAGAGATATCTCAAAAATTTCGACTTTTTCCCTCTTTGAGCGCTTTTAGGTGACAAGGTAAACAAAAGCAAGGTCATTTAAAAAAAAAAACTGTCAAAGGCATTTGAAAGCTGTTTTACCACTTTACAGGAAACCATTGGTGTCTTCTTTAGGGAATATAAACAATGATAGTTTATCAAAAACAAATTCCTTTCTGCATAATCATAAGATCATATACCAGTTTGCCTCCTTATTTGAAAAGCCAAACTTGTAAAATATGAAAACAGGTTTTTTTTGGCACACAGTCTTTATTCTATTTGCTCAGCATATTAAACCCCTTTTGTCAGTAGCAACATTTCATGACTGGACTTATGTTCACTGCCTCTTTCACTTGGTGATTTGCTAGTAAATAATGGCTATTTCATAATGCACTAAAAATGTTGGAAAAGTTGTAAAACACCTCTTCTCGAAAGGCGCATCCTTTGAACTTTTGATATATGAGATTATTTTACTGTTTGACCCTTTCCACAAGGAGAGAATCTTCTTTTAGGCATCAGTGGCACACATATGCTCAAAATTGTCTCTTTTATATATTCCTAGCATTGCATACCTGTCATTTTGCCTTTTATGACTCAACCTTAGTCACTGTTTACTTCTCTAGTTGCATCTTTTCACCTTAGCCTTGTTTGTTTGCTCAGAGGGATTTTTCTTGATTTCTGGATAGGTGCTCATGAAATGTCTTTAACCCTTTTTAAGTCCACTGCTCCTTTGGCACTCAAGGCATAAAGTATGTTCAACCTTTTCTCCTTTCTGCTGGATGAGCTGTTGACAGGTAGCTTCCTTGAAGAGGGAGATCAATACATTAGTATCATAGACAGTAATACCTTCTTTATTTCAACTTCTTTGAGTCCTTTCTCTGCACTTTTGGACTTACCATTTTTCAACAGTCTGCAATGATTTTGGCTCTCTGCTTATGTATGGAGGAAGCTCTTAATCAGGTAAAGTATCAGAAGACCCCTTTTACCACTATGTCAGACACAGCCTTTCTCTGAAACAGGAATATCAGTATCTTTACATTATCAGAGCTGTCATTCATTGGTGTAGTGACCTTGTTTCAGTCTTCGATATCTTTCTACTGCTCTTTCTTGTATCAATCACTTTCAGCACCTGTAGTAGTTTTGGCCCTCTACTCATGTATGGAGGAGGTTTTTTATCAGACAAATGTGGTGGTAAGTAAACCATCTGAACAACACCAATCTTAGCATCTTCATTTGCAAACCTCACTGTGTTTTTGAAGGAAACCTAGCCATAGTGACACTGTTCTAAGGTTGCTGAGATATTTGTCACTTGGCTTGTTCATCTCATGACCTGGTATATTGACCGGAACTCTTTGTGATCATAAAGGTCAGTGTTTTCTTGAAGAACCAAGAACCTTCTCCTGCCTGTGTAATGGCATTGATTAACATCTGTTCTATTTGATGCTGCACCAAAACAGGCCTCTTATGATTTGGATGTTCACTGATGAAATGGCCTTCTAAAGTTTCAACCATTTACCTGACGTGAAAGTTTCAGATGATCTCTTTTATTAGGCTAAACTTCTTTTCCTTTGAGCTTATCATACTTTCACTACAATCCTGTTATGGTTAGCAATTACATTCATGAAACCTGAAGATATTGTTTCATTGTTTCAGACAGGGCAAACCTGGACTTTTGCAACCCTCTGAGTCAACTCTGACCTGCGCCCTCTGCTTATGGATGAAGGAGGCGCCCTAACCCTCTGCTTGTAATGAAGGAGGCCCTGAGCCTTGACAATTTTACCATTTGCTGAGACAGTGGCAATCCTTTTTCCTGTGATTTTCATACTGAAAAGAGCTGTAAGGTCCTGATTGAGAGCCTTTTGTTTTGCAGCTTCATCTCAGGCTCATAATACATTTAGAAGCAGCTGTTCTTCTAACTGTAAACTCAAACATTTACTCCATGAGATGAAATATATTTCCTGTCATTTGTAGAACCATAGAACACAGTGAACAACCTACTAGTCAGCTTGAGATTGGGCTTTATGCAGTGCTGAGATCTAGGGGGTGTGAGTGGCGCGACTTAAGGCTGTTTGTCAACTTCATTTGCAAATTAAGGGATCGGTCATGGTAGGTCTGCTGCAGATGGGGACTTTTTTGGCTTTTTGATGATTGCCAAAGGTGAAATGTCCTAAACGCCACTTCCTAACATAGGGTAGACTTCTGAAACAGATGTGGATTTTCCCTTTAAGGCTGATGGGCAGGTCAATAAGGCTGAAGCTAGATAGGATTGTGATATGAGGTTTTTTTGATGTTGCCAGGGGTGGAATGAATAGGTAGGAAGGCGAAAAAAGTTTTGGGAGGGTTTTCTGGATGACATATTGACATAAGGAAATCAGTTTCTAGAAAACTCAGCTGAAGATATAGTCATCACTAACATGTAAAAAATGCGATGGCTAGTAGATCTTATAGGCCTTAGAAGAATTATTGTAGTCAACAAATGTTCCCTTCATGCATGAAGGATCCAATTTCTTTCTTTTGCCCTTTAGTATATGAATTTAGCTAGGACAACCAAAAATTCACAGATGGTCAACAGTTGCTTTCCTCTAGTCACTTGCGGGGGCTTTGATTTTGAATGTATACATGTAACATCCCCAATTATAATTTTGCCCAAATTTGGTGATCTTAAGTAAGGGGGAAAATATTATTTTGGAGAAAGGTGGAAGGTACTGTTTTATTGAAGATTGACAACAAATTATTATTATTTTAAATGGCGGCAAAAGTCACTTAGTGGAAAATGGCCCCCACCAATAAAATAATAGTTAAAAAAGGAGTCTAGAAGCATCGGGAGAAATTATAAAAGGAGGATGGATTCATTTGTTAATCATCTTTTGACTATTACATTTCACCTTTTATCTTCTCTTGGGGTTGTTTAGCACAAGAAGAAAAGTGTTGTTTAGCACCATGAATTCCAAACAGAATTCCACCCTCATTTCAGATAACTTTGAGCGTCTCCCAAGTGAGGTAATTTGGGAGTCCAATTCAAGGGTTTCGTTGAGTGTCATTGCAATATTTTTCCCAGCTATGCGCATTTCCCAGGCACAATAGGATTTCGTGGCACATCATTTGGAGCAGATGCAGTTGGTTGGGGACTCTAGGTTTTTGTTGAGACATTCTTCATAATTGGAGCCTAAAATTTGGATTATTTTGCAGGGCAGTGATTAAGGTCAGAATTTGGAACGAATTTCCCCTCATTTTGATAGTGCGTAAAGCTCACTGGCTCAAGTCTATGCAGGAGCAAGAGGTGGCTTCTTTCTATGGAAATTTGGGTTTTATAAACCATGCATTTTTAAGAGGGTGTATTCGCAAGACTTTGGGAGGATTTCAATGTCATATTTTCGACATCATATAGCATTTCCATTTTGCGGGGTGTTTTCTGGCCAAATTGGGTAATTCGCACTTGTTGGCGGTCACTGGGGGTCGGTGGATTCATCCAAAACCCTTTCTGTGGTTTTGTGGGTTTGGTGAGAGGAATCTAGGGTTAATTTTGTATAATTTTCGGGGCATTATTTTTGATAAAAATCAGTGTTCCAGTCAGTAACCAACAAAAAAAATTACTGGAGGAGGGTGTATTTCACTCCCAGATTGTTTCCACCACTTGGGTTCATGGGATATTATTGGGTGTTATTGGAGTTGGTGTGGAGACCTTACATTTAATTTTGCATAATTTTTGTGGTAGATTTGTTGGCCGAAATCCCAGCGCACCTACAAAAACCATGGCAGTAATTTTTTGGGTCATCGCAGAGGTTTTTGATGGAGTCATTCTAGCACTTGGGCATCATAATTCCAACTTGGGTTTTTCCTAGCTTGTTGTAGCAAGCATAGGTTCCCCTTTCCATACTCATTTGTACTCCATTTTGCTTAGAAATAAATAAAATGGCTCAAAGTTTTGGTGCATTCCTTACTGTGTTTTGATTTTCTATGTATGTGTTGAATTTCCTAATTGTTGTTATAATGCATATGCATAGTGATGGGTTAAACCATAGATAAATAATGGCTCAAAGAAGATTTAGTATGCAAGAATTTTGAGGTGGAATCCACTGGAATAATGAGAGATTGGCCCAGTTGAGGAAGGTGTCGAACAAAATCCATCCACATCCTTACATTAGAGGCACTAGTCATGCACAGGCTGTTGGGGTGCAACCATCTACACTGTGGGGGGGAAGTCAAGAGAATCAAGGCACTAGATCTCCTCAAAAAGAGAAAATTGGACAAGGACAGTAGAGGGTGAGACCAGTGGACGCTTTCGTTGGTGGAGACCTAGCTTTAGATATTAAGAGCCTGAGGAGGAGGTTGAGCATGAGGTTGTGGGCACACGTGAGAGTGAGGGTCATGTTGATGTGTCTAGTGTGACGCAAGAGTCACCCTTGTTGGAGATTCCTTTGATAGCTTTGGCTGACACCTTGGGGGAGAGAGTAGAGCACACACCCATAGGGCCATCCATTGATGAGGTGCCAGGAGACACAGAGGTGTCTACCGTTAAGGAGGTGACATCCGTTATTGAGGTATCTATTGATGAGGTGTTCGAGGTTGTGTCCGAGTTTTCAGGTGATGACAATGCACATCAGATTGATGAGGTGCCTCGAGACATATCCACCTTTGATGAGGAGCCGATAGGTACAAAGGCATCCATATTTGTGACAAAGTTTCCAAATAGTAGCTTATCACTGATTGTTGAAGATGTTATGCATGATGAGCTATCTGTGGAGGGGAAGTTAGTGGTTCATGTTGAGCCCATGGTGGAAGAAGGAAAACATACAATGCTTGGAGTTAGCCATTGATGAGGAGCGATTAGGTGCATCGACAACCAGAGAATTGTCTTGCTTTGAGACAAAAGTACTATTCGACATACTTAAATGGGGCTTGCAACATATTGGGCTACCTCCTCATGTTGGTGAGAGGAGGTTGTAATATCCCGAATGGGAAAATAGACAGCAATACAAGCATACAACTATAAAGGAAAATGCCGGAAATAGAACATAAAGCAGATACACATAAAATGCCAGAAATGCTAAGCCATTTTATTAATCTGAGAATATAAATGGGTACAATAGATAATCAGAATTAGTGCACCTATCCTTGCTCAAGGCAAGTGAAGAACCCTCTCAGAAAAACAGGAAATGGCTGCTACAAGAAACTGCATCCCCGCTGCTGGAAGAAACTGCCGTAAACTGTTGCTGCTGGAATGAACTGAAGCTAGGGGCTGATCCCCTTGCCGGAATGAGCTGAAAATCGGCAGATCACCTGTACTCCCTGCTCCGGACAAAACCCAGAAACCATGAAGCAAATGGACCACCTCCGAAAATCACCCCAAAAACCCTCCTCCTAGAAAAACGTTGTCCCTCCAGGACCAGCGCAGACACCAACTGAAATAGACTGAAATGGGGCCACAACTCCTCAGGAAACTCACCAAATGATAAACGCTGAACCTCCACATCGGAATAGGCCTGAATCTCCTGCAGAAATCTCTACCACTGAACAGCTCCAACTCAAACTGCGTCCTCCCTCCAAGGACTGCGCAGTCACCCAATGAAGCTCAGCTCCTCCGAACAAAACACCTGCAAATCTCCTGCTAAAGACTGAAGAAAAACCTTGCCCGAGCAGGCACTCGAAGTCCCCGGGGCCAAGGGTGGGATCTCCGACCGGAGACACTCAGTCGCACTAAACAGTGCTGCAGACCGACTAAACAGCCAGCGTGCTCAAGTAGACAGAAGTCTAGCTCAATATCATCAACAATATCAATAATGCCCAAATGAGGAGGCTCCTCCCCTTTTTATAGCATTGGTTTCCCTCCAAAACCAACGTCCTCTCTCTCATTGGCTCCTCCACGTGGTGTGTGGCCCCCCTTGGCTCCCCCCTTAAGTTACAACGTTGCATCTACTAGGGAAACACTTTATTTTATTTAAGTGAGTTAGACCCCTTTTCCCACTTTTATTTATTAATAAACTATAGTCGACAAAACTATACAAAAATCAAATATTCCAATTAGCGGTGCTAATTGGGAATATTACGAGAGGTTGCGTTACCTAGGAAAATTACATGGATTGAATGGACGAGATGAGTCGACACAAGTTGCGTAGGATGCAACGTTTTAAGATGAGCGATTTCTTTCATGTATGGTTTCATGCATTGAAGTCCCCATCTTGGGGTTGGATGGGTGGGATGGTGAGAGATATTGAGTTGGTATCCGATGGAGCTAGCTAGGAGGTTAGATGCATCAATGGCCACAAATCAGTAGAGGCTATGGATTACCAAAGGGGCTCGAGGGATAAAATGTTGTTGGGATCCGGTTGGGATTCTCCATCACATCATGGAGCCGGTAGGTGATGGTAATAGTTGCATGGTGGACTTGGTGGTTGGGTGCACACACCTTTTCATATCCCCTTTAGAGTTCTTGACAACACTAGTGATAGGATGAATTGACAGGGGAGCACGACAAAGTTCATGAGTTGTCATGGTATGTTGGGCATACATGGGACTATAGGATGATTAACCTAATCTGGCATGAGTTAGTAGGAGGAGGTGGCATCTGTAGGCCACCAGACATGGTATTGTGTGGATACCATGCTCTCTCATTGGTATATTGGACAAAGGAGCTACTAGGGATAGGATTACTAGTTGCATTCACGTTAGCATGTGAGGAGTTAGGCTGCTCAGGTCTATCTAACATATACATGGGATTGTAGGAATATTATCCTACTCTGGCAAGAGTTAGTAGGAGGAGGTGGCATCAACAAGCCACCAAACAAGGTATTGTATGGATATCATTCTCTCTCATTGGTATATTGGAAAGAGGAGCTATTGAGGATAGGATTAGTATTGTCATTCACGTTATCATGTGAGGAGTTAGGTCGCTCAGGTGTATCTGGCGAGATGAGGAGATATAGCTCACATCATGGAGAGCTTACTAGCAATGTGGTGGATGTGTTGGCGCATTCAGGGTGGCATATGATACAGGGTGGTATGAAAATAGGTAGTGGTACCCAAGGGTGCACAAAGATATGTCACAGATTCTAGTGTTATGCAGAGGGATGCAACCTGATGCATACAAACCCAATTTTAGACCTTAGCATCCAGTGTTGTATAGAGTTATGCATTTTTTATCAATGGATTGTAGAGGAGCATGGAGATGCATGGTTGTTTGATGTAGGATCATTTTTTGCACTGAGTGAATCACATCACATCAAGTACACGTGGTGAGTGCCAAGTACAATGACATAGGAAGGATACGAGACGATACAACAGTAGCATGAGGTATCTAGTGGTGTACAGGGATAGGTCACAGGGTACAGTGGCAATTCGAGGAGTATAGGGATACTTGGTGGGATGTAGGGGCATATGGTGTTGTACAACAGGGTCTTGGAGGGCAAATGTATAAGATTATTATGTAGAAATCTCTCTACTGAAATTTTACTAAATGAACTAGATAAGACTAAGAGTAACTTTACCTAGAGGTTAGACTATACCCAGAAGTTAGACTATTACATTGGCTAGCCATGTAAGTGTAGTGATGTCATGCACCAATTTTCATTTTTTCACAATCAAGGACATGTATTTATGCTTTAATGTGTTTATTTATTAATGTGGTTATGTACTTTTGGTGATTATCATTTTGGATAGGATTTTTGGTTTATTTTATGGATCATTATATCATTCATATTAGTAATTATTGTCGAAACAATGTTTATTAATAATTATCTTTATTTTTAAGAGGATTTTATTTTATTCCTAGGGGAAAAATTTGAAGTACCTACCATTTTTATGAGTTTTATCTTATTATAAGAGCCATAGAGCTAAAATACATATATCAAATGCTACCATATTCATTTGGATCTCATACTTCAACTTTGTATTTTATAATAAAAGCCTATTTAGATTTAGAAAAACTAATTTAATATCATAATTTTATTTTGTATTTTTATATCAAAGAATATGTGAATTTGAAAACCATAATTAAGCATTTTCACAATAACTCGATCATAGAGATTGTTTCTGGCCACACTCACACCCATAAAATAGGGAAATACCGACCTAATCATGTTACACTACAAGAAGATTTCAAAAGTGTGCAAATGAGGTCCATAAATCCAACTTAAGCCTTCATAACACATATTGGAGGTGAAAGTTTTTCCCAAGCACAAGAGAGTTGGTTATAGCTTTTATTACAAGGTAAATTGAAATTCCCACATAGGTATTGCTTGGAATTTTGTGAATAGCCAAACCATTATTGTTTTCTCCTATAATCAAAGATGCTAATGACAGTGTTGTTATTAAATACATAGAAAGGATGCAATATTAGTTTGTTTTTCAAGAGGGTCCTCAAGCCAACTTTGAGTATGTCTCTCTTTGTCCTTTCCTCTCTATATTGTTTCTCAAGGATGAGTTGTAATGCACATGATAATCTCACTTCTTTGAAGTCCAATCATTTTGAGTGTAATTCCATCTTGAGCATTGTAGTTTTTCTTAACTTAAATAAATGTACTTCCTATTTTAATTGGACAATTTTAATGCCTTTTTTTAATTTAATTTCATTAACTTTTATAAAGTCTGTTTGCTTATTCAAATTATTTAAGACATGAAGACTTTATTCTATATAACCGGATAAATTTATTATACATATTTTCTTTCTTTAATCATAATTGATAGATTTAATATACATATTTTTTGGTCCAAACTCCAATTGGGAAATGAAAATTTTTGACTAACGATTTGTCAAAAAAAATTTTGACTAACGATTGTCAAAAAAAAATTTTTGACTAACATTTGTCAAAAACTCCGATAATTTTATGAAACACGAGTCAGTTGAAGAAAGATCTGAAAAGATCACAATTGCTGAAGTCATAAAAGACTCAGAGTCAAAAGATCATGTCTTTCCCATCTATGAACCTCTAGAGCCACAGTTCACCCGACATGCAGCTCCTGACCTATATGGTGCAGGGAAGATTCCCCCAAGGGAAACTTTTCATGACGGGAGTCATAAGGAGTGGAACATAGACAATATGTCTGCACACCAGATCCGGCAGATACTGGATCAGATGATTATTGAGTATAATTTGATGTGTGCAGATGGGAAGACTGAGATTGAAGCATGCAAAACAATTATGCAGTGCTTCACTGGCACACTTGCAAGGTGGTGGGAGCTTGAATCTTCTCCAGCGTTGATTGAAAGAATGGAGAAAGAAGTTTTGAAAGATGAGCAGGGTGATATCATGTTTAATCCTGATGGCACTGCACAAGTGAACATGATTGGTGCTCTCACAACACTAATTCAAGAACATTTTTGTGGATTGGAATATGTTGCAGCTGATAAGCATGAAATGATATTGATGAATTTAAAGTGCAACAATATTAATCAGTTTGAAGACTTCCATAGAGATTGGATGCAGAGAATATTCTGGGTCAAGGATCCCAAGAATATATTGTGGAAGCAGGTCTACCTAGCAGCTTTACCTTCAAAGCTAGTAGACATTTTGAGAATGGAAGATGCTTTCCCCTTACCTTTAGAGACCTATGTATGGGGAGATATATATGGCATTGTAACAAAAGTTCTAATTTCTTTATGTACCAGGTCCAAGATGCAGAAGTCCATTGATAAACTCAACAGACTTCCTGGTACTAAATCATTCTGCAGCAAGTATGGCATCACAGTGGATGATCCCCTGGTACACAGAAGGAAGTACAAGCGCCAGGCAAAGAAGGCTTATAAGCGAAGTAAGTCTACTTACAGACTGAGCTCTGCAAAGAAAAGAGAAATTTGCAGACCTAAGCAGCACCAAAGGCCTAAGGCTCCTAAAAGGCACTACAGATGGAGGCCTAACACACATTATTACGAGCCACATGATATCCAGCCTAAAGATGCAAAGCTGGCCAGAATGAAAGAAGTTGAGTGCTGGTTATGTGGTCAGAAAGGACATACATCCAATATGTGTCCTACTGCTTTAGAGTCCAAAAGAGGTCTGGGTAAGAAGTCTAGTAAGTATGCTAAGAACAAACAACCTTCTTCCTCTCAAACCAACATCGACGAAGACCACGAGGCACAATGTGCCTATTGCAAGTCTACTTCCCATCGGATTAGGATTCTTGTGTCCATCTTATTCCTCAGCCATCGAAGATCCACCTCATGTCCTTATGGCCCAAACTGATGATGATTTGAATATTTTTGCCCAGATCCGAGCCATGGAGGAAGGAGATCTGAAAAATGCTCTCCTCAATGCCTACATGAAGAATCTTCCTGGTTCTTCCTCCAGTTCTTCTTCTTCGAGTAAGAAGCCAAATTTTGTTGAAGCTTCTTACGACCGGAACACCAAAACGTATCTCCAACATCATAACAAAGCTCATGGACTCACTTTGGGGGAGGTGAGTAAGGAGATACATGATCTGAAAGCTGAAGTACGTAATATTAAGAACGAGCTCAATGTTACGGCTCAAAATGAGTGTTTCTCCTTCAAATGTTCTGTCTAAACAACAAGACCAACTACACCTTGCACACTCGGCCACTAACAAGTCCAAACTTTATGCAGCAGGTTGTTTCCTCAGGCTTCAGAGATATTGGGGACATGCAGGTCCTCACAGTTCAATATCAGCAACACCATATACTGGTAAACCTTTCTATTGCTGGTCATGTTTATCAGGTTATTGCTTTGATTGATTCTGGTTCAGATCTTAACCTGATTTCTAAACATATCATCCCTTCAAGGTATTGGACTACTGCAGAAAGAGAAGTCCAGGGATTAGGGATGAAACAATTGAAGTTTGAAGTTTCTAAAGCTACTGTCTGTTTTAATTCAAATTGTGTGAAATTATCCTTGGCAGTTTCAGATATCCCTGTTGACTGTATTTTGGGTAATGTCTTTTTAGCGGCAGTAGAACCTCATGGGTCGATTAGATTTCCTGATGGCTCTGCAGGAATGTTTATTACTGTTTCTGGTAGAAGAATTGAGTTACCATATGTTTCCAGGAATAAATTCTCACCCATGGTGCAGATAATGCAAGAGAAAGAAAAAAACTTCAGAATATTGAGAAAAGTCTGGTCGAACTCAAAGACCACAAAGAAATCATCAGAGTTGAAGAACAACTGAGTTCCCCAGAAATCCAAAAGAAGATTGCCGAAATCCAGAAGGACTTCGAAGAACAGTGCTGCTCTGAAGAGCCGAATGCCTTTTGGCATAGGAAGCAGCACAGCATAGAGTTGCTTTACAAGGAGGGATACACTGGCAGGCCTTGTAAGTCAAGAGCCATCTCCATGTCTGTCCAGGACAGACAACACTGCCTGAAAGAGATTGAACAACTTCTACAGAAGAAGTTGATTAGAGAATCCAGTAGCCCATGGAACTGCTATGGATTCTATGTGAACAAAAGAAGTGAACAAGTCAGAGGAGTTCCACGCTTAGTGATAAATTATAAGCCTCTGAACAATGTATTAGCAGATGACACTTATCCAATCCCCCATAAAGGAGATTTGATAAGGAGAATATCAGGAGCCAAAGTGTTCTCAAAGTTTGATTTAAAGTCTGGTTTCTGGCAAGTCGCCATTGCAGAAGGAGATCGATGGAAGACAGCATTCAGTGTCCCTCATGGACATTATGAATGGAATGTTATGCCTTTTGGACTTAAGCATGCGCCGTCAAAATTCCAAAAGGTAATGGATTCAATTTTCAAACCTTATGCAGACTGGTTGCTTGCATACATAGATGATCTGCTAATATTCTCTAAGAATCTGAGTGACCACTTTAGACACCTGAAGATCTTCATGAAGTTGGTCAAAAATAATGGACTTGTCCTAAGCAAGAAGAAAATGGAGTTATGCAGAACAAAAATTAAATTCTTAGGACATGAGATTGAAAATGGCCAGATTGCTTTGCAGCATCATGCACTGGAGTTTGCAGATAAGTTTCCTGATGTCATTCTTGACAAAACCCAGTTGCAGAGGTTTTTAGGGTGCCTCAACTATGTAAGCAATTTCTATCCAAACTGTGCCATTGATAGATCTCTGTTAAATCAGAGACTAAGGAAGAACCCTAAGCCTTGGACTGATAAGCACACCCAAGCAGTCAGAGAAATCAAATCCAAGGTAAGATTTCTGCCCATTCTACATGTTGCTGATGATAATGCTTATAAAATTGTGGAAACAGATGCCAGCAATGTTGGTTGGGGAGGTGTGCTAAAGCAGAAGCCAAAGAAAGAAGACCCGAAGGAAAAAGAACAGGTTGTTCTATTCGCCTCTGGAGTTTGGAGCAAAGCCGAAGCAAATTATGCTCCCATTGAGAAAGAAGTGAAAGCAGCCTGGTACTGTCTTTGTAAGTTTTCTGTTCATTTGGCAAATAAGTATTTTCTGCTCAGGACTGATGCAAAAGCTATGGAAAAAGTATTGTCAAAAGAAATAAAGAACCCTGAAGATGCAAAGTTTGCAAGATGGCAAGCCCTTTTTGCTTACTTTAGTTTTGATGTAGAACATATTAGAGGTTCTGATAATTGTATTCCAGATTTTTTAAGCAGAGAATACCTCCAGCATCAAGAACAAGAGAATGACAATGTAAAACAAGTTCAGTTTCATTGTTTTGTCATTCTAACTGAATGGAATCAGGCCTATAAAAGGGAAGAGCTCAGATATATCGCAGATGATGAGCCCTGGCCTGTATATTTGGAAAAATGGAGGCCAACGTGGATCCTCCGAAACACCCAAGTGTTAGATGGAAATTTGCAGAACCACACAGATCTGCAACACTTGGTTCCAGGCAGAAAGGTGTATCCAAAAGGGAACAGGTGGATACATGAGAAGATGTATTCACACAGCATGGCTGCCTCTCTTGAAGCTGAGAGATCTCTCTCAGAAGATTTCTGGGATCTGTATGTCATTGGTACTGGTGGCAGTGACAGATCTAAAGAACATTATAAAAATTATGTGATAAACAGAGTTAGAAAAATTGGCCCATATACCTATGGCAAATTCACTTCATGGCCGCATGATGATCCTAAACTTATTTTTCCTGACATTGTTTACAATTTTGCAGGTTATGAAAGATTGTGGTGGGATCTTCTTAACAGAGATGGACCTGAAGAAACCCATTACACAAAGTTAAAATTTGCCCCGACATGGATAAATGAGAGAGAGCCACATATTCCATGGCTATCAAACTGGTGGTGGCATTATGGGGTTAGTCCTTATAGCATGGATCCTGATTGTTTCCAGACATATCATAGACACTTCTGTGATGACTGTCTCTCAGGACCAGCTGGAGAGTGTTTTCATTATCCTTGCAAAAATGTTGGAGAACTTGCCAGTATAGAGCATACAATGTTAGACCATCCCATATTAAAAATGCACATGCAAATGAATTATCAGTGGTTAGTCATGACAAAAATTAAGCATCAAATAGTGCTTAATAAACCCATGATCGTCAGGAGGACTTACACAAAAGCATGGGATGATGAGTGGTACCATGTCCGATATCCAGGTGTCAAAATTCTGGAAGAACCTGCAGCTGAATCTAGTACTAGTGGTCCTCGGGAGCCCCACTCATGAAAGGCTTTCCCTGTGTACATATGATACCTAGTCACGGGTCCATAGTGACGTAGCTTTTCTCTTGGACTTTTCCTATGTCAGAAAAGTATCCATTGTGTAATTATTAAGTTTTGATCCCTCGTGGGCCTTTGTAAGGTATCCACAGTGTATTTCACATGTCTTGCACTTTAGTTTGTCGGCATGACAGATCTCCGTGCGGATGTCACCATTTGGTGTTACCCGAAAACGATGATCTTCTGCCAAGTGTCAATAATCGAACGAACCACAGTAATGTTTGTCTCCCTCTCATTCCTATATAAGGAGAGGTAAGGCTCATTTGTGATTCATTCGCATTTGGTGTGTTTTGAGTCTTGAGTCCGAGTAGTCTCTCCCTGCTCTGCGTCTGCGCTATCATAGTCCTACGCTCGCATCTGAGTCTACTACTCACGATCATGGGTTAGTAGAAGCACACGGGTGTATGTACTCGGCATACACAGGCTTAAAGTGGCCGGTTCATTAGGGAGTACGTAAATTTATGATTGTGTACCATTGAACTGCGGGAGCCCAGTACGTAACTGCGACCGAAGCCTGCGAGTATCGATCCTTTGTTAGTGAAGATCATAAAGTCCGGTAAATGCGTCTGATCCAATCTCGATGCGAGAGGATCGTATGTCCGATTGTGAAGCTTTTACGTTAATAAAGAGAAGACTTTCATTTGAGTTTCCGCATTGTGCACTGCGTGTGTATTATTCTTTTTTTGTTAAGATACTTTTCTTGCTATAAAAGTTCGCCATAATTTCGGCAGGTTCGCGAAGTGCTACGGATCCTAAAGGCCGTTTGAAGGTGTGGAGGCAGGTGTGGTAGGCCGCTAGAGTGTGAGGGCACAAGTAGGTTCGTCTGGGTTCACAGTTGGGTTCATAACAAGCAGTGTTCAGAGAAACTTAACAAGACCAAGACGGTTGGTTGACGACCGCAAGCAAGCTTAGAGAAGCCTCTGCTAGAAATTGGTATCAGAGCCAATAAGTCTACGTTGTAGCCTGGTTCAAGATCTTGAGTAATATTTCAAAGTCTTTCTTTCTCTCTTTATTTTTAAGAAATGGATTCCTCAATGTCTAAGTCTGTATCCTTCAGAGAGCTCGAAGAACAAGAACGAGCTGAACAAAATCCTCTCAGAGATTTGTTTGCGTCAAGTAGTAGTCGTGTGATCAACCAGTCTGATCACTTGTATGAAGAGGTTGAGCCCCAAGCTAGATGGGTACTCCCAAATATTAAACCCTCTGAAGTCTATAATGATTTAGGAATCTGGCACCTTAAAGCTGCCACTAGAATCACCATAAAGGAGACTGTGTCTAGTATCGAAGAGAATAGTGACAGAGTCCAGTTGATTCCCATATTGAATCCTAAAGAACTTCAAGCCGAAGCAAGGAAGTTGGGAACGCAGTTTTTACATTTAGGATGCTTGAGAGTTGGCATAAATGCTTTGGTGCATCCAGGAGTTGATGCATATGTGTTAGCCACGGTCCGTGACTTAACACATAATAAGTACACTGATTCATTAATTGGAGGGATAGTGGCTCCACTATCAAATGGGCCAGTCTGCTTTGACTGTTACCCAAATTTCTCAGTGTCTGTGTTTGATGAAACATTGGCCGATATTCTTCAACTTCAAATCCAAACCATGGGATTTGACATGAGAAGAAAAAGAAGGAATATCGCTATTCAATTTCGTGGCTGTTTTCGCCACACTTCTACAATGTTTCCTGCAGTACTCCATGCACCCAGTAGTGAGTCAAAAACCAGTGTGGTTGTCCTAACAGATCCAAAAAACCAGAAGATAGAACATCAAGCCATTAAGTGGGAGGATCTGCAGTTTCCTCAACACTGGACAATTCCAAACCCTCGACCACTGTCTGTTCAAAAAATCACCAGTGCCAACATCACCGAAGATCATTCTTCTGCTACTGTGTCTTTTCCCAGACGGTCAACCATAGATCGCAGAAGGATAGAAGCTGAATGTAAAAAGTCTCCTCGATACATAACACCCGAATGTACAGATACGGGTTGTAGTTCTATTGTTTCAAATTGTATTCATGTTTCTCTTTTTGAGTTTGCACAGATAGTCAATTTTGAGCCAGTTAAAGTAGAGTGTCCACAATGTAAGCAGTCTGTCAATCTGCAAAGCCTTGCATATGCCGTTCTTCACAAAAACCATAATCCCAGGACTGGTCAAGCTCCTCCCAGTACTTCAGTCAATCCATGTCCGAACCCCAAATGTTCTGACATCCCTTTTCCTCATGAGGATGACCATCCACATGTTCTAATGATGCACTTAGTACCTACCTTGGAAGAGGAAGACCCAAGAATCGTTGAGCTTCTATTGAGTCAAAGACCTCCAGGTACTCCAAGGTATGGCTTGGGATATATAGAACAGGCTAATAAGTTGATTCCAGCTTGCAGATTCAAAGATCTGCCTCCAGGAGTAAAGAAGCCATCTGTACCAGAAATTCACAAGTTTTTTACTTTGATGGATGGTTGTTCTAGAACTTTAATCCCACATTTATGGATGAAGAATATGATAAATTGGGATTTATTCACACACCCTGATGCTGAAAAGTTTGCTGCAACTTTTCCAAAAGAAGAAAAATTGAAGATGTCTGCTGAATGGAAAAGTTATATGGAAACAAATAATGTGTGGATTTCTTTCTACTCTTGGAAGAAACAAATGGAGAATGATGTTGTATTAATGGCTGATACTACAACATCTTCTACTCATTCTTGGACTGCATTGGATGGCAGTAAAATTGAAACCTCCACTACCTACCCTCCTTTCAGAAGCATTGTGATAGGAGAAGGCTCTAACACTGCACATGCTAGCCCTCTGGTCCATCATGATATTTCATTAATGGGTAGTGAAGGAAGAGTACAGAAGGTGAGTGAGCAGCTAAACTGGACTAATACTGCACTCACTGGTCTAGAGAAAAATGTTGCCAAAACTGCCCTGGTCAAAGACCAGATTGATTCTGTCCAAGTGTCTGTAAATGATGTGCATAGAGTTTTGAATTCTGTACAGTGTGATTTACAAGTAGTTAGAGGTATTACAGAACATTCTTCTGTTAGATTTCAAGAAGTTGAAGAGTGTGTCATAGATCAATCTATGGCCACAAGGCAGTCTGTATATAAGTTGTCTGAAAAGTTCGAAAACTTAAATGTCAAGAAGCCCAGCAAGCCAATTCCGATGTCGTTCATTGCTGGCAAAGCAAAAAGTGTTGTGCCACATGAGATCCCTAGACTAGAGTCAAGTCCTCCTGTCTCTAGATTTCCTCATCTCATGCCCAGAGAAGTTCCACAGTTGTCTGTGTCAGAATCTAAACCTGAGTCAGTTGAAGAAAGATCTGAAAAGATCACAGTTGCTGAAGTCATAAAAGGCTCAGAGTCAAAAGATCATGTCTTTCCCATTTATGAACCTCTAGAGCCACAGTTCACCCGACATGCAGCTCCTGACTTATATGGTGCAGGAAAGATTCCCCCAAGGGAAACTTTTCATGACGGGAGTCATAAGGAATGGAACATAGACAATATGTCTGCACACCAGATCCGGCAGATACTGGATCAGATGATTATTGAATACAAGTTGATGTGTGCAGATGGAAAGACTGAGATTGAAGCATGCAAAACAATCATGCAATGCTTCACTGGCACACTTGCAAGATGGTGGGAACTTGAATCCTCTCCAGCCATGATTGAAAGAATGGAGAAAGAAGTTTTGAAAGATGAGCAGGGTGATATCATGTTTAATCCTGATGGCACTGCACAAGTAAACATGATTGGTGCTCTCACAGCACTCATTCAAGAACATTTTTGTGGATTGGAATATGTTGCAGCTGATAAGCATGAAATGATATTGATGAATTTAAAGTGCAACAATATTAATCAGTTTGAAGACTTCCATAGAGATTGGATGCAGAGAATATTCTGGGTAAAAGACCCCAAGAATATCTTATGGAAGCAGGTCTATCTAGCAGCTTTACCCTCAAAGCTAGTAGACATTTTGAGGATGGAAGATGCTTTCCCCTTACCTTTAGAGACGTATGTATGGGGAGATATATATGGCATTGTAACAAAGTTTTTGATTTCTTTATGTACCAGGTCCAAAATGCAGAAGTCCATTGACAAGCTCAACAGACTTCCTGGTACCAAATCATTCTGCAGTAAGTATGGTATCACAGTGGATGATCCCCTTGTGCACAGAAGAAAGCACAAGCGGCAAGCAAAGAAGGCTTATAAAAGAAGCAAGTCTACTTACAGACTCAGCTCTGCCAAGAAACGAGAAATTCGCAGACCTAAGGAGTTCAGAAGACCTAAAGCTCCAAAAAGGCAATCCAGATGGAGGCCTAACACACACTATTACCAGCCCCATGATATCCGGCCTAAAGATGTCAAGCTGGCCAGAATAAAAGAAGTTGAATGCTGGTTATGTGGTGAAAAGGGCCATACTTCTAATATGTGTCCTACTGCTTTAGAGTCCAAACGAGGTCTAGGCAAGAAGTCTGCTAAGTATGCAAAAAACAAACAGCCTTCTTCCTCTCAACCCACTGTCAAACAAGACCCTGACGCCTGTGCCTATTGCAAGTCTACTTCCCATCGGATTGCTGACTATCCATCTTATCCAGGTCGTCGTTTGTCTATACAACAACATGCCATACCATCTTCTGATTATTCTTCCTCAGATGACCGTTCCTCTTCCTCTTCAAACGAACAGGTCAATATGTATTGTCATTGTTCTGACCCAGAAGCCTGTAAATGTGATTGTTCTTCTGAGTCTGATTCTAATTCTTATTCCTCAGCTGTTGAAGATTCCCCTCATGTCCTTATGGCCCAAACCGATGATGATCTCAAAGTCTTTGCCCAGATTCGTGCCATGGACGAAGGAGATCTGAAAAATGCTCTCCTTGATACTTATATGAAGAATCTTCCTGGTTCTTCTAGTTCTTCTAGACCTTCCAGTTCCTCTAAGAAGCTAAATTTTGTTGAAGCTTCTTATGAGCGTAATACAAAATCGTATCTCCAGCAGCATAGCAAAGCTCGTAGCCTCACTTTGGGGGAGGTGAATAAGGGAGATACAAGAACCGAAAAATGAAGTGCGCGAGTATAAAGAATGAGCTCAATGTTCTGAAATCACGGAACAATCGGTTTGCTTCTCCTTCAAATATGTTGTCCAAACAAGATAAAGATTTTCAAGTGTCCGAAATGGTCACTCAAATTTTTAGAGAATATTAGCGAGATCATCAATGTATGCAAGCAACCAATTCGCATAGGGTTTGAAGATAGAATCCATCACCTTTTGGAATTTTGATGGGGCATGCTTTAGACCAAAAGGCATAACATTCCATTCATAATGTCCGTGAGGGACACCGAATCGTCGTCTTCCATCGATCACCTTCAAGAATGGCTACTTGCCGAAACCGGACTTTAAATCAAATTTAGAGAATACCTTGGCTCCGATATTCTTCTTATCAAATCTCCTTTGTGAGGGATTGGATAAGTGTCATCTACTAACACATTGTTCGGAGGCTTATAATTTATTACTAGGCGTGGAACTCCTCTCGACTTGCTCACTTCTTTTGTTCACATAGAATCCATAGCGAGCTCCATGGGCTACCAGATTCTCTCGATCAACTTCTTTCGTAGAAGTTGTTCAATCTCCTTCTCGACGATCGTCGTCTGTCATGAACGAGACATAGGGATGGCTCTTGACTTACAAGGCCTCGCCGATGTACCCTTCCTTGTAAGGCAATTCTATACTGTGTCGTTTGCTTTCCCCGTGCCAAAAAGCATTTGGCTCTTCGTAACAACATGCGTCTTCAAATTCTTTCCGGATAGCGATAATCCTTTTTTGGATTTCTAGAGAACTCAGCTTGTTCTTCAACTCTGATGATATCCTTGTGATATTTGAGTTCAAACAAACTTTTTCTCAATCTTCTCGAAGTTTCTTTTCCTTTTCTTGCATTATCTCGTACCATGGGTGAGATTTTATTTCGGAGACATAAGGCAATTCAATTCTTCTACCGAAGCATGATGATGAACATTCCCTGCGAGCCATCGGGGAAATCTAACCGACCCATGAGGTTCTCTCTTTGCTAAAAAATATATTACCCAAAATGCAATCAACAGAATATCCGAAACTCGCCAAGGATAATTTTACACAACTTGAATCAAAACGAGATGGGTAGCTTTAGAAACTTCAAACTTCAATTGTTTCATCCCCTAATCCCCTGGACTTCTCTTTCGCGGTAGTCCAATATCTTGAAGGGATGATGTGTTTAGAAATCGAGTTAAGATCCGAACCGCAGTCTATTAAAGCAATAACTTTGATAAATATGACTATGCAACAAAAGATTTACCAATATATGGTGTTGCCGATATTGAACCGTGAGGACCCGCATGTCCCCAATGTCACCGAAGCACGATGAAACAAATTTACATCGATGAGGTCGGACTTCGGTACGTAGCTGAGTGTGCAGTGTGTAGTTTGTCTCGCCGTTTGGACAACATATTTGAAGGAGAAGCAACGCGATTGTTCCGTGATTTCGTAACATTGAGCTCATTCTTTATACTTGCGCACTTCATTTTTTCAGTTCTTGTATCTCCTTATTCACCTCCCCCAAAGTGAGGCCACGAGCTTTGTTATTCTGTTGGAGATACGATTTGGTGTTACGCTCGTAAGAAGCTTCAACAAAATTAAGCTTCTTAGAGGAACTGGAAGATCTAGAAGAAGTAGAAGAACCAGGGAAGGATTTTCATATAAGTATCAAGGAGAGCATTCTTCGGATCTCCTTCGTCCATGGCACGAATCAGGGAAAAACTTTGAGATCATCATCGGTTTGGGCCATGAGGACATGAGGTGGATATTCTACGGCTGAGGAATAAGAATCGAATCGGACTCGAAGAAGAATCACATTTACTGAAGCCTAGGATCCCGAACAATAACAATACATATTGACTCGGTCATTAGAAGAGGAAGATGAACAAAGTCATCCGAGGAGGAATCATCGAAGAAGGGGGGCAAGGCATGTCGCATGATAGAGAGACGACTGCTGGATAAGAAGGACAGATCGAAATCTTGTGTGAAGTAGACTTACAATAGAGCACGAGTGTCGTGGTCTCGCTTGACAATGGTTTGAGAGGAAGAAGGTTGTTTGTTCTTAGCATACTTACTAGACTTTTTACCCAAACCTCTTTTTAGACTCTAAAGTTGTAGGACACATATTAGAGGAATGTCCCTTCGACCACATAGCCCAGACACTCAACTTCTTTCATTCCGGCCAACTTTGCATCTTTAGGCCGAATATCATGGGGAGTTTGGTAGTAGTGTGTATTAGGCCTCCATCTCGGATTGCCTCTTTGGAGATTTAGTCCTTTCCGAGTTCTCTAGGTCGGTGAATTTCTATGCGTTTGCGGAGTCTCGGTCTATAAGTAGACTTACTTCTTTTGTAAGCCTTCTTTGCTTGTCGCTTGTGCTTTCTTCTATGCACAAGGGGATCATCCATCGTGATGCCATACTTACCGTAGAATGATTTGGTACCGGGAAGTCCGTTGAGTTTATCAATGGACTTTCGCATCTTAGACCCGGTACATAAAGAAATCAAAAACTTTGTTACAATGCCATAGAAATCTCCCCACACATAGGTTTCTAATGGCAAGGGGAAAGCATATTCCATTCTCGGAATGTCTACCAGACTTGGATGGTAGAGCAGCTATGTATACTTGCTTCCATAAAATATTCTTGGGGTCTTTTACCCGAATATTCTCTCGCATCCAATCTCTATGGAAGTCTTCAAGCTGATTGATATTGTTGCACTTTAAATTCATTAATATCATTTCATGCTTATCAAATTTCGCAACATATTCCAATCCACAAAAATGTTCTTGAATTAGTGCTGTGAGAGCACCAATCATGTTCACTTGTGCAGTGCCATCAGGATTAAACATAATATCACCCTGCTCATCTTTCAAAAATTCATTCTCCATTTTTTCAATCAACGTTGGAGAAGATTCAAGTTCCCACCACCTAGCAAGTGTGCCAGTGAAGCACTGCATGATTGTCTTGCATGCTTCAATTTCAGTCTTTCCATCTGCACACATCAGCTTGTATTCTATGATCATCTGATCCAATATCTGCCGGATCTGATGTGCAGACATATTGTCTATGTTCCACTCCTTATGACTCCATGCTGAAAGAAGTTTCCCTTGGGGAATCTTCTGTACCATATAGATCGTGCATGTCTGATGTTGTGGCTCTAGAGGCTCATAGATGGGAAAGACATGATCTGTTGACTCTGAGTCTTTTATGACTTCAGCAACTGTGATCTTTTCAGATCTTTCTTCAACTGACTCAGGTTTATATTCTGACACAGACAACTGTGGAACTTCTTTGGGCATGAGATGAGGAAATCTAGAGACAGGAGGACTTGACTCTAGTCTAGGGATCTCATGTGGCACAACACTTTTTGCTTTGCCAGCAATGAATGACATTGGAATTGGCTTGCTGGGCTTCTTGACATTTAAATTCTCAAATTTTTCTGACAACTTATATACAGACTGTCTTGTGGCCATAGATTGATCTATGACACATTCCTCAACTTCTTGAAATCTAACAGAAGAATGTTCTGTAATACCTCTAACTACTTGTAAATCACACTGTACAGAATTCAAAACTCTATGAACATCATTTACAGATACTTGGACTGAATCTATCTGGTCTTTGACCAAAGCAGTTTTGGCAACATTTTTCTCTAGACCAGTGAGTGCAGTATTAGTCCAGTTTAACTGCTCACTCACCTTCTGAACTCTTCCTTCACTACCCATTAAAGAATTATCATGCTGGACCAAAGGACTAGCATGTGCAGAGTTTGACCCTTCTCCTATCACAATACTTATGAAAGGAGGGTAGGTAGTGGAAGTTTCTATTTTACTTCCATCCAATGCAGTCCATGAGTGAGAGGAAGATGTTGTAGTATCAGCCATTAATACAACATCATTCTCCATTTTCTTTTTCCAAGAGTAGAAAGAAATCCACACACCCTTTTCTTCCATATAATCCTTCCACTCAGCTGACATCTTCAACTTCTCTTCTTTAGGGAAGGCAGCTGCAAAACCTTCAGCTTCTGGATGTGTGAACAGATCCCAATTTATCATTTGTTTCATCCATTGCGCTGGGATCTCTGATTTGAAACATCCATCCATCAGAGTATAAAACTTCTGGATTTCAGGGACAGATGGTTTCTTCACTCCTGGGGGCAGATCCCTGAATCTGCATTCTGGAATTAACCTATCAACTTGTTCAACATAACCCAACCCATATCTTGGTGTACCTGGAAGTCTGACATTCATAAAGATCTGGGATAACCTCGGATCTTCATCTTCCAGATGGGGTACTAAGTGCATCATCAGAACATGTGGATGGTCATCCTCATGTGGGAAAGGTATATCAGAACACTTAGGATTCGGACAGGGATTTACAGATGTACAGGGAGGAGCTTGTCCTGTTCTGGGGTTATGGTTACTGTGAAGAACAGCATATGCAAGACTTTGCAGATTGACAGACTGCTTACATTGAGGACACTCAGCATTAACTGGCTGAAAATTAACTATCTGTGCAAACTCAAAAAGAGAAACATGACTACAATTTGAAACAATAGAACTACAACCCGTATCTGTACATTCGGGTGTTATGTATCGAGGAGAATTTTTACACTCAGCTTCAATTCTTCTGCGATCTATGGTTGACCTTCTAGGAAAAGACACAGTGGCAGAAGAATGATCTTCGGTGATGTTGGCACTGGTGATTTTTTGGACAGACAGTGGTCGAGGGTTTGGAATTGTCCAGTGTTGGGGAAACTGCAGATCCTCCCACTTAATGGCTTGATGTTCTATCTTCTGGTTTTTTGGATCTGTTAAGACAACCACACTGGTTTTTGACTCACTTCTGGGTGCATGGAGTACTGCAGGAAACATTGTGGAAGTATGGCGAAAACAGCCACGAAATTGAATAGCGATATTCCTTCTTTTTCTTCTCATGTCAAATCCCATGGTTTGGATTTGAAGCTGAAGAATATCGGCCAATGTTTCATCAAACACAGACACTGAGAAATTTGGGTAACAGTCAAACCATACTGGCCCGTTTAATAGTGGAGCCACTATCCCTCCAATCAATGAATCAGTGTACTTATTATGTGTTAAGTCACGGACTGTGGCTAACACATATGCATCAACTCCTGGATGCACCAAAGCATTTATGCCAACTCTCAAGCAACCTAAATGTAAAAACTGGGTTCCCAACTTCCTTGCTTCGGCTTGAAGTTCTTTAGGATTCAAAATGGGAATCAACTGGACTCTTTCACTATTCTCTTCGATACTAGACACAGTCTCTTTTATTGTGATTCTTGTGGCAGCTTTAAGGTGCCAGATTCCTAAATCATTATAGACTTCAGAGGGTTTAATATTTGGGAGTACCCATCTAGCTTGGGGCTCAACCTCTTCATACAAGTGATCAGACTGGTTGATCACACGACTACTACTTGACGCAAACAAATCTCTGAGAGGATTTTGTTCAGCTCGTTCTTGTTCTTCGAGCTCTCTGAAGGATACAGACTTAGACATTGAGGAATCCATTTCTGAAGATAAAAGAGAGAAAGAAAGACTTTCGGAACTTACTCAAGATCTTGAACCAGGCTACAACGTAGACTTATTGGCTCTGATACCAATTTCTAGCAGAGGCTTCTCGAAGCTTGCTTGCGGTCATCAACCAACCGACTTGGCCTTGTTAAGTTTCTCTGAACACTGCTTGTTATGAACCCAACTGTGAACCCAGACGAACCTACTTGTGCCCTCACACTCTAGCGGCCTACCACACGGCTTCCACGCCTTCAAACGGCCTTAGAGATCCGTAGCACTTCACGAACTCCAGCGAACTTATGGCGAACTTTTATAACAGTGCAAGTATCTTAACAGCAATTATAAGCACACAGAGTAAGAATGCGGAAACTCAAATGAAAGTCTTCTCTCTTTATTAACAGAAAGCTTCACAATCAGATTACAATGGATTCTCTGTATCAGAGATTGACTGTATCGGCATTTACTGGACTTATGATCTTCACGAATGAAGGATCGATACCAGAGGCTTCCTGGCCGAGTTACAGACTCTGTCTTAGAGCTTTATAACACACAAACATAAACTTGCAGACTCTCTAATGAACTGGCCACTTTAGGTTCTGATGTATGCCGAGCACATACACCCGCAGGCTTCTCAGTTCAACCTATAGACTGTGAGTAAAAACTCCGTGATGCGAGCAGATCGCTGTGATAGCGCAGACGCAGAGCAGGGAGAGACTACTCGGACTCAAGACTCAAAACACTCCAAATAAGAATGATCCACAAATGAGCCTTACCTCTCCTTATATAGGAATGAGAGGGGGACAAACATTACTGTGGTTTCTTCGATTATTGACACTTGGCAGAAGATCATCGTTTTCGGGTAACACCAAGTGGTGACATCCACACGGAGATCTATCATGCCGACAAACTAAAGTGCAAGACATGTGAAATACACTGTGGATACCTAACAAAGGCCCACGAGGAATCAAAACTAAATAATTACACTTTGGATACTTTTCCGACGTAGGAAAATTCCAAGAGAAAAGCTACGTCACTATGGACCCGTGACTAGGTATCATATGTACAAAGGGAAAGCCTTTCATGAGTGGGGCTCCCGAGGACCACTAGTACTGGGCTCAGCTGCAGGCTCATCCAGAATTTTGACACCTGGATACCGGACATGGTACCACTCATCATCCCATGCTTTTGTGTAGATTCTTCTGACTATCATGGGTTTATTAAGCACTATTTGATGCTTAATTTTTGTCATAACTAACCACTGGTAATGCATTTGCATATGCATTTTTAGTATGGGATGGTTCAACATTGTATGCTCTATGCTGGCAAGTTCTCCAACAGTCTTGCAAGGATAATGAAAACATTCACCAGCCAGTCCTGAAATACAGTCATCACAAAAGTGTCTGTGATATGTTTGGAAACAGTCAGGATCCATGCTATAAGGACTAACCCCATAATGCCACCACCAGTTTGATAGCCATGGAATATATGGTTCTCTCTCATTTATCCATGTCGGTGCAAATTTTAATTTTGTATAATGGGTTTCTTCAGGTCCATCTCTGTTAAGAAGATCCCACCATAATCTTTCATAACCTGCAAAATTATAAACAGTGTCAGGAAAAATAAGTTTAGGATCATCGTGCGGCCATGAAGTGAATTTGCCATATGTATATGGGCCGACTTTTCTGACTCTGTTTATCACATAATTTTTATAATGTTCTTTAGATCTGTCATTGCCACCAGTACCAATGACATACAGATCCCAGAAATCTTCTGAGAGAGACCTCTCAGCTTCATGAGAGGCAGCCATGCTGTGTGAATACATCTTTTCATGTATCCACCTATTTCCTTTTGGATACACCTTTCTGCCTGGGACCAAGTGTTGTATATCTGTGTGATTCTGTAAATTTCCATCTAACACTTGGGTGTTTCGGAGGATCCACGTTGGCCTCCATTTTTCCAAATATACAGGCCAGGGCTCATCATCTGCAATATATCTGAGCTCTTCCCTTCTATAGGCCTGATTCCACTCGGTCAGAATGACAAAACAATGATACTGAACTTGCTCCTTATCGTCATTCTCTTGTTCTTGATGCTGGAGATATTCTCTGCTTAAAAAGTCTGGAATACAGTTTTCAGATCCTCTTATATGCTCAACATCAAAACTAAAATATGCAAAGAGGGCTTGCCATCTAGCAAACTTTGCATCTTCAGGGTTCTTAATTTCTTTTGATAAAACTTTATCCAGAGCTTTTGCATCAGTTCTGAGCAGAAAATATTTATTTTCCAAATGAACAGAAAACTTTCGCAAGCAATACCAAGCTGCTTTTACCTCTTTCTCAATAGGAGCATAGTTTACCTCTGCTTTGCTCCAGACTCCAGAGGCGAACAGAACAACTTGTTCTTTTTCTTTTGGGTCTTCTTTCTTTGGCTTTTGCTTTAGCACACCTCCCCAACCAACATTGCTGGCATCTGTTTCAACAATTTTATAAGCATCATCATCAGCAACATGCAGAATGGGCATAAATCTTACCTTAGACTTTATTTCTCTGACTGCTTGGGTGTGCTTGTCAGTCCAAGGTTTAGGGTTCTTTTTGAGTCTCTGGTTTAACAGAGATCTGTCAATGGCACAATTTGGATAGAAATTGCTCACATAGTTGAGGCACCCTAAAAACCTCTGCAACTGGGTTTTGTCAAGAATAACATCGGGAAATTTATCCGCAAATTCCAGTGCGTGATGCTGTAGAGCAATCTGGCCATTTTCAATCTCATGTCCTAAGAATTTGATCTTTGTTTTGCATAACTCCATCTTCTTTTTACTTAGGACAAGACCATTATTTTTGACCAACTTCATGAATATCTTCAGGTGTCTGAAGTGGTCACTCAAATTTTTAGAAAATATCAGCAGATCATCAATGTATGCAAGTAACCAATCTGCATAGGGCTTGAAGATAGAATCCATTACCTTCTAGAACTTTGATGGGGCATGCTTCAAACCAAAAGGCATAACATTCCATTCATAATGTCCGTGAGGGACACTGAATGCTGTCTTCCATCTATCACCTTCTGCAATAGCGACTTGCCAGAAACCAGACTTTAGATCAAACTTTGAGAACACCTTGGCTCCTGATATTCTTCTTATCAAATCTCCTTTGTGAGGGATTGGATAAGTGTCATCTGCTAACACATTGTTCAGAGGCTTATAATTAATTACTAAGCGTGGAACTCCCCTGACTTGCTCACTTATTTTGTTCACATAGAATCCATAGCAGTTCCATGGGCTACTGGATTCTCTGATCAACTTCTTTTGTAGAAGTTGTTCAATCTCTTTCTGGCAGTGCTGTCTGTCCTGGACAGACATGGAAATGGCTCTTGACTTACAAGGTCTGCCAGTGTATCCCTCCTTGTAAGGCAATTCTATGCTGTGCTGCTTTCTGTGCCAAAAAGCATTTGGCTCTTCAGAACAACATGTGTCTTCAAATTCTTTCTGGATAGCAGCAATCTTCTTTTGGATTTCTGGAGAACTCAACTGTTCTTCAACTCTGATGATTTCTTTGTGGCCTTTGAGTTCGACCAGACTTTTCTCAATCTTTTGAAGTTTCTTTTCTTTCTCTTGCATTATCTGCACCATGGGTGAGAATTTGTTCCTGGAAACATATGGTAACTCAATTCTTCTACCAGAAACAGTAATAAACATTCCTGCAGAGCCATCAGGAAATCTTACTGACCCATGAGGTTCTACTGCTGCTAAAAAGACATTACCCAAAATACAGTCAACAGGGATATCTGAAACTGCTAAGGATAATTTTACACAGCTTGAATCAAAACAGACAGTAGCTCTAGAAACTTCAAACTTCAATTGTTTCATCCCTAAACCCTGGACTTCTCTTTCTGCAGTAGTCCAATATCTTGAAGGGATGATATGCTTAGAAATCAGGTTAAGATCTGAACCAGAATCAATCAAAGCAATAACCTGATAAACATGACCAGCAATAGAAAGGTTTACCAGTATATGGTGTTGCTGATATTGAACTGTGAGGACCTGCATGTCCCCAATATATCTGAAGCCTGAGGAAACAAATTGGCCTGATGAGGTCTGGACTTCAGTCTTTGGCTGAGTGTGCAGTGTATAATTTGTCTGCTGTTTGGACAAAACAGTTGAGGGAGAAGCAGACTGATTGTGCTGTGATTTCAAAACATTGAGCTCATTTTTTATACTGCGCACTTCATTTTTTAGTTCTTGTATCTCCTTATTCACCTCCCCCAAAGTGAGGCCACGAGCTTTGTTATTCTGCTGGAGATACGACTTGGTGTTACGCTCATAAGAAGCTTCAACAAAATTGGGCTTCTTAGAGGAACTGGAAGATCTGGAAGAACTAGAAGAACCAGGAAGATTCTTCATATAAGCATCAAGGAGAGCAGTTTTCAGATCTCCTTCGTCCATGGCACGAATCTGGGAAAAGACTTTGAGGTCATCATCAGTTTGGGCCATGAGGACATGGGGTGGATCTGCAACAGCTGAGGAATAAGAATCAGAATCAGACTCAGAAGAAGAATCACATTTACAAGCTTCTGGGTCGGAACAATGACAATACATATTGACCTGTTCGTCTGAAGAGGAAGAGGAACAGTCATCTGAGGAGGAATAATCAGAAGAAGGTATGGCATGTTGCTGTATAGACAAACGACGACCTGGATAAGAGGGACAGTCAGAAATCCTATGAGATGTGGATTTACAGTAGGCACAGGCGTCGGGATCTTGCTTGACAGTGGTTTGGGAGGAAGAAGGTTGTTTGTTTTTGGCATACTTACTAGACTTCTTACCGAGACCTCGTTTAGATTCTAAGGCAGTTGGACACATATTGGATGTATGTCCTTTCTGACCACATAACCAGCACTCAACTTCTTTCATTCTGGCCAGCTTTGCATCTTTAGGCCGAATATCATGGGGCTGGTAGTAGTGTGTATTAGGCCTCCATCTGGATTTCCTCTTTGGAGCTTTAGGCCTTCTGTGTTCTCTAGGTCGGCGAATTTCTCTGCGTTTTGCAGAGCTCAGTCTATAAGTAGACTTACTTCTTTTGTAAGCAGTCTTTGCTTGTCGCTTGTGCTTTCTTCTATGCACAAGGGGATCATCCACTGTGATGCCATATTTACTGCAGAATGATTTGGTACCAGGAAGTCTGTTGAGCTTATCAATGGACTTCTACATCTTAGACCTGGTACATAAAGAAATCAAAAACTTTGTTACAATGCCATAGAAATCTCCCCACACATAGGTTTCTAATGGCAGGGGGAAAGCATCTTCCATTCTCAGAATATCTACCAGCTTGGATGGTAGAGCTGCTATGTACACTTGTTTCCATAAGATATTCTTGGGATCTTTGACCCAGAATATTCTCTGCATCCAATCTCTATGGAAGTCTTCAAATTGGTTGATATTGTTGCACTTTAGATTCATCAATATCATTTCATGCTTATCAGCTGCAACATATTCCAATCCACAAAAATGTTCTTGAATTAGTGTTGTGAGAGCACCAATCATGTTCACTTGTGCAGTGCCATCAGGATTAAACATAATATCACCCTGCTCATCTTTCAAAACTTCCTTCTCCATTTTTTCAATCAACGCTGGAGAAGATTCAAGTTCTCACCACCTAGCAAGTGTGCCAGTGAAGCACTGCATGATTGTCTTGCATGCTTCAATTTCAGTCTTTCCATCTGCACACATCAGCTTGTATTCTATGATCATCTGATCCAATATCTGCCGGATCTGATGTGCAGACATATTGTCTATGTTCCACTCCTTATGACTCCCGTCATGAAAAGTTTCCCTTGGGGGAATCTTCCCTGTACCATATAGGTCAGGGGCTGCATGTCTGGTGAACTGTGGCTCTAGAGGCTCATAGATGGGAAAGACATGATCTGTTGACTCTGAGTCTTTTATGACTTCAGCAACTGTGATCTTTTCAAATCTTTCTTCAACTGACTCAGGTTTAGATTCTGACATAGACAACTGTGGAACTTCTCTGGGCATGAGATGAGGAAATCTAGAGACAGGAGGACTTGACTCTAGTCTAGGGATCTCATGTGGCACAACACTTTTTGCTTTGCCAGCAATGAATGACATTGGAATTGGCTTGCTGGGCTTCTTGACATTTAAATTCTCAAATTTTTCTGACAACTTATATACAGACTGTCTTGTGGCCATAGATTGATCTATGACACATTCCTCAACTTCTTGAAATCTAACAGAAGAATGTTCTGTAATACCTCTAACTACTTGTAAATCACACTGTACAGAATTCAAAACTCTATGAACATCATTTACAGATACTTGGACTGAATCTATCTGGTCTTTGACCAAAGCAGTTTTGGCAACATTTTTCTCTAGACCAGTGAGTGCAGTATTAGTCCAGTTTAACTGCTCACTCACCTTCTGAACTCTTCCTTCACTACCCATTAAAGAATTATCATGCTGGACCAAAGGACTAGCATGTGCAGAGTTTGACCCTTCTCCTATCACAATACTTCTGAAAGGAGGGTAGGTAGTGGAAGTTTCTATTTTACTGCCATCCAATGCAGTCCATGAGTGAGAGGAAGATGTTGTAGTATCAGCCATTAATACAACATCATTCTCCATTTTCTTTTTCCAAGAGTAGAAAGAAATCCACACACCCTTTTCTTCCATATAATCCTTCCACTCAGCTGACATCTTCAACTTCTCTTCTTTAGGGAAGGCAACTGCAAAACCTTCAGCTTCTGGATGTGTGAACAGATCCCAATTTATCATTTGTTTCATCCATTGCGTTGGGATCTCTGATTTGAAACATCCATCCATCAGAGTATAAAACTTCTGGATTTCAGGAACAGATGGTTTCTTCACTCCTGGGGGCAGATCCCTGAATCTGCATTCTAGAATTAACCTATCAACTTGTTCAACATAACCTAACCCATATCTTGGTGTACCTGGAAGTCTGACATTCATAAAGATCTGGGATAACCTCGGATTTTCATCTTCCAGATGGGGTACTAAGTGCATCATCAGAACATGTGGATGGTCATCCTCATGTGGGAAAGGTATATCAGAACACTTAGGATTCGGACAGGGATTTACAGATGTACTGGGAGGAGCTTGTCCTGTTCTGGGGTTATGGTTACTGTGAAGAACAGCATATGCAAGACTTTGCAGATTGACAGACTGCTTACATTGAGGACACTCAACATTAACTGGCTGAAAATTAACTATCTGTGCAAACTCAAAAAGAGAAACATGACTACAATTTGAAACAATAGAACTACAACCGCATTATCTGTAGGGTCGGGTGTTATGTCCCGAGGGCGCCATACACACTCAGCTTCAATTCTTGCGATCTATGGATTTGACCTTCACAGGAAAGACACGGTGGCAGAAGAGAATGATGCCGTGATGTTAACCTTGGTGATTTTTGGATAGACGGTGGTCGGGTTTGGAATTGTCAGTGTTGGGGAGACATGAGATCCTCACTTAATGACGATGTTCTATCTTAGGGTTTTTGGATGCGGTTAAGACAACCACAACGGTTTTGACTCGCTGCTTGGGTGCATGGAGTACTGCAGGAAACATTGTGGAAGTATGGCGAAAACAGCCACGAAATTGAATAGCGATATTCCTTCTTTTTCTTCTCATGTCAAATCCCATGGTTTGGATTTGAAGCTGAAGAATATCGGCCAATGTTTCATCAAAAACAGACACTGAGAAATTTGGGTAACAGTCAAACCAGACTGGCCCGTTTGATAGTGGAGCCACTATCCCTCCAATCAATGAATCAGTGTACTTATTATGTGTTAAGTCACGGACTGTGGCTAACATAAATGCATCGACTCCTGGATGAACCAAAGCATTTATGCCAACTCTCAAGCAACCTAAGTGTAAAAACTGGGTTCCCAACTTCCTTGCTTCAGCTTGAAGTTCTTTAGGATTCAAGATGGGAATCAATTGGACTCTTTCACTATTCTCTTCTATACTAGACACAGTCTCCTTTATTGTTATTCTAGTGGCATCTTTAAGGTGCCAAATTGCTAAGTCATTATAGACTTCAGAGGGTTTAATATTTGGGAGTACCCATCTAGCCTGGGGCTCCACTTCTGCATACAAGTGATCAGACTGGTTGATCACACGACTACTACTTGACGCAAACAAATCTTTGAGAGGATTTTGTTCAGCTCGTTCTTGTTCTTCGAGCTCTCTGAATGATACAGACTTTGATATTGAGGAATCCATGGTTTTAAGATAAAAGAGAGAAAAAAAGACTTTCGGATATTACTCAAGATCTTGAACCAGGCTACAGCGTAGACTTATTGGCTCCGATACCAATTTCTAGCAGAGGCTTCTTCGAAGCTTGCTTGCGGTCGTCAACCAACCGACTTGGCCTTGTTAAGTCTCTCTGAACACTGCTTGTTATGAACCCAACTGTGAACCCAGACGAACCTACTTGTGCCTTCACACTCTAGCGGCCTACCACACGGCTTCCACGCCTTCAAACGGCCTTAGCGATCCGTAGCACTTCGCGAACTCCAGCGAACTTATGGCGAACTTTTATAGCAGTGCAAATAACTTAACAGCAAATATAAGCACACAGAGTAATAATGCGGAAACTCAAGATGAAAGTCTTCTCTCTTTATTAACAGAAAGCTTCACAATCAGATTACAATGGATTCTCTGTATCAGAGATTGACTGTATCGGCATTTACTGGACTTATGATCTTCACGAATGAAGGATCGATACCAGAGGCTTCCTGGCCGAGTTACAGACTCTGTCTCAGAGCTTTATAACACACAAACATAAAATTACAGACTTCCTAATGAACTGGCCACTTTAGGTTCTGATGTATGCCGAGCACATACACCCGCAGGCTTTTTAGTTCAACCTATAGACTATGAGTAAGAACTCCGTGGTGCGAGCAGATCACCAAGATGGCGCAGACGCAGAGCAGGGAGAGAATACTCGGACTCAAGACTCAAAACACACCAAATGTGAATGAATCACAAATGAGCCTTACCTCTCCTTAAATAGGAATGAGAGGGGGACAAACATTACTGTGGTTCGTTCGATTATTGACACTTGGCAGAAGATCATCGTTTTCGGGTAACACCAAGTGGTGACATCCGCACGGAGATCTTGTCATGCCGACAAACTAAAGTGTGAATGCATGTGATATACACTGTGGATACCTAACAAAGGCCCACGAGGAATCAAAACTAAATAATTACACTTTGGATACTTTTCTGACGTAGGAAAAGTCCAAGAAAACTACGTCACTGGACCCGTGGCTAGGTATCATGTACACTAAGGAAAGCCTTTCAAGGTAGGGCTCCCGAGGGACCATAATCTTGGGCTCGACTACGGGCGTCACCTTTTGGATATGGATCTGGACAGCGGTACCACTCATGTCACTTCTTTTGTGTAGATTCTTAAACGATCATCTTGGGTTTGTCATACTATTTGATGCTTAATTTTTGTCATAACTAACCAACAGTAATGCATTTGCATATGCATTTTTAGTATGGGATGGTCCAACATTATGTACTCTATCTTGTCAAAGTAATAACGATCTTGCAAGGATAATACAAACATTCACAGTAGGTCTGAAATACGGTCATCTGCGTTAGTCTACGTGATATGTTTGGAAACGAGAAACATCCATGCTATAAGGACTAACCCCATAATGCCACCACAGGTTTGATAGCCATGAATGTATGGTTCTCTCTCTCAGGCCATCATGTCGGTGCAAATTTTAATTTTGTATAATGGGTTTCTTCAGGTCCATCTCTGTTAAGAAGATCCCACCATAAGCTTTCATAACCTGCAAAATTATAAACAGTGTCAGGAAAAATAAGTTTAGGATCATCGTGCGGCCATGAAGTGAATTTGCCATATGTATATGGGCCGATTTTTCTGACTCTGTTTATCACATAATTTTTTTAATGTTCTTTAGATCTGTCATTGCCACCAGTACCAATGACATACAGATCCCAGAAATCTTCTGAGAGAGACCTCTCAGCTTCATGAGAGGCAGCCATGCTGTGTGAATACATCTTTTCATGTATCCACCTATTTCCTTTTGGATACACCTTTCTGCCTGGGACCAAGTGTTGTAGATCTGTGTGATTCTGTAAATTTCCATCTAACACTTGGGTGTTTCGGAGGATCCACGTTGGCCTCCATTTTTCCAAATATACAGGCCAGGGCTCATCATCTGCCAATATATCTCAATTCTTCCTCTTACCAGAGCTGATTCCATTACATTAGAATGACAAAACAATATTTTGTTTGTACATCGTGCGAGGCTTCTCACTGACTTGCTTGCGGTCGTCAACCAACCGACTTGGCCTTGTCAAATGTCTCTGAACACTGCTTGTTATGAACCCAACTGTGAACCCAGACGAACCTACTATACCCTCACGCTCTCAGCGGCCTAACACACGGCTTCCACGCCTTCAAACGGCCTTTAGCGATCCGTAGCACTTCGCGAACTCCGGCGAACTTATGGTGAACTTTTATAGCAATGCAAGTATTCTGACAGAACAATTTAAGCACACAGAGTAATAATGCGGAAACTCAGATGAAAGTCTTCTCTCTTTTATTAACAGAATGCTTCACAACCAGATTACAATGGATTCTCTGTATCAGAGATTGACTGTATCGGCTTTTACTGGACTTTTGATCTTCACGAATGAAGGATCGATACCAGAGGCTTCCTGGCCGAGTTACAGACTCTGTCTTAGAGTTTTACAGACACAAAAACATATATATATGCAGACTCACTAATGAAGTGGCCACTTTAGGTTCTCGCCTGTCACATGAACAGACGCGCAGGCTTCTCACTTCAACCTAAAGACTGTGAACAAGATCTTCGTGTTGCGAGCAGATCGCTGAGATAGCGCAGACGCAGAGCATGAAGAAACTATTCGGACTATGAGTAATAAACTCCGTGATGCGAGCAGATCACCAGGATGGCGCAGACGCAGAGCAGGGAGAGACTACTCGGACTCAAGACTCAAAACACACCAAATGCGAATGAATCACAAATGAGCCTAACCTCTCCTTTTATAGGAATGAGAGGGGGACAAACATTACTGTGGTTCGTTCGATTATTGACACTTGGCAGAAGATCATCGCTTTCGGGTAACACCGGGAGGTGACATCCGCACGGAGATCTGTCATGCCGACAAACTAAAGTGCAAGACATGTGAAATACACTGTGGATACCTTACAAAGGCCCACGAGGAATCAAAACTAAATAATTACACTTTGGATACTTTTCTGACGTAGGAAAAGTCCAAGAGAAAAGCTACGTCACTATGAACCCGTGACTAGGTATCATATGTACACAGGGAAAGCCTTTCATGAGTGTGGCTCCCGAGGACCACTAGTACTGGCTTCGTTTGCAGATTCTTCAAGGATTTTGACACCTGGAAATCTGACATGATACCATTCATCGTCCCATGCTTTCGTGTAGATTCTTCTGACAATCATAGGCTTGTTAAGCACTACCTGATGCTTGATCTTTGTCATGACGGCCCATTGGTGATGCATTTGCATGTACATTTTTAAGATGGGATTGTCAAGCATTGTGTGTTCTATGCTGGCAAGTTCTCCAACAGTGTTTACCGGGTAGTTAAAACACTCACCAGCTGGTCCTGAAAGACAATCATCACAAAAATGTCTATGATAAGTTTGAAACCAATCCGGATCCATACTATAAGGACTAGGCCCATAATGCCACCACCAGTTAGATAACCAAGGAATGTATGGTTCTCTTTCATTTATCCAGGTTGGTGCAAATTTCAACTTTGTTTAATGGGTCTCTTCAGGTCCATCTCTGTTAAGGAGATCCCACCACAATCTTTCATAACCTGCAAAATTATAAATAGTGTCAGGGAAAATAAGCTTAGGATCATCTTGTGGCCATGAGGTAAATTTACCATATCTATAAGGACCCATTTTCCTGACTCTGTTTATAACATAGTTCTTATAAAACTCTTTTGATTTGTCACCGCCACCAGCACCAATGACGTACAAATCCCAGAAATATTCTGAGAGAGATCTCTCAGCTTCAAGAGAGGAAGCCATGCTGTGTGAATACATTTTTTCATGTATCCATCTGCTTCCTTTGGGATACACCTTTCTGCCTGGAACCAAGTGTTGCAGGTCTGTGTGATTCTGTAAGTTTCCATCCAACACTTGTGTGTTTCGGAGGATCCAAGTTGGCCTCCATTTTTCAAAATACACAGGCCAGGGCTCATCATCTGCAATATATCTCAATTCTTCCCTCTTATAGGCCTGATTCCATTCTGTTAGAATGACAAAACAATGATATTTTTCTGGATGTACATCGTCATTCTGTTGTTCTTGATTCTGGAGGTATTCTCTGCTTAAAAAATCTGTAATGCAATTCTCAGAACCTTTAATATGCTCAACATCAAAGCTAAAATATGCAAAAAGGGCCTGCCATCTTGCAAATTTGGCATCTTCAGGGTTCTTAATTTCTTTTGACAGAACCTTTTCCAGAGCTTTAGCATCAGTCAAGGCAGAAAATACTTAATATTTAGTAAGACGAGAAAACTTCCTTACCTAGTACCAAGCCGCTTTTACCTCTTTCTCATGAACATAATTCACTTCGGCTTTGCTCCAGGTTCCAGAGGCAAAAAGAACAACTTGTTCCTTTTCTTTTGGGTCTTCCTTCTTTGGCTTCTGTTTGAGCACACCTCCCCAACCAATATTGCTGGCATCTGTTTCAACAATTTTATAAGCATTATCATCAGCAACATTTAGGATTGGCAAATTTCTTACCTTGGATTTGATTTCTTTAACTGCCCGGGTGTGCTTATCAGTCCAAGGTTTAGGATTTTTCCTGAGTCTCTGATTAAGCAGAGACCTGTCAAAGGAACAGTTTGGATAGAAATTTCTTACATAATTGAGGCATCCTAAAAACCTCTGCAACTGAGTTTTATCTAATATTACATTAGGGAATTTATCAGCAAACTCTAGTGCATGATTTTGTAAAGCAATTTGGCCGTTTTCAATCTCATGTCCTAAAAATTTTATCTTGGTTTTGCAGAGTTCCATTTTCTTCTTGCTTAGGACAAGTCCATTTGTTTTGACCAACTTCATGAAGATCTTCAAATGTCTGAAGTGGTCACTCAGATTCTTTGAAAAAATCAGCAGATCATCAATGTATGCAAGCAACCAATCTGCATAAGGTTTAAAGATTGAATCCATTACCTTTTGGAATTTGGATGGAGCATGCTTCAGTCCAAACGGCATAACATTCCACTCATAGTGTCCATGGGGGACACTGAATGCTGTCTTCCACCTATCTCCTTTTGCAATGGCGACTTGCCAGAAACCAGACTTTAAATCAAACTTTGAAAATACTTTGGCTCCTGAAATCCTTCTTATCAAATCTCCTTTATGAGGGATTGGATAAGTATCATCTGCTAACACATTATTCAGAGGCTTATAGTTAATCACTAGGCGTGGAACTCCTCTGACTTGTTCACTTCTTTTATTGACGTAGAATCCATAGCAGTTCCATGGGCTACTGGATTCTCTGATTAGCTTCTTCTGTAGAAGCTGTTCTATTTCTTGCTGACAGTGCTGTCTGTCATGAACAGACATAAAGATGGCTCTAGACTTACAAGGCCTGCCAGTGTATCCCTCTTTGTAGGGCAATTCAATGCTATGCTGCTTTCTATGCCAGAAGGCATTTGGCTCTTCAGAGCAGCATTGTTCTTCAAATTCTTTTTGGATCTTAGCAATCTTCTTCTGAACTTCTGGTGAACTTAACTGTTCTTCAACTCTGATAGTTTCTTTATGGTCATTAAGTTCAACCAGACTCTTTTCTACAGCTTGAAGTTTCTTTTCTTTAACATGAAGCACCATAGGAGAAATCCTATTTCTGGAAACATATGGGATTTCAAATCTCTTGCCAGAAACAGTTATGAAGATTCATGCAGAACCATCAGGAAATCTAAAAGATCCATGGGGTTCTACTGCTGCTAGAAAAACATTTCCCAAAATACAATCTACAGGGATGTCTGAAACAGCAAGGGAAAGCTTAATGCATCTTGAATCAAAACAGACAGCAGCTTTTGATACTTCAAACTTTAATTGCTTAGATCCTAATCCCTCAACTTCTCTTTCAGCAGTAGTCCAGTATCTAGAGGGGATTATATACTTTGATATGAGGTTAAGGTCTGAGCCAGAATCTACCAATGCAATAACCTCATAAACATTTCCAGCAACACAGATTTTTACCTTGATGTGATATTTGCGTGCGAAAGAACAGCCGAACACCGCATGTCTCCGTCCTTTGAAGCACGAAGAAACAAATTTCCCGAGAGGAGGTTTGGACTTCGGTAGTGGAAATTGTTTTGCCTTTAACCATAGTTGATGCACTTTGTGGACTTTGCACTTGAAGGTGAAGCAGACTGGTTCTGCTGAGCTTTTAGAGTTTGAAGCTCAGTCTTTATCTTGCGCACTTCATCTTTGAGCTCATGTATCTCCTTATTCACCTCCCCCAAAGTGAGGCTACGAGCTTTGCTATTCTGGTGGAGATACGGTTTAGTATTCCGGTCATAAGAAGCTTCAACAAAATTGGGCTTCTTAGACGAACGAAGGAAGATGTAGAACGGAAGAACCCGGGAAGATTTCTAAAATGTATAGATACGAAACTAAATTTGGTCTCAGCCAAGTGCAGCACGAATCTGGGCAAAGACTTTGAGATCATCATCGTACGGCCATAAGGACATGTGGAGGATCTTCTATGGCTGAAGAATAAGATTCAGAATCAGACTCAGAAGAAGACTCACATTTACAGGCTTCTGGGTCTGTGCAATAACAGTGCATGTTGACTTGTTCATCTGAAGAGGAAGATGAATAGTCATCGGAAGCAGATGAAGAAGCAGAAGAGGCAATGGCATGTTGTTGGATAGAAAGACGACGATTTTGATATGCAGGACAATCAGAGATGCGATGAGAAGTGGATTTACAATAAGAACAAGCATCAGGATCCTGTTTGACAGTAGTAGAGTGGGAGGAGGAAGGCTGTTTATTTTTGGAAAAATGAGCGGATTTTTTGCCTAGACCCCTTTTAGATTCTAAAGCAGTAGGACACATATTTGATGTATGTCCCTTTGCCCCACACAACCAACACTCAACTTCTTTCATTCTAGCCAATTTTGCATCTTTTGGCCGGATGTCATGGGGCTGGTAATAGTGCGTGTTCGGCCTCCATCTTGATTGCCGTTTTGGTGCTCTAGATCTCTGATCTCGAGGTCTGCGAATTTCTCTTCTTTTTGCAGAGCTCATTCTGTAAGTAGACTTACTTCGTTTGTAAGCCTTCTTCTCTTGTCTTTTATGTTTTCTTCTATGCACAAGAGGATCATCAACTGTGATGCCATACTTGCTACAAAATGATTTTGTGCCAGGAAGTCGATTGAGTTTATCAATGGACTTTTGCATCTTGGACCTGGTGCACAGAGAAATCAAAACCTTTGTCACAATGCCATAAATATCTCCCCATACATAGGTTTCTAATGGTAAGGGGAAAGCATCTTCCAATCGCAAAATATCTACCAGCTTTGAAGGCAAGGCTGCTAGGTAGACTTGCTTCCACAAAACATGTTTGGGATCTTTTACCCAAAATATTCTCTGCATCCAATCCCTGTGGAAGTCTTCATACTTATTGATATTGTTGCATTTCAAGTCCATAAATCATTTCATGCTTATCGGCTGCAACATAAAGCACAAAAATGTTCTTGAATCGGTCTTTGTGAGATTATTTAGTTAAAATTAAATGTTTGATCATGCCTTGATGATTGCAATACTTCTAGTGCTCCTCCCTCACTGATTACAATAATTTAATCTTGACTCGCTAATTACTATGTGGCTGATTACAATACTCAACTCCTTGCTTGGTAATTACAGTACATCACTTCAGTTACAAAATACGTAGGCCCATTTTCCAACGTACAACTACATGCATATGTACACGTACAACCAAATCTAAGTACGTGTTGGTGTTTTGGTCTGTTCATGGCCTTTGTTCTGACCTCCTCGTGGTTTCAAAGGCCCTCGTGGTCTCTGTGGCCTTTTTTATGGTTCAGTTTTGAATTCATTAGCATTCAAATATTCTGCTCCACCGCTTGGATTAATCTTTGTTCACATTCAACTTAGATTAAGCTTTGTTCTCCTTCAACTCATGACTAGAATACATACATGTGACTAGAATACATATGATCAGTAGTTTGGATTTTCCATGTAGTTTTGAATTCATTAACATTCAACTGTGCTCCTCCATCACGACTATAATACATACTTGTGACTAAAATACATATGACCAATAGTTTTCCTTTGCAATGCAGTTTTGAATTCATTAGCATTCAACTGTGCTCCTCCACCACCTGGGTGAATTCATTTGCATTCAACTATGCTGCTCGACTACTTGGATTAAGCTATGTTTGCCTTCAAATCAGAAATAGAATACTAGTAGTTTGGATAGTTTGGATTTTTTTGTGAAGGTTCGAATCCTTCTTTCGACGAATCTAAGAAATCTGTTGTTGGCGCACACTATTTTCCTTGGTATTCTAGCGAAATTTTCAGTAATCAATTTAATCTTTGGAAATGAATTCTTAAAGTTATTTTTATCCATTAATTTAATTTTTCTAATAGTGTTGTCTTTTTCATGGAGTTCATTTATGCCAAGAAACTTTCATACATTTATTTAATTTTGTTGATAGAGTTGTATTATTTGCATATTCACCTACATGGATTCCAATGGCTATCAAGTCTCCAACAGTCTGAAACCAAATTGAAATTTTGATGTCATAGTCTTCAAGTTCCTCTTCCAGGGCCTCGTCCCATAGCCACTGCTGAAAAAATTTTCTGTAGAGAGATTTCTCAAATTTTTTTATGTTGAGAGCTTTCTACAGAGCTTCAAATAACCATAGTCTATCCTTAAACCCTGCATGCTTTAGGATACCATTAGATAATAAGAGATTATGTAAATCAGCTTCTGACAGGTCCTTCTGAAGCTGGGTTGTAAATCATGATGAATTCACTTGCCAGATTTTGTAGAGAATTTTCAACAAATAGTAGTGATTCCAAAGAATTTGTTTTGATTTTTTAGCAAATTATCATAATATATACCAAAAAAATGCAGCAGAGGTAGACTACGACCAATATAAATTAATCCATAAAAAATAATTTTTTAATAGAAAACATTGTCATAGAGGTAGGAATTATAGAGCGACCCTGACATTTTCCATTTCCTAGACTCTGTCAGTACGTCCAACGTGTTTTCTTCCATCGGTTATTGGGATATCTCTATCTTCAATGCAGAAGACAATAGTAGCATGGCTGTCCCAGGTGGCGTAGCTGGTCGCATTGATCACTGAAAATTTCACGCTTGGGGTCCACAATGTGGAAGAACCATCATTCGAAGGAGGGATATGGCCGAATGCATTCTGGTAATAGCCGACTAAACTTGGGGCGATGGGGATCCCAAGAAGGCACCAACTTCATTTTATTTTTCAGCACTCAATTGTTCTACCAAAAGGATTTCTTCAGGGTCACTTCTCTATTTGTGAGTAAAATGTTTTTGTATCTGTTGAAGTTATAAGTTTGGTTGGTTCTAGAAGATTCAAAAATCTATCTAATCAACTTAAAATACCCCACAAATTTGCATTGAAAAGGGGTTACATAAACTATGTTCTATGTGTCTAAAATATAACTATATATATATATATAATGAAAATAAGAAAAAATCTAAATATTTTATTAAATAAATCATGTTCATTTTTGTTTTAATATTATAAACAGGAATGAGGCTGGATATCAACAACACATGCAACTGAACTTGAAATTTAGATAAAATCAATCACTTTTAAATTGATTTCATGATTGCATGTTATTAAACCATGCATGGTTGAAGCCAAAACTAAATAAATCATGTTCAAATTATATTTAATACTATAAACAGTGACCATGTCACAAAAGTACAATACCTATAGCTACTGAACTTGAAATTGGATAAAATCAATAACTGTTCAGTTGATTTCATGATTGCAATCTATGTTGTGTGGTATCTTTGATTTACCTGCTCTATAATATAACAATATCTGTGTGTAAAGTAATGTATCAAAAAATAAAACGATTTTTTTAAACAATGCATAATGAGTAACTAGAAATTAGGTAAATCGAACAGATCCACGCCAATTCAATTCTGATTTAGTAAACTTAATCTGCACCTGAACACACAACACATGTATTGATATCAGATATCTAAACAATTCCTTCTAAGGGAAAAATTAAAAAAATCATGGAACCAAAACAAATTACCTAACCTGGAAAATATTCTCATGGACAGATGGTGTATAACCTTCTCGCCTTTTGGATCGAAATAATAATGGAGATCTCCCTCACTCAATTTCATCTCATGCCTTATATTATATTCTCCATAGTGGAACTGATGCACCTGTTTTTTATAAATTGTATTATCTACTGTATGCTCAATATCTCTATGCAACACATCTCTATGCAACACATGTGCTTTTTATGTAGGGACCAGTTTCACATCCAATTATAGGCACCAGCACTAGTAGATCCAATAGTTGCGGAGACATCAGCAAAACTGGAGTAAATGGACAAGGGTGACAGAAAAAAATGAGGCTCGGTACCCATCACTTCCGCCTCAAAAAACAGAGTTACGGTTTCAGTGATAGTGAGGATCGTTGGATGATGATATGTGTAATCCCGATGAGAGAATTGAGCGCATGAGCGGATGAACTATGGAGTAACAATTTGAAATGAAGGGTGCAAGTGTAATGCATGCATGCCGGTGGAAGCGCTCAAAACTATTAATCTCTGGGCTAATGTCCATGGTGTTAAGGAAGCGCTAAATTATACAACAATTGATGTTGTATGGTGTCCTTTATCATTCCAAACTCTATAATATATGTCACATATTCCTTTCTCAAACATATATGTGTAGTAAAAGCCTTCGAACCTGTAGCTCAAATAAGTTTTTTATCTAATTTTGAAATGAGAATGGGTGTGACAAAACTAAAGCTAATTTACTGAATAGGAATTCTTTGTTAATTTATGGACACCTAAACTTACATAATCTAGTTTCTATTAAAAGAAAAAAATTGCTTGATCTATACCAACTGTTAAATATGTAGTTGTTTTTAGTGCGACTTTTTGGACTTTCCAGTGCTAGAATCTGGTGGAAAAAATTTGATTGAGCACCCTGAAAAACCCCTAGGGAACTTCAATTATGGAGGGGTTACTGATCAAGCTTGTGATTTCAATAAATCCTAGCCAAATTTTAGAGAAATTAGACCAAAAAAATCCACCAAAAAAACTTCCAAAAAATTTCACTAAAAACAACTCGATTAAAAATATGATTGTGACATAATATGGAAAACTCAGTTAAATATGGTTATGGCAGTAATATGCTACTGCAAGATGTCATTTATGACACTTGATTTGAAGTTTTACTAAACCTCAAAATGTGAAGTAATTTTTTAATGATCCTGTCTAGAGTGTTGAATTTGAAGTTTTACTAAAACCCAAAATGTGAAGTAATTTTTTAATGATCCTCTCTAGAGTGTTGAATTTTAGTAACTTGATTTGAAGTTTTACTAAACCTCAAAATGTGAAGTAATTTTTTAATGATCCTGTCTAGAGTGTTGAATTTGAAGTTTTACTAAAACCCAAAATGTGAAGTAATTTTTTAATGATCCTCTCTAGAGTGTTGAATTTTAGTAATATAGCAAGATAAAAGTTTCAATGAAACAAACTTAATTTTCCAAACATTTAAATCAATTTTGCATAATGATAAAATCTATTTAAAAAATTTATTGCATAAAACATTTGGAACTCAGGCTACTTCTATAATTATAAAAAAATAGTTATTTGAACTTTGTGCTTTACTCAATTTAATTTGAAACTGACTTCATTTTCCAAACATTTAAATCAATTTGGCATAATGGTAAAATCTATTAAATAAATTTATGGCATAAAACATTTGGAACTCACGCTACTTCTATAAATACAAAAAATTAGTTATTCGAACTTTGCGCTTTACTCAAATTAAATTAAATTAAAGTAAATTTATTACAACATTAGTTTTTCTTTTTTATCTACAAATATCACCTTTTTTCAAATATTGAAAAAAATATACATATTGATCAATAGAAAAAATAAAACACCAGAAAATTTCACTATTCAAAAGTATAAAAAAAGTTGTTGTTTAATTTTGGAATGAAAATGTCTGTAAGATTAATAACTTCAAAGATACTGTATAGGATATTTCTTTGTTAATCTACAAACTCCTAGACTTACATAATCCATTTTTTTTTTGAACATGAAAAATACTTCTGGTTTATATTATGTACCAGGACAAAGTCTTAAGATAGTTCAAAAACAAATATGGAAATATGAGTTCCACCATACATCACTTTCGTTCCAAAAACTGTGGGACATTCCCCCAAATAACTCACCCAAACTATTACATCAAACCAAAATCTTCTTGTAAGCTATACGAGAAATACATAAAAAAATAGAGGATAATGGGAGAACCAATTGTCTTCCCCCTATTATGAAAAATAAATCATGTCGTCTTTTCATTCCTATTCTGAGTAGACAGTCAGTTCCGGTGTCATATAAAGTTTACCTTACCTTTTGCTCCAAGTCCATTTGAGTTGAATAACGCGTAGTGCATTTCTCTGAAAATGCCATTCAACCCTCTTTTGGATAGGTGATTTGCTTCGTTATTTTTCCCCTATAGATGTGACAAAAAGAAATGGAAGTGAAAGTCCTATTTAAAACATATATTCGCTCAAGCCAATATGAGAGGTACCCAAGATTTAGGTAAGTTTTCTTGTTCATGTGTTCAATAAGGAATTTTGAGTCTCCAAAGACCCACAATTTTTTCCATGTATAACTGGTTAGCAAACCATAGTAGTCCCCACAAAGCCAAGAGCTCCGCCCTCATATTACTTCCTCACCCCCCACTCCAATAAATTTTGTAATGACAAGTTGGTGATATCATTTTCCAAGCTCCACATCCATAGATTTGATTCTGTGATGCTCCATAAAAAAAACAAGCAAGGTAATGTATTTCAAAAGGGCGCAGTTCCTTTGATAAATCACTCAGTGGTTTCTGCTTAATTTTTAGCTTTTCCCAAGAGCTATAAATTTGCAAAAAAATTTTTCCCGATGAGCAAGGCAACCTTTCAAAAATCTTCCTATTTTGGCCACACCATAAATACTAGTGAAATAGAAAGGAAACAATTCTGAAATGTTTACCTCCTAAAACACCATCTTAAACATTCCTCAGTCGACCTATACTCTGGGGTCTGCAGCTGAAAGTGAGAGCATAAGGAAGCAAGAGTCTCCCTCAAAAAAGTGCATTGGTAGAATAGGTGAAGGTTATCTTCGGTCTCCTCCTAGCATAATGTGCAAATCCTCGGGCCATGCCATCCCCTTCTTTGCATGTTGTTCGAGGTGAGGTTTTTATCTTTCCAGACAAGCCATATGAAGATAATCATCTTCACTTGGACATTAAACTTCCACATATCCTTAAACCAATAGTCTAGTTCAAAATCCAATTTTGTGTTAATCAACACTGTATAAATTTCCTTTGTTTTAATCCGCCCATCATATGATTTTCTCCTCCAAGTAATCTTGTCTCCTCCATTACCTTGCCTCAAACACAAACTTCTTAAAGATTTAGTAAAATTATTCCATTCCTCCTCTCTCTACCCATATAACCCCATCTGTTGGAATTTCTAATAATTCCAAAACAAAACACAGAGAGAATAATACTCTCCTCTTAACATAGAGAATAATATAAAATTTGCTTGCTGGACAGAGTTTGCACACTTGAAAAATTTCTATTTCATTAACTTAAAAAAAACTGTTACAAAACAATCTTTCTCTATTGAGGGATTACAAAATAGACTGCTGCAGACGCAGTGCTAAAACTCTCTGTCTCTGTTACAGAGGAAATACTCTATCTCTCTTACAAAAAGGCCTTCGGGCTCACACAGCAAGACAATACACTAACTACCTTTTCATTACATAAAACAATGCACTACAATGCTTTTTATATGCCGCGTGTTATAAAACATAAAACAAGGAAATAAATCAATTACAAAGGAAAAACCTTGTCGGAACTTAAAAATTATCATAGGCGCGACGTACGAGTGGAGCCTACATCGCGGTCGGTAGTCGGCGATCGGCGGAACAAAAAGTGTAGCGGAAAACAAACTTCGCAATTGAGTGATTGCGATTGCGCTAATCGCATCGACGAAAAATAGTTGAGTGGAATGGTTGACAAACGATCATGCGATGTTGTGATTATGATTGGATCGCATCGCAAATATACAATGGAACTTTGGTCTGGGCGGATGGCGATATAAGACTTGCGATTGCGATGTGTGATTGCGACAATCGCATCGCAACTTTTCAATGAACACAAACATATGGCGGAACACACGACCCTTGCGATTTGTGATTGCGATTGTGGTGGGACCACATCACATTGCATCGCGATACTCCATATCAACAAGACACTTAAAAACATCGCTGCGATTTTGCGATTGCGATTCATAACGGGACTAGTGGGGACCACCATGACTTGTCCCATTCAAAACATAAAAAATAGACTTGGCCGCATTTAAAACGAAAAAATCTATTTTCTTTCAAAAAAGACTAAAAGGGCTTTTAAACTCGAATTGACTGTGCATACAAATAGAAAGCGGATGTTCTCAAAAACTTGAAAACAAAAACGGAAAGCGGCTAATCGCAGACTGTGAATCGCTCTTGTACTGCTTCGCTTGCAGATGTACTAACTTGCAGTTGAAAGTAACATTTCAACACTCCCCCTTAATTTCAACTGCTGGGTTATCCGTCATACCCAAACATTTCCTTAAAAATTCAAAACTCTTCTGCCCCAATGGCTTTGTCAATATGTCTGCAAACTGCTCCTGAGTTCTGCAATGTTCTAAAACAATTTCTTCATTTTTCACCAATTCTCTGATGTAATGAAACTTTGTATCTATGTGTTTATTTCTCTTATGAAACACATAATTCTTTGATAATGCAATAGCTGAGTTATTGTCACAATAAATCACTGTGCCTTTTGCTTGCACTTGGCATAAACTTCTCAACATCTTCCTCATCCAAACTGCTTGACATGCTGCTGCTGTCGCTGCCACATACTCTGCCTCTACTGTAGACAATGCTACAATAGGTTGTTTCTTATAAGCCCATGAAATGGCTCCTGAACCCGTGTAAAAAACATAATCGGAAGTACTTTTCCGGTCATCTACACTTCCAGCCCAATCACTGTCAGTGTATCCAATTAATTTTGAATTTTCTGAAGTAGTATACAAAATACCATACCTTTTAGTTCCTTTAACATACCTCAGAATTCTCTTCGCTGCCTGCCAATGTGCTTATTTTGGCCTCTCCATGAATCTGGAAATCAAACTAACAACATGCAATATATGAGGCCTATTTGCAGTCAAATACATGAGGCTACCAATTATGCTCTTATGCAAATTTGGATCAAAATCCTTACTGCTGTCATCTTTACTCAACTTCAATCCCATTACTGTGGGAGTAATTGATGCTTTGCTCTCCTGCATATTAAATCTTTCCAAGACTTCATTAACATATTTTTCTTGTGAGATAAAAATCCCATTTTCATTTTGTTTTACTTCTATTCCTAAGAAGTATTTCAGCAAACCCATATATGTCATCTCAAATTCATCTTTCATGACCTTCTTAAAATTTTCAACAAGGTAATCATCATTACCTGTAAAGATCACATCATCAACATATAACACCACAATGAGCATCTTACCATCTTTTTCTTTGATGTATAATGTGGGTTCTCCCTCACATTTTTCAAATCCATTTTCTAGTAGATAGGAATCTATCATACTGTACCATGCTCTTGGTGCTTGTTTCAGCCCATAAAGAGCTTTATTCAATCTGCACACTTAGTGCTCTTGGCCTTTCTTCTCATAGCCGAGAGGTTGTTCAAAATATACCTCTTCCATTAACACTCCGTTTAGGAATGCTGACTTCACATCCATTTGGTAAACTTTCCACTTGTTTTGTGCTGCTATGGACAACACTGCTCTCATGGTTTCCATTCTTGCAACCGGTGCGAAAGTTTCCTCATAGTCTCTCCCATGCTGCTACTTATACCCTTTGACAACAAGTCTGGCCTTGTGTCTCTCAATCTTACCTTCAGCATTACTCTTGGTCTTGTAGACCCATTTAACTCCAATAACTTCTTTACCTTTTGGGAGTTCAACTAAATCCCATGTATTATTTATTTTTATGGCATTAATCTCTTCATCCATAGCTTCTATCCATTTCTTATCTTTAATGGCTTCCTTAAAATGAATAGGATCATCAACATGAAAATACAAAACAAACAAATATTTCATACCTTCATTTGCTGCCTTTTGCTCATAAATTTCATTTAAATTTCTGAACTTTGTTCCTCTTTCATTTGGTGTACAAGTGCTTGAAGTAGCACTCGAATCTCCTCCTTGTGGTGTGCTTGGAGAAGCACTTTAATTTCTCCTCAAGGGTGTCCCTTGCTGCCCTTGTGTTGGTGCTGCTACTGAGGGATGTATTTCAGCCATCTCTTCATCATCTTCATCATGAGACAAACAATTTTTAACATTCACTGTTTTCTCAATGCTTCCATCCCAAGCTTCTTTTTCAATGAACTGAACATCTCTGCTCACAATAAACTTCTTGGTGGATGGGTTATACAACCTATAAGCTTTGGATTCCTCACTGTATCCAATAAAAATACATTTCTCCCCCTTGCTATCCAACTTCTTCCTTAACTGATCTGGAATGTGTGCATAAGCCACACAACCAAAAAATTTCATGTGGGTGACACCTTGCTTTGTCCCACTCCATGCTTCTTCCGGAACTTTGTTCCTGACTACTTTTGTAGGGAATCTATTCAAGACATACGCTGCACAATGTACAGCTTCAACCCAATAATCATTTGGCAAATGCTTTGCCTTTAGCATAATCCTTACCATATCCATGATTGTTCTATTCTTCCTTTCGGTGACTCCATTTTGTTGCGGAGTGTACCTTGCTGTAAATTTTTTGTGAATCCCATTTTCTCTGCAAAAACGCAAAAAATTATTTAGAGACATATTCACCTCCTCTATCAGTTCTTAGGACTTTGATATGCAGCCCACTTTGGTTCTCCACAAGTGATTTGAAATTTCGGAATCTTTCAAACACTTCACTTTTGTTTTTCAAAAAATAAACCCAATTTTTTCTTGTAAAATCATCAATAAAATTTAACATATAGTGGTTTCTTGCAAGTGATGGTGTTTGCATCGGTCCACATAAATCTGAGTGGACAATTTCTAAGGGTGCCTTTGCTCTTATGCTTTTCCCTGATGAAAAACTTTCTCTGTGTTGTTTCCCCAAGATACAACCTTCACATAGGCTATCCAGCTTCTCAATCAGTGGAAAACCTCTTACCATTCATTTTCTGTGCAACAAGTTAAGACCTCCAAAGTTGAGATGTACAAATATCAAGTGCCATAACCAATTCTCATATTTTTCTTCTCTTTGGAAAGCCTCTTGTTTCACTGCTGACATTTCTTCTCCATTCTTCAAATCTTCTCTCATCCTGAGAGGGAACATTCTGTTCCTTGTCATCTTCACTTCAGCAATACATTGTTTGCTTGGTGGTTTATCCATGATGGTGCATACATCATCTTCAAAGAAAACATTTTACCCCTTTTGAACAAGTTGTCCAATACTTGAGAGGTTACATTTCATTCTAGGAACATAATAAACATCTGATATGGATTTCTTTTCTCCTTTCCTTGTTAAGACACCTACATCTCCTTTTCCCATAACAGAGACTTTACTATCTGTCCCTAATGTGACTTGTGACTTCACATTCTCATCTAACATAGAAAACATGGCTATGTTTCCTGTCATATGGTTACTACAACCTGAGTCTAGAAACCATAAATCTTCACTCTTTTCCTCAGCCACATTACAAGCTAAAAACAATTTATCTTCGTTGATATTTTCTCTAGTGAAATTTGCACTGGGTCTATTACCCATATCATTCTGCTTCTTTCTACATTCATTTACATAATGCCCATATTTTTTACAATAATGACTTTGGACATTGGATTTATCATACATTTGTCCATGAGCATGTTGCTGTCCACCCTATTGGCTACTACCTTAGCCTTGGTTCTGATTTTGATTGCTGCCCCTTCCTTGAGCATTTTCTAGACTGTTTCTTCCACCTATGTTTTGGCTTCTTCCTCTTCCTCTCTTGTTTCCTTTGCCTTGACCTCTTCCTTTTCCAAAGGACATTTGGGTCTTGAAGACATGCTCCAGAGATGAGTTTTCATTTCTACCCAATCTCTGTTCATGTGTCATCAGTGATGCATGAAGTTCATCAACTGAAATTTTGTGAGATCCTTTGTCTCTTCTATGGTGGTGACTATTACATCAAACCTTGAGGGTAGGCGCTTCAATAGTTTCTCCACAATCCTTCTTTCTTCAAGTGTCTCTCCATGAGACCTTATCTGTCTGACCATTCCAATCACATGTGTGAATAATGAGTCTATATTATCAGACTCCTTCATGCAGAGAGTCTCAAAATCTCTCCTCAGCAATTGTAGTTTTGTTGTCTTCACTTTCTCCATGCCTTGATAGGCTGTCTTGAGAGTTTCCCATGCTTCTTTAGATCTCTTAGCTATTGCTATCCTTAGAAACACAATCTCATGCACTGCTTGATACAAATAGAAGAGGGCTTTAGAGTCCTTCTTCTTATTGCTCTTCAATAATTCCTTCTCTGCTTGTGTTAAAGCATTAAACTCATTTTCATCTATTGGTTCTTCAAAACTATCCTCAACAAGTTCCCATAAGTCTTGAGAGGCAAACAGGGCTCTCATAGTTATTGCCCAATAATCATAGTTCTTCCCATTGAACTGTGGGAGCTGAGCATTACCAATACTCATGCTAGTGCTGCCTCCTGCCATTCTTGCACTCTGAACTATGCTTCAAATACTTGACTTTGATATTTAAAATAAACTGATTGTCTTCAAACAGTAACACAAAAAAAACTGTATTGAGAATACCTTGGATTCTTTTTGACTGAGCCTTCACTCTGCTGGAGAAGCTATTGCAATAAAAAAATCCTTCCTTCAGCTTCTTTGACACCTCCAAAGAGCCTGGACTAGCTCTGATACCATGTTGGAATTTTTGATAATTCTAGAACAAAACACAGAGAGAATAATACTCTGCTCTTAACATAGAGAATAATATAAAATTTGCTTGCTGGACAGAGTTTGCACACTTGAAAAATTTCTATTTCATTAACTTAAAAAAAATTGTTACAAAACAATCTTCCTCTGTTGAGGGATTACAAAATAGACTGCTGCAGATGCAGTGCTAAAACTCTTTGTCTCTGTTACAAAGGAAATACTCTGTCTCTCTTACAAAAAGGCCTTCGGGCTCACACAACAAGACAATACACTAACTACCTTTTCATTACATAAAACAATGCACTACAACGCTTTTTATATGCCGTGTGTTATAAAACATAAAACAAGGAAATAAATCAATTACAAAGGAAAAACCTTGTCAAAACTTAAAAATTATCATAGGCACGACGTACGAGTGGAGCCCACATCGTAGTCGGCAATCGGCGATCAGCGGAACAAAAGGTGTAGTGAAAAAAAAACTTTGCAATTGAGCGATTGCAACTGCGCTAATCGCATCGGCGGAAAACAGTTGAGCGGAACGGTTGACAAACGATCATGCGATGTTGCGATTACGATTGGATCGCATCGCAAATATACAATGGAACTTTGGTCTGGGCGGATGGCGATATAAGAATTGCGATTGTGATGTGCGATTGCGACAATCGCATCGCAACTTTTCAATGAACACAATCATATGGCAGAGCACACGACCCTTGCGATTTGCGATTGCGATTGTGGTGGGACCACATCGCATCGCATCGCGATACTCCATATCAACAAGACACTTAAACACATCACTGCGATTCATAAAGAGACTGGTGGGGACCACCACGACTTGTCCCATTCAAAACATAAAAAATAGACTTGGCCGCGTTTAAAACGAAAAACTCTGTTTTCTTTCAAAAAAGACTGAAAGGGTTTTTAAACCCGAATTGACTGTGCATACAAATAGAAAGCGACTGTTCTCGAAAACTTGAAAACAAAAATGGAAAGCGGCTGATCAAAGACAGTGAATCGCTCCTGTACTGCTTCACCTTCAGATGTACTAACCTGCAGTTGAAAGTAACATTTCAACACCATCTCTAGATTAGACTTCCACCTCTGAGCTCAGTTTTCCCACTCTTTAATTACTAGGCTCATATAAAAATATGCCTTTTGATGCATTCAATAGTCTCTTTACATAGATTGAAGTTGCTGTTCAGACCTAGTAATAAAGGGCTTCCGATATGGATTTTATTTCTATTCCCAAAATGCCATTTCAGATTTCCTAAAAACAATGTCCATGTTTTACTAAACCCTTCCAAATATTTGACCTGCTAGAACCGTCCGCCCAACCCGAAATTACTACATAATTCGGTTTCTGTGGAAGCAAAAATTGATTTATATTCATGCCTCCGCCGATAAAACGGTTAAATATGTTATGGCAGTAATAAGCTGCATCTAGATTTCAATGATACTGCGAAATGCCATTTAAGTAGGTCGATTTGAAGTTTTACTAAAAATATATATAAATTCGATGTATGTTACACCATGGTGAGTTTTTTTTTTAATTTTTTTAATTTATATTTTAATAAAAATAAATTATCACAACTATACAAATTAAGTGATGATTGAGCTTTGTAAACAAGGTCGAGATACTATAAGAGCAGATTTTTTTGTCTGTGCAATAAAATTGTACCGAATACTACAAAAAAATCAACTTCTTGGTACTAAAATCAATTCTAACTCCTTGAATAAGCTATCCTTCCCGACAATTGGGTTGGCGCATAGAGGAAACAAATTTCTTGCAATTTTGTAAGGTATGTGAAGACATGGGGCATGTTGGAGCTAATGCGATAATTCCTACTCAAATAAATAGGTTTCAGCAATTGGAACATCAGTTCGCTATTATATGTGGTGGCAACTCGGGTAACTAGAAACAAAACCTTTCAAGAAAGAGGTGACATAGATGTTCCTATCGCCATGAAGAATAGATTCACCAAGAATCGATGCACCATGAACTCAGAGCTAACAAGCTTGCCCAATTTTTTAAATCAAAATATGAAAAAATCAATTAGAAGCAAAGACTAAATGTTATAAATGAGAAATATATGTGATAGTCACCAAATCATTTGGAGATTAAAAAAATCAATTAGAAGCAAAAAGTAAATACTATAAATGAGAAACATATGTGATAGGCACCAAATCATTTGGAGGTCGAGATGGCTGGACGATTTGGATTTCTGAGACTATCTTACTGAAGGGTTTCGTTACTTTTAGGGTTTAAAATTTTGGGCATTGCAGCGATAATCATTCAGCCTTCCACTTTTCTGAAATCTGAACGCAATAATCCGTCAAGGGTTTTTGATTGGTTTTTGGGTTACGTTGGGCAAGTTTTTCATGTCGTTGAACATTTATTAAACATGATTTTTTTGGTTATTTTTCGGGTTGAGTTTGTATAAAATTATTGTTTAAAAAAGAATCATGTTCGTGCACGAAATTCCAGTCAAAAGGGTGAATTGTACTGTGCATAATTTATCCATAATATATGTCGTTGGTATGGTTTGTCAGCATTTTTATAAATATATATGATCCAACCGGTATTCTGCACTGTGCATATCTACATTTTTTACACATCTCTAACGCCTGTCATTTTGTCGTGCTCTTCGAATCTATTCAAATATGGCAGGGACGAGCTGCCCTGCAACTCGTTTTGTTGAACCAATAGATCGTCTAAGTTGCTAAAGGTGTAAAATGGGGGTATATGAAAATTTACATCGTACCTTGTTAAAATTAGTACAACAAAATTGACGGAAATTATGAGAAATTTGATCAAATAAATATTAGCAACATAGCAAATAGACAAATAAATGTTGTATACTTTATACATGTATATCATGTAATCATTAAAAAATATGAGCACTACCATCTACGAAAACATAATTTCCATAAAAACTAATTGTTAAATTTAATAGATTAACTATTAAAATAAAAAATTCAAAATATAAATTTTATAATTAAAAATTAAAATTTCTAACTTTATTTGAAACCATTAGAAACACCTATACGCCCATAATTATTTTACTTATTACATACATTTTACTTATTTTATACGATATTTTTGTTGATTGTAACATACCTTTATCTGTGTAATACGTGTCCACTGCATTGTGAAGTTTAGCGAAAAGTCACACTTAATTATCATGCCTATCACAAACAAAAGAAAGGAAAATCATTTCTTGCTATTGCAAAAAAAACACTTAATTTAATTAAAAATGTCAAATGTTAAGAGAAAAGGGGGTAAAGTAGATATAGACTTTGCATTGGCAACATTAACTATTAATTCGAGGATAGTGGGAGACTTACCAGATGAATATTGGGAAGAAGAAACTATATTATCTAACGAAGGTTGAGATGTGAAAGCGTGGATGATCAACACACACTGGCCTCCCAATTTTTCTAGCTTATAGATGGAGATATCAACATGATATTTCTTCATATTCTCAATGATATTGTACTCAATGTCTTTATTCTTGGCAGGGTGTGTTATAGTGGAAGGTGTTGAAACTTTGTTTGACACCTCATGAGTGACCGACTTGTTCTTATTATTCCTGGAAGTATTCTTATAAGGCTGAGTGATTCTAGATTTCATGGGAGAACTCTGAGAAGGATTTCTAGTAGGTAATATTTTTCTCAACAATTGCTTCCTTATGTCTTGCTCAGGCACCGGTCCTTTACTCCTCGGACTGTATTGCTTAATTTATTGTTGTGGAGGAGTTTCACCTGCTAGGGGCTCACTAGCACCTTGTCAATATTCGCTCATACTAATATCAAAAGTGAAAATTGAATAACCACCACTTGTATTTTCCTCTATTGAGATGGGTTCATTAGTCTCTTGGGTCTACTCTGAATCGTCTTCTATTGACATTGGAAACCACAACATTCATGTTATGTTTCCATTATGGGAATGTTTTTTCAGAATGTGCTTCTTGATGAAATGTAAAACTATTATCCATGCCAAGGTTCTCAATGTTAAATAC
>MU968382.1:20059437-20299678 GCA_034641835.2 Pinus albicaulis | reverse complement strand
AATTAATTGTAATTTTTCTCATTGGCCTTGATGCCATCCTGTACAGCTCCATTCTTATTTTAATACCCAAGAGGTGATTTTTGAAATACTTTCATATCTAGTTTTCATATCTGGATTTCACATTTCAAGTTGACAATATAACAGATAAGTTGACAATTTTTTCAAATGCAAATCTAGATAAAAGCATGGCTGTCTTTGTCAATGATTTTTGGAATACCTCTTATCGTCTAAATTATTAAAATATGAGTTCTGATTTGTTGCATTGTTTGTCAAACCACCTTTTTTGTTGCAGTATTTGTAAAAACCAAAGTTTGATAATATAAGTTTATTAATGTCCAGCAAATGATCAAAGGAGTATGTCAATGGGAAGACCAAGGGTTAGCTCAACTGGTTTTTTTTCATGTTGTTGGGCATCTGCCTAGTTCAACCCTCCTGGTTAGGCACACTAGTCTATGACTTTAGCGAACAGGGTTACTAGGGATGCCATCCACAAACATGAGGAAGCATCTCTTGGGTTTCCCCACAAGGTTTTCCTTGGGGAAAATGTTAGGTCAATGGGATTATAAGAGTACATCACTAGCCAAAATACAATGTGGAAGTGTGGAAGTGTGGACTATAAAGATGCTAAAAATCATATCAAAACAGATTTTTAATTGTGCTAGAAGCAGAACAACAAGAGAAGATAAGAAAGTACATGACTCGGAGTGGAGATAAAGTAATTACAAGAAAAAGATAATATGTATGATATCTGAGGACCAAAGGAACTTTAGTTTGAACTAGTCATGGTATGCTAGTGCTGACAGGTGAGGACGAGCAATTAGATCAAGGGGGGTCTCCCTGCTAGAGTCCTCAATGACCGCAAAATTTTTTTTGGACTAGTGGATGATGTCCTTTGGAGTGTGTCTGGGACTGATAGGGCTCTACAGTATGATCCTTGTGGGAAGCCCAAATTTGAGCAAGCTCTCCTAACATCCAGGCATGGAAAAATTCTCCTGATGGATGGTTGGCTGTGTGGATTTGGGGGCACCCAGCTCCAAGGCCTTGTCGAGTTGTCTACTAAATTGTCTTGTTGGTAAAATGGTGTGCACGTGTGGCCTGGAACAACAACTCCATAAGGACCTTGTGAGGTAAGTGACTAGTCCACTCCTTTCCCATATGGGAAGGGGATATTGAGAAATATATGCACAGATCGACAAAATAATTGTATTAGCGCTGAGAACTCTATTATCACAGTGGTTTGTGAAGCTTTCCAATGAATGAACAAAATGTATTTCATTCTGAAAGTACCCTATAATATATTCTACTATCCTATTATCAACTATATAATTTAGTTTAACTAATTATATAAATGGATGCAAATTAATGCTTATTTAGAGTCTTGTTGATCAAAATAATAGTTTATTGCACCTATATTTTATAGTATTATAGTATTTTGGTATTAAAAATAATATCTTCTAAAATTTGGGTTTCGAAAATTGTTGATAACTTCTTGACTGAAGTGCTTGAGTCTCTCCAAGGAGATGCAATGAGTCACAAATCAATCAAAGTAAGGCAGCAAGCTTCACATTAACAAATCAGCCATATCTTCATCTTCTACTAGCTTCTTAACAAGGATCTGAAGCCTCCTATCACAACTGCGTCCTCCCTTCCCTGATCTGCGTCCTCCAAAACCCAATCTGCTGCCAATCCCTCAGATCTATGCTAGATCTGGAACTATCTCCTCAGATCTACAGCCTCTAGGGCTAGATCTGGTGTTTCCCCTTCAGATCTGGACTAGATCTGTCAATATCTCCTCAGATCTGTCACTCCTCAAGCTGGATCTACTGCAAAACCCTCAGATCTGCTACATACAAGGCTAGATCTGTAACATACAGGACTAGATCTGCAAGATCTATCCTTCACAAAGCTGGATCTGACAAGAAACCTTCAGATCTGCAACCCTCACCTCCAAGAATGGACAGCGTCCTCACTCTAGGCTTGATCAGCGTCCTTCTGTCCCTCAAACAGCGTTTTCTCTGCCAGTCTGGAACTGCGTCCTCCTTGGACAGCGTCCTACCTCTCCTGCAAGGAACAGCGTCCTCCCTTCAGATGAGACAGCGTCCTTCTCCTCTAAGAATCAGCGTCCTCCCTTCTCTTGCTCTGCGCAGCCACAAGAGGGCTTTCTCCTCCTCAGATATGCTTCAGAACTGCTGCTGCTTTGCTACTGAAAAACCTTGCTAGGGCGGGCACTCGAAGTCCCCCGAAGCTAAAGGTGAAACCAGAAAAACCTTACCAGGGCAGGCACTCGAAGTCCCCCGAGGCTAAGGGTGAGATCTCCGACCGGAGACACTCGTGCACTAAGCAGTGCTGCAGACCGACTAAACAACCGGCGTGCTGAAGCAGACAAAGTCTAGCTATCAATAAGAAGATCAAATCATGGATGATCAAATGAGGTGAGAGCCTCTCCTTTTATAACACCAATCTCCCTCCAAAACTCAACTCACCCTGGATCTGCGCAGTTTACCTGGGGTTAACCTTATGTCTCCTCCATCATATCCACGTGGACCCCCAAGGCCCCCTCTCTAAGTTACAACGTCAAGCTACTAGGAAAAAGAACACTTTATTATAAAGTGAGGTGGCTAAAGTGAGGTGACCCCTCTTATTTCTCACTTTATTTATTATTCCTATCTAAAGCAGCAAAATAACACAAAAATGCAATATTCCAATTAGCAAAGCTAATTGGGAATATTACAGTCTCCCCCGGCAAAACGTTGCTTGTCCTCAAGCAACTGAAGTGATGGGTGCTGTAAGATCTTCTCATCCTCCCAAGTGGCATCCTCATCCGGCAGATTCTTCCATCTCACCAGGAACTCTCTGATCTTCCTGCTCCGCAGTTGTCTCTCCCTGGTGTCAATAATGGCCTCCGGCTGTAATACCAAGTGCCCCTCATCATCTGTCGGTGGTAGCTCCCCGGTGACTGTCACGTGCTGGCCCAGTGCCTTCTTCAGGCATGATACATGGAAAATGTTATGAATCCGGCTGCCTTGGGGCAACTCCAACTCATATGCAACCTGTCCGATCCTCCGAATCACACTGTATGGTCCATAAAAACGAGGCTTAAGCTTCTCTGCCCCCTTCTGTTTGAGTGAAGACTGGCGGTATGGCTGTAACCGCAAGTAGACCAAATCCCCTACCTCAAAGTGTCTCTCCACTCGGCCCCTGTCTGCATATAACTTCTGCTGATTTTGGGCGGTGGCTATGTTGTCCTTGAGAGTCAGAAGGATGTCTTGGCTCTCTTGGATCCATAGTTTGGCTCGTGGAGCCCTGCTAACCCCAAACATCACATCCACAAAAGACAAGGAATGATATCCATACAACGCATAAAACGGTGTCATGCCGATAGACATATGATGGGTTGTGTTGTAGCAGTACTCGCCCAGATGTAGCCATTTCAGCCATGCTTGCTGCTGCCCACTGACGTAGTTACGCAAGTAGCCCTCCAGCCACTTGTTAACTATCTCTGTCTGCCCGTCCGTCTGGGGATGATAGCTGGTGCTCGGTGTCAACTCGGTCCCTACTAGTCGAAAGAGCTCCTGCCAAAATCCACCCATAAAGCGGCTGTCCCTGTCACTAACAATGGTCTTGGGTAGACCATGCAATCTGAAAACCACCCGGAAAAACAACTCTGCCACCTGTGCTGCTGTGTAGTGTGCCGAAATGGCAAAGAAGTGAGCATACTTCGTTAGCCGGTCAACTACTACGAAGATGCAGTCCTTGCCCTGCACTGTGGGCAAACCCGTGATGAAGTCCATCGAGACACTCTCCCACTTCCCCTCGGGAATGGGAAGCGGCTGTAACAACCCTGCGGGATGGTTCATCTCCCCTTTGTTCCGCTGGCAAACCTCGCACTCCCTGACATGTTGGAGTACGTCCTCCTTGAGGCCCTTCCATGCAAATCTCTCCCGGATGGCCCTGTACATCTTGGTGAACCCCTGATGGCCCGCCAATGGTGAATCATGAGAGGCATGGAGTATCTTCTCCTTGGGCTGAGATCCCTCAGTCAAGAAGATCCGATCCCTGTAATAGATGACCTCATCTGCCACCCTGTATCTGCTATCTGCTACCTGTCCATCCAACACCTCGCATGCAAATCTATCCTTGGAATACTCAACCAGTAGTCGAGCCTTCCAATCGGCGTCCAAGCTCATGAGGGATAATGTGGCTGGTCTACGGGAAAGGGCATCTGCTACCACATTGTTCTTCCCTTTGACATACTCTATGTCAAAATCGTAGGCCTGGATCTTGCTGATCCACTTCTGCTGCCTCTCCTGTAACTGCTTCTGCTCCAGAAAGTACTTCAGGCTGTTATGATCTGTCCTGACTCTGAATCTGCCGCCTACCAAGTACTGCCGGAATTTGGCCAATGCATGCATAATGGCCAACATCTCCTTATCATAGATAGGATAAAGTCTCTCATGTGGAAGGAGTTTCCGGCTCTCGAATGCAATCGGGTGACCCTCCTGCATCAAAACTGCTCCAATCCCTTCTCCTGAGGCATCGCACTCTAGGATAAAGGGCTGAGTGAAATCAGTTAATGCCAACACCGGACAACTACTCATCACCTCTTTGAGCTTATCAAAAGCTCGCTGTGCGGTGTCCGTCCAACTGAATGCCCCCTTCCTCGTCAGCTCCGTGAGGGGTGCAGCAAGCTGTGAGAAGCCCTTGACGAACTTCCTGTAATAAGTGCAGATACCAATGAACCCTCTAAGTTCTGTCACATTCCGCGGCTCTGGCCATTCCCTGATAGCCCGGATCTTCTCGTCATGGACTCTCACTCCGTCCACTCCTATGATGTGTCCCAAATACAACATCTCTGTCAAACCAAACTCACACTTGGAGAGTTTGGCAAAGAACTGCTGCTCCTCCAGGATGCGCAAAACTGTCTCTATGTGTTGGAGGTGCTCCTCCCAAGTCCTGCTGTATATGAGAATATCATCAAAGAAGACCAGCACGAACTTCCTCAGATGCTCCCTGAAGATATGGTTCATGCAAGACTGGAAAGTGGCAGGTGCATTGGTTAGTCCAAATGGCATGACCAAAAACTCAAAGTGCCCATAATGACACCTGAAAGCAGTTTTGGGAATGTCCTGTTCCCTCATGCGTATCTGATGGTACCCGGACCTCAAATCAATCTTCGAAAAGAAACGTGCTCCTCTCAACTCGTCCATCAACTCATCGATCCTGGGAATGGGGTACCGGTTCTTCAATGTCTTCTTGTTCAGTGCCCTGTAATCAATGCACATGCGTAATGTGTCGTCCTTCTTCTTCACCAACACTACTGAAGAAGCGAAAGGACTGGTACTGGGCCGAATGTGCCCAAGGGCTAACAGCTCCTGAATGGCCCGCTCTATCTCATCCATGTAGGCCTTAGGATGCCTATAAGGGGTGGTGATCACTGCCTGTATCCCCTGCTCCAACTCTATCGTGTGCTCAAACCCCCGATTTGGTGGCTGTCCCGGTGGAATATCTCCAAACACTACTGCATATCTGTCAAGAAGAGTCTGTAGATCAGGGTGCACCGCCCTGCCTGTATCTACCATCTCTGAAGCCCGCAGCTCAACTGCCCACTCTATGTCTCCCCGGCGGAATGTCGCATCCATGCTGTGTGCCGATACTGTCTGGGGCGGATATGTGTTCCGACCTCGGATCTTCTCATGCCTCCCCGTCTTGGGATCATCCCACTCCATTTCCAAGGCCTTCCAATCTGTGGTGACCTTTCCCAGAGTGATAAGCCACTGCACTCCCAATATCACATTGGTGTTCGGAATGTCCACCACAAAGAAGTGATCAGTCAACGTATAGGTGCCCATCGTCACTGATAACTCAGGTACATATCGAGCACAGGCCATGGTCTGATCTCCTGGAACCAGAACTGAGAACCCATCAAAGCTCTCTGTGGGTATGCCTCTCCGTGCTACCATCTGGGCATCGATGAAATTGTGGGTGGCCCCACTGTCAACTAGAACTGAAACACGCTGACCCCGTACTGTCCCACGTACTCGCAATGTCAGATACTTGGGGACTCCTCGCAATGCTGCTAGAGCTCCCCCAGTAGGGGCAAATGATGCCTCTCCCGCATCTGGTGGTGGAGGTGGTAAGGCACTCTGCGCTGCATAACACTCTCCTGCCTCCTCATCCTCCAACTCATCCTCTTCTCCGCTTCCCTCGGAGAAGACCTCTATGAAATGCGCCTTCCCTGCGGTGCATTTGTGTCCTGGTGCCCACGGCTCCTGGCAGGTGAAGCACAATCGCTTTCGTCTCAGCTCTCTCCTAGCCTCATCATCATGCTGTCCTCGTCCGGGATTCGCCTTGGGAGGCGGAATCCTCATGTCCTTACCCTTAGGCTGGAAAGCCTGTCTCTGGGGATAAGGTGGCCGAGTCCTGGGTAACACATCCTGTAGGTCACGGGCCCTGCCGATAGCATCCTGAAGTGTGGCCGGTTTGTTTGACCGGACTAGACCACGAAGTGGTTCTGACAGCCCGTCCAAAAACATCGTGATCAACCGAGCCGCTGATATGTCAGGTACCATCACTGAAACCCTCAAACAGTCAGAGATGTATGCCTCTGCACTACCTGTCTGTTTGAGCTTGGTCAGCTCGAGGAAAGGCTGATCTGGGTCCTTCTGATCAAAACGTTTCACCACCCTCCTGGTGAACTCAGCATATGTAGTCACTGTGGAATGCCCCAGTGTGGTTAACCCATGAAACCACCAGTTCTGGGCCTCACCCTCTAGATGTAATGCAGCCATCTTAATGGCCTCCTTCTCCGGCATCTGGTTAAGCTGAAAATAGAGGTCTAGTTTTTCCACCCAAGACCTGGTTGTGGTCTTTGGAGACCCATCAAACATCGGCAAATGAAATTTGCTGGCTGCACGGTTACTGTCACGGTGGGAACCCCGTCCCTTATTTCGATCATGAGGCTTACTGCCACCTCGGTACTGCAGATATTGATTGAAAGGGAGAGCCTCCATGAATTCCGGCCCCAAACTACGCCAATCTGCAAACCAAACTGCATGAAGATCGGGACCCTCATCTCTTGATGCCGTTTGCTCCACTTCCTCTACCAGGAAAGTAGGCATGGTAGGTCGCGTGTCCATGGAATCGGTCTTCTGCGCTGTCACAACGGGTATAGCATCGGGTATGTAACTGGAAGTTCCTGATCCTTCCCCTACCTGAAAGACCCTAGGGGGTTCTTTCTGTGTTACCCCTGCAACCTTCCTGGTTACCTCCTGCATGAATGCATCCATCTTTGCATCCATCTTCTCACTCAACTTCTCAGCCAATCTTGCCAACATAGCCTCCATTGGATTCCTCCGTTCGTCTTCTGAATCAGAATCACCTCCTCCAAGGAGAGTGGGGTGACCCCTAGGTGCCATAGAGTGCTAGCACCACAGGCTGAGCCAGATCTAAGCTCTGATACCACTGTAATATCCCCAAAGGGATATAACCAGTAATAAACAGAAATGCACTAATACAGATATAAACTGAACCAGATCACTGAATCATGACACATGTAACCAAAATCTGAGCCATTTTATTAATCAGAAAGTACATAGAGAGGAGTACAATAAATCAGAGTAAGTGCACCTATCCTTGCCCTAGGCAAGTGGAGACCCTCTCAACAGAAGAGTGGCCGCAACAAGGACAGCGTCCTGGCTGCTCTGCAAGCTGAAGATGAACTGTGCTGGGGCTGAAGACTGCAAACCCTCTCAAATGGACAAAACGCTGTCTCTGCCAGTGCCAGCGCAGAAACAGATAAAGCACCAAGCCCTCAACTCTCCAGACAGATGAAGCTGCTACAGGATCCTGGAAAACGCTGTTAAGCACTCCTCACAATGATCTGCTCCTCAGATCTGCGTCCCACCTGATGGATCTGAAGCCTCCTAGCACAACTGCGTCCTCCCTTTCCTGATCTGCGTCCTCTAAAACCCAATCTGCTGCCAATCCCTCAGATCTATGCTAGATCTGGAACTATCTCCTCAGATCTACAGCCTCTAGGGCTAGATCTGGTGTTTCCCCTTCAGATCTGGACTAGATCTGTCAATATCTCCTCAGATCTGTCACTCCTCAAGCTGGATCTACTGCAAAACCCTCAGATCTGCAATATACAAGGCTAGATCTGCAACATACAGGACTAAATCTGTAAGATCTATCCTTCACAAAGCTAGATCTGACAAGAAACCTTCAGATCTGCAACCCTCACCTCCAAGAATGGACAGCGTCCTCACTCTGGGCTTGATCAGCGTCCTTCTGCCCCTCAAACAGCGTTTTCTTTGCCAGCCTGGAACTGCGTCCTCTTGGACAGCGTCCTACCTCTCCTGCAAGGGACAGCGTCCTCTCTTCAGATAAAACAGCGTCCTTCTCTTCAAAGATTCAGCGTCCTCCCTTCTCTTGCTCTGCGCAGCCACAAGAGGGCTTTCCTCCTCCTCAGATGTGCTTCAGAAATGCTGCTGCTTTGCTACTGAAAAACCTTACTAGGGCGGGCACTGAAGTCCCCCGAAGCTAAGGGTGAAACCAGAAAAACCTTACCAGGGCAGGCACTCGAAGTCCCCCGAGGCTAAGGGTGAGATCTCCGACCGGAGACACTCGTGCACTAAGCAGTGCTGGAGACCGACTAAACAACCGGCGTGCTGAAGCAGACAAAGTCTAGCTATCAATGAGAATATCAAAATCATGGATGATCAAATGAGGTGAGAGCCTCTCCTTTTATAGCACCGATCTCCCTCCAAACTCACTCACCCTGGATCTGCGCAGTTTACCTTGGGTTAACTTTATGTCTCCTCCATCACCCACGTGGACCCCCAAGGCCCCCTCTCTAAGTTACAACGTCAAGCTACTAGGAAAAAGAACACTTTATTATAAAGTGAGGTGGCTAAAGTGAGGTGACCCCTCTTATTTCCCACTTTATTTATTATTTCTATCTAAAGCAGCAAAATATTCTTGATGTTTGACAACCTCTTCAAAGTTGGAGAATTCTGCTTCTATTAGCTTCACCATATATGCTGCATCCCCAAAATATCTTTTGGGCTTCTTACTTTCCCTAAATGTGCCTTTGGTTGCTCCATGTCACTCTGCATCTAAAAGAGTAGATTTCAACCAATTAGGTGTCTTTCTACTTTCAAGGATGACCACAGGTTGCACGAGTTCACTGGGACCTTCTTTTTCATGATTTGAATCTTCTTCCTCCCTGGTACATTCCTCTTCAAATATTGAAAGTTCTTCGTCATCAGAGTCCATCGGGAGGTCTTTTGATTCCTTAAACGCAACACTTTCATCAAATATTACATCTCTATTCGGTGTCCTTCCTTTATGTAGATCCTATATGCTTTTAAAGTATTACTATATCCAACAAATTATCCCTTCATGCTTGTAGGATCCAAGCTCTTTCCCTTATCCTTCGGTATGTGAATGTAGACGTGACATCCAAATATTTGGAGATGGTCCACACTTGGCTTCTTCCCAGTGAATTCTTCTTCAGGAGTCATGTTGTATAGCGATATGTGACGACTTTGATTTTGAATATAGACAACAGTCTTTGTTGCTTCACCCCACAATTATTTTTGCAAATCTTGATTATGTAACATGGCTCTTACACTTTCTTCCTGTTGATTTATGGTAGTATCGGATGTGCTCTAGCATTGTAATTTTGTATATAGGCTAATGCACATGTATTCCATAAAACCCAGAAATGGTTTTGGAATATTCCACTTAGAGATGATTTAATTAAATTAATTAATCGTTTTTTAATGTTTTCCTAAGTCTAAACTTAAGGAAACTGATTAATTAAAGGGTATTAATTAAATCAAGTGTGAATCTTTTAGATAAAGTCATGGATCACCTCCAAGTTAATCTTAGCCCTTGATTATGTTTTAATCTTGGTCGTTGAAGAGTCAATGAAAGATTATAAGGAGGGTGAAGGGCCTATGGAAAATAGACTTGACACTTGAGCCATTGAGAATTTTCGAATTTGTGTGAGGAGACACAGCTTTTGATCAAGAACAAATCACTAGGGCTGGGTTTGCTAAGTGATTTGATTCAGTGATCAGATCTGGAGAGGGGCAGATTGGTTAGGAGGGCCAATAATACATTTTAGAGAGAGGCAACATCAACGCAGTTTCTGGCTAGGGTGACACAGTTACTGCAGAGAATCACGCAAAGTCAGCGCAGTGTCTCTTGGAGTCAATCCGAAGAAGGATAGAGGTTGGGGTTTTGAGCCAGGAGGGCCAAGATCTAGCATCAGATCATCCAGATCAGCTACAGGAAAGGGTGACGCAATCCCTCTAGTTTGCCTACACAGGCTTACACAGATCCAGCGTAAGAAATCACACATAAGCAGTGAGGGCTTCATCAACGCTACTTTTGATCAGCCAGAGACTTTCTGAGTGAGGTATATCTCACAGTCGTTTTTGCTGTCTACATTTCTCTAAATGGTTTTTTGGATGTTGGCACCCTAGTTGTATTCAAGATTCTGCTGCTTAATAATACAAATCCTCAGATCTGCTGCACCGGTTTTCCCAAGCTGGGTTTTTCTGAGGACATAGTCCAAAAATAACTGTGTCAATGTGGTTGCTTTTTCATTGAGTTTTGTTCATATTGTTTCAGCACTTAGATTTATTCCGTGTATTATTTTTGTAGACTGCTTCAGTAATTACTTCGGTATTTCAATGTAATGAAATAATTATCAAATAATAGGAGAAGTAATTCAGATTTGTTGCAGTAGGAATCCAGATCTAGGATTTTTCACGTCTTCAATAGATCGATTCTTCCGTTTCGCAACTCCATTTTGTTCGGGAATACATGGGACTATAAACTCCCTCTTAATCCCAACTTCCTTATAGAAAGCTGTGATTTTCTTTGAAGTGTATTCCCCTCCATTGTCAGACCTTAGTATCTTTATTCTTCTTTCTGTAAGGTTCTCTACCTCAACTTTGAATACTTGAAATTTGGTGAATACTTCATCCTTGGATTTCAGCAAATAAACCCAATTTTTCCTTGAATGGTCTTCAATGAATGTCATATAAAATAGATGACCTCCAAGAGACTTAGTAGACATAGGACCACATGCATCAGAATGAATGAGATCCAAAATTTCTTTTGACCTTGAAGCATTGCTTCCAAATGGTCGCTTGACATTTTTACCCTATGCACATCCTTTGCATATTCCTTCATGATCCTCCTTGAGTTCAGGGATGCCATTCACCATTGAATTTAGAGTTGGTAAGATTTTGTAGTGAATGTGACTAAACCTTCTATGCCAAAGTTCACATGGACTTACTTCAATGTGAACCAAATCTTGAGAGAGAGGAGTCAACAATCTAAGCACGAATCCCAAGTGTCTTTGTATTTTTGATGCTCGAGTTTTTATCCCATACTACAACCTTTCCATCTATAAAAGTGACTCTATCTCCCTTATCTTCTAGACATGAAATAGAGATTAGGCTCTTTTGTAAACCTAGAGCAAATAGGATGTTGTTGAGATGAATATTTCCTCCATTCTGTAGCTCCAGCGAGGTTGATCCAATTCCTCTTACAGGCTATCTCTTCTTGTCACCAAGATCAACGGAGTAAGATGATTTTCCTCTTGAGAAGGTCTTTAGTTTCTTGTGCTAACAGTCATATTGCTTGATGCTCCATCGTCGACTACCAAAATATTCTCATCTTCAAATGTGCCAGTAAGTGCTGAGAATAATCCTTTGTCCTTTGAAGATGTCTTGGTCATATTATTCTTGATGGATAATATGAGATTCCACAATGCCTTGATATCTTTCTTGAGATGACTTGCTACCATAGAACACATCTGTAGAGACATCTTCAAGGGAGTAGTGATCTTCATCATGCCCTTAGCCAACCTTAGCTCTAATTCCATGTTGAGAAATCTAGAGGGAAATAGTTAAGATGATTTCTCTTATACTTGATAATTGCTTGTGATATTTTTTTACTTTTTCTTACTTATTAGCTTCTTCTCTTATTATTATGTTATTCTTGTCATCAAGCAACTACCAAAACAAGAAGATCAATAGTGCACATGAACATAGGATATTGGCTGCAAGCCAGGGCCAAAACCTCTCCACTTGCGAGGAAAACCCGCAAATCTCTTCTCTTCTTATAGATTCTTCAATTAATGAATTCGAAGACCAAGACTAAGTCCAACCTTCTTGATGATGTGCTTCCTTTGTCCAAGACAAACCCATTCATATTTCTTCCAACAGCACAACTTCGACCCCCAACTACAAAATTTCGACCTCTACTGCAGGTCTGAAATTTTCGTCCCCTCCAACAACTGTTGCCTTCGCTTGTGTGAGTTGATTTAGGGCTTCCAGGGCTTCTCTTAACCTTTGCTTGAGTTTCTCCTTCTTCTAGGGCTTGGGGATGACCTATTGAGTATTCCTTCGATCTTCTTTATGTTGATTTATGGTAGCATCGAATGTGCTCTAGCCCTGTAATTTTGTAGATAGGCTAGGACACATGTATTCCATAGAACTCAGAAATGCTTTTGGAAAATTCCACTTAGAGATTGTTTAATTAAATTAATTAATCATTTTTTAATGTTTTCCTAAGTCTAAACTTAGGGAAACTGATTAATTAAAGGGTATTAATTAAACTAAGTGTGAATCTTCTAGATAAAGTCATGGATCACCTCCAAGTTAATCTTGGCCCTTGATTATGTTTTAATCTTGGCCGTTGAAGGTTCAACAAAAGAATATAAGGAGGGTGAGGGGCCTATGGAAAATACATTGAGACACTTGAGCCATTGAGCATTTTCGAATTTGTGTGAGGAGACACAACTTTTGATCAAGAATCAAATCACTAGGTAAGGGTTTGCTAAGTGATTGTGATCAGTAATCAGATCCAGAGAGGGGCAGAAGCAGAGATTGGTCAGGGGGACTAGGAGTGCATTTCAGAGAGAGGCAACATTTATGCAGAAGAGAGACAACGTAGTTTTCTGAAGGGGTGACGTAGTCCCTGCAGGAAATCGCGTAGAAGCAACGCAGTGTCTCTTGGAGTCAGTTTGGAGATAGCTAGAGGTTGGGGTTTCTGAGCCAAGAGGGCCAAAATCCAGTCTCAGATTAGCTAGATCAGTTGCAGAAAGGGGTGACGCAGTTCCTCAAGCTTGCCCACACAGGCTTACGCAGTTCCAGCGTAGGCAATCACGCAGAGGCAGTGAGGGCTTCACCAGCGCTGTTTTAGATCAGCCAAAGACTTGTAGAGTGAGGTATATCTCACAATTATATTTGCTGTCTAGATTTCTCTGAAGGGTTTGCCGGATGTTGGCACCCTAGTTGTATTCAAGATTCTGCTGCTTAATAATACAAACCCTCAGATCTGTTGCACCGGTTTTCCCAAGTTGGGTTTTTCCAAGAACTTAGTCCAAAAATAACTGTGTCACATGTGGATGTTTTTCATTGTATTTTGTTCAGATTGTTTCAACACTTAGATTTATTCCGCAACATTAATTGTGTAAACTGCTTCAGAAATTACTTTGATATTACACTGTAATGAAATAATTATGAAACATAATAGAAGAAGTAGTTCAAATTTGTTGCAGTAGGAATCTGGATCTAGGATTTTTCACATGGTATCGGAGCTTATTCAAGTTGAAGTGCAGGTAAAACACTATATTCAAGTTGAAGTGCAGGTAAAACACAAGTGAACCAGTAGATCAGTGCTGAAGAGTTTGGGATCTGCATAAGCAGCAGCAGACCCTTCCAGAAATTACGCTGTCCAGGCCAGGAGGGCATTTCAGCGCAGAAAATGCTCCCTCTGAGAGAGTTGACAGAGGGGTAAGCTTTTTCAGTTGCAGAAGAGACAGCGTAGCTGAAGGACACAGTTACTGCACAACAGTAAGAGCTGGTGCATAAGCGTCAGAGAATTTCTGAAAACACAGTTGGGGATTTCTTGACCTCAGAGGGTTTCTTACTCAAAGAAACTCAGTTTTTTCCCGTGCAGCAGCAGAAGCAGTGACTTACTCCTCAAGGAGTGTGTAAGTTTAGCTAAGTAGAGGGTTAGAGGAAGATTTCAACAAGTTGAGGAGACGGCTAGAAATGGACTGCGTGACTAAGATAGACTGGAGGGTGCCTCCAACTATGTTATTTGGAAATCAAGGATAGAGTTTCTCCTTGATGAACATGATTTGAAGGCCCTCATAGAGAGTGCATGTGCAGATCCCTTGGATGTAGCACATCTGAGACAATTCAAGAAGAATATGGCTAGAGCCAAGCGATTGATCCTAGATGGAGTGAAGGGTCATATCATACCCAACATAGCAGCAAAGACCACGACTAGAGAGATATGGGTAGGGCTGGAAAAGCTATACCAAGGATCTTCCGAGCAGTGGAAGATGTACCTTGAAGAGAAGATGTGTAATATCAGGATGAAGAAGGAGGAGCGTTTTGACTCCTTCTTGTCTCGTATTCGAGAAAATCGAGATCAACTGTCAGCAATAGGATCTGCTCCTAGAGACTCAAAGCTAGTAAGGCTCACTCTAAACTTTGTTTCAGAGGACTATCAAGTCTTTGTCCAAAGTATACTGGGCAGAGAAAGACTTCCAGGATGGGAAGTGATGTGGGCAGCCTTACAGCAAGAAGAGTTGAGGAGAGATCTCAAAATCCACTTGGAGGACGGCAGTAGCAGTTCAAAGGTCAAGAAGGAGGAAGATGATAACACTGCCCTTGCATCAAATGGGCAACAGAAGCAGAAGAAGAAAGATCTGTCCAAGATCAAGTGCTTTTGGTGTGGGGAAGTTGGGCATTATGCCACACAGTGTCCTCTTAAGAAAAAGGATAAAGAGGAGAAGGAAGATCCACAAGCAGGAGCTGCCAAGGTTGAGGCAGAAAAAGATTGTGCTATGTTAGCTCACATTCCGAAAGGAGAAAAGTGAGTTGACTTGGAGTTGTAGATCCAGAATCTACAAGGAGGCAGGATCCTTGAGTATTTCCGAACTCTTGGATCACATGTGAGCTACGACAGCCTAAAGACAGTAGCAGGATGGGCATTTGCAGCGGAAGATGAGAAGACAGTGCAGTGGCTAGCAGTACTAGAGCCTGATCAGCGCAGAGAAGGAGCAACATCATTAGTAGTTGAGCAGCAACAATGCAGTGCACACTAGGGCAGCACAGTGCAGAGCAGCAACAACGCAGTTTTTTCAGAGAGCTAGTGCAGAAACTAGTAGTAGTCAGTCTTATTTTTCAATTGCAGATTTACCTGTCCAATTTCGGATGTTTTTCTATTGCAAGTAGCAACAGTGCAGCAGCAACAGTAGATGAGTAGCAGCAACACAGTGCACAAGTGGTGCAACGCAGTGCAGCAGCATGGTTGCAGAATTCAGAGGGAGTTGCAGTACAGTGGCAGTTGGCAGCAGCATGCAGAGTCAACAGTAGTACAGTTGCAGCAATTTTCTTGTGCAGTGTTCGTGAGCAGCATCAATAGCATAGTAGCAGATGTTCTAGAAGTCAGAGCAACACATTGAGTTGTTTTGCTAGAGCACTTTCCTCGCTAAGAGGTAGTGTTGATTTATGGTAGCATCGAATGTGCTCTAGCCTTGTAATATTGTATGTAGGCTAGGACACATGTATTACATAAAACCCATAAATTGTTTTGCAAAATTCCACTTAGAGATGGTTTAATTAAATTAATTAATCGTTTTTTAATGTTTTCCTAAGGCTAAACTTAGGGAAACTAATTAATTAAAGGGTATTAATTAAACTAAGTGTGAATCTTCTAGATCAAGTCATGGATCACCTCCACGTTAATCTTAGCCCTTGATTATGTTTTAATCTTGGTCGTTGAAGGTTCAACAGAAGAATATAAGGAGGGTGAGGGGCCTATGGAAAATACATTCAGACACTTGAGCCTTGAGCATTTTCGAATTTGTGTGAGGAGACACAGCTTTTGATCTAGAATGAAATCACTAGGGCAGGGTTTGCTAAGTGATTGTGATTTAGTGATCAGATCTAGAGAGGGGTAGAAGCAAAGATTGGTCACGAGGACCGGGAGTGCATTTCAGAGAGAGGAAGCATTTACGCAGAAGAGAGACAACGCAGTGTTTTGAAGGGGTGAGGCAGTCCCTGCTGGAAATCACGCAGAAGCAGCATAGTGTCTCTTGGAGTTAGTCCGAAGATAGCTAGAGGCTGGGGTTTCCGAGCCAGGAGGGCCAAAATCCAGTCTCAGATTAGCTAGATCAGTTGCAGAAAGGGGTGACGCAGTTCCTCAAGCTTGCCCACACAGGCTTATGCTAGGCAATCACGCAGAGGTAGTGAGGGCTTCACCAACGTTGTTTTAGATCAGTCGGAGACTTGTAGAGTGAGGTATATCTCACAATTGTATTTGTTGCCTAGATTTCTCTGAACAGTTTGTCGGATGTTGGCACCCTAGTTGTATTCAAGATTCTGTTGCTTAATAATACAAACCCTCAGATCTGCTGCACCGGTTTTCCCAAGTTGGGTTTTTCCGAGGACTTAGTCCAAAAATAACTGTGTCACATGTGGATGTTTTTCATTGTATTTTGTTCAGATTGTTTCAGCACTTAGATTTATTTGTGTAGACTGCTTTAGAAATTACTTCGATATTTCACTGTAATGAAATAATTATGAAACATAATAGAAGAAGTAATTCAGATTTGTTGCAGTAGGAATCCGGATCTAGGATTTTTCACACTTTATGCACTTTCTTTAAATTCGATCTAGCAATAGCAAAACCGTAGCCTTCTTTCCTTCACACATGTGAAAAGAGAGAGAGAAATAACCCAAACACTTGTCTTCGTCCTTCTTCCTTCTTCGTTGGCCTTCTTCTTCTTCTCCTTCACTTGAATGATGAGAGGATGAATGATGTCCTAAGGAGGTCGAGTTCCCTCCTACATATAGGCCTCCAAGGTGGACAAAATGCCCTAGAATTGGTTGGCTTCTTAGCTGTCACGCTGACTTGGTCTTGGAAGGTATCTTGACATTTTAAAATACAGAAATAATTCTTTTTACAAGTTACAATGTGCCCAATGGGGTCTTTCTTATATGACAGTGACTCTTTTGACTTCTTGACCCTAGGACTAATCCTAGAAGCACTCAATGGGTGCTTGAGCTCTAAAATAAAATACCTTGAGCACGAAACCCATGCTTCAAAAATAACAATAATAAATTTTCTTTCATTTTACAATATACAAGAATCAAAAGTACATATCATATTTACACATTTTTCAACAAGATGGAACCCATGGAACATATTATAGTGGCCAAGGTCATTCAGACCCTAGATGAGAGGCTTCCTAAAAGTGATAATGTGACCGAAGGAATTCATGACAATATAGGTATTTTACATGTTGAAAAATCTTCCATTAATAAGCACATGCTCATAGGCCTTAACTCTAAGATTGGATGTAATCATGTATGGATTTCTAAAGGGATTTTCTTTCCCAAGGTTGAATCAGGGAAGTTTGTTGGAACATATGTCTTTACATGGGTGAAACAAATAGAACAATACTTTGAATTGCATTATGTTATGGAAAATAAGTGAAGGATTTCCTTAGCAGCTTTCTACTTTGAGACAAGACCCTGTAAATTGTATCAATAGGTAGTTAAAAGGAAGCATCATTCTTATCACTATCATTGGCTTTTATTTACAAGAGACACTGAAGCATAATATGGCAAAGTTTGTGAATGAGACTACATTAGTCAATTGACAAGATTCAAGCTCCTAGTTGATGTTGAAGATTATAATTCAATTTTTTTTGTATTGGCCACAAGCATGGATAACATAAGAATTTTACATCTGTTGGAAGCTTACATTGGTGGATTAAAGAAAGACATTAAACATTAGCTTTTCTTAAAACATCCTAAAAATGTTATAAAAGCTACGCAATTTGCTCGTCATATTCAAGCCAAGACAGGGCTAAACACAATTCTACAGCTAGAACATATGCAGAAAGCATAGATTAATGTGTCTGAATTATAGAGATCTAAACGAAATTTTTTATCAAGGATAAATTAATCTCTTCCAAATACTGATGAGCTATTAGATGAGCTTCACGGAGTGGCTTATTTCACAAAGTTAGATATTGGAGGACATAACTTGTAATACAAGGACAAAGCGCCATTTCTATGAGATATCACATGCCAATATGACCAAGAAGCTTGATAGGCACTGGATGCCTAGAAGAAATTCAACAAGAAGTTATCAGAGAGATGAAATTTTTTTCCCAAGGGATCTTAATCAGAAGTTGCACAAACAAAGAGAAAAAGGATGAGAAGCATAATCAGAAATTACAACAGGAGAATCAAGATCTCAAAGATATATCTAACAAGAACTTACTATCTAAAGGTGAGGTGATTTCGAACCTAAAGACTTATAATCAAAGCTTACTTACACAATTTAAGTTAAGAATGAGGAAAAGATGGTATAGGAAAAGATAGAGAAACATGCCAACAAGAAATCATTGGTTGATAAAGAAACACTGACCAATATACTTGAAATAGAGAAGTCATCAAATGTAGTCGAAAACATGAAGAACAAAACCAATATAGATCCAATCTACATCATAAATCAAAGTCAATATTATGTTTGAATTTTCTGAATTGATAAATTACCAGAGGTGACAAACAAGAAATGTTTCAGCATTGATATCAAGACATGAGAACCTTCAAATTCTTAGAGTGGAATCCTCAAATTCATTCGTAAATTTCTTGATTTGTTCTTCCATCTTAATCACAGAAGCATCAAATAGTGAGAACAATGAACATCGAATACCCTTATTGTGTCTCTTCAAGACGCATGCTTTAAATAAGTGCTTTGTGCTTGCCTTTTGTAGAATTCATCTAGTATGCATTGGCATCCTGCAACCAAATGTCCTTGGTCAATTCTTAGGGTTAAAAGAAAGATGTCAATACTCAACACTACTTAGTATATCTGCAAGGAGATTTTTGGGCACCATCCAGACATTAGATGCAAATGTGTACAAGGAAAACATGAAAAGGAGTCATAAAAAGTGAAAAGAGGCATGCAGAGGGGTACAAAACTAAATACCTTGAACAAATATTTAATTGCGAGTAGGGGAGATAGAGTAATTCAGCATGTGGCCTACCCCATTAATATCTTTGTTTAAAATTTTGAATCCTCCTTTTATATCAGATTTCACTATCTTTATCTTATACCAAATTAAAGGTTAATTTTGGGAATATTCTATGAATAGTATTACAAACCATTGGTGAGGACTATATAATTTGAGTTGATAAGTATACAATCTTTTCACTTCAAAGTTCACATGGTAATGATGACAATGATTGTTAACGTCCACCGAGACAAACTTAGGTCTATTGGGTAGCATGCAATGTAATGACAAATGTGAGATATCATTATCGAATGTGCAGGACTGAAAATGATTTTCAAGAGTTTTGTGTACAAGTGCTCTTTGAATGTGTCAGCACAGACCGGCCAGCCCTTCTGCAGGTACTACTCATTTCACTGTAGTTTTCATAGACTTGTTATATTACAATGTTCTCTTTCTATTTAGAAAATTGTTCTGACATGTGGGTGACTTTTTCTATGTCAATGCGAAACAGACATATCTTTACCTGTACACAACAGTTGCATCACTTGCTGAGTGTGCACTAAGTCAACACACTATGTGCAATGACACCTTTGCCCTTTCTAGTTTGAAGGTATTTATAACAATTTCTCAGAATATTAAGCCATTGACATTTGATGGACTATTAAAATTTAAAAACATGGACCTTTGGAATGTTCCTAGCATTTATGCAATTCACTATTTCTAATGGACGTTGGAATGATGATCTATCTCTTCAAAAGTGTTCATATATTCCAATTTTCCTTGCAGGTGGCCGTGGCTTACTCTGGGGCACTCGTTGATGGTAAACTACAGAGTGTCAGTGGGGAACTCATTCAATCCACCTTCCTTGCTGCTCTCGCAAAACGTGTAGAAGATATACTTAATTATTGGCAACATAGAAGAACGGATGGAGCTAATCATTGCAATGATCTTGTTAATTACTTGACCAATGGAAAAAGGCCACCTTCGGCTGAATTGTATCAAAGTGACTTGCTAGCTAACATGTTCCTTTCCTTCTATCTTAGGTGGTATGACATGCCACCTGCTTCTGTTGTAAATTCAGCTATGAAAAGGTTAGAAAGCTTTCCTACAGCTTTTGTCTCTTTAAAACATAATCCCAGGATGCCTCTCTTAGCACTGATGCTACCAGGGACACATTCCCGTGCCCTTGCTCTTGTAGATGAATCTTATCCTTGTAGAAGTTAGTTTCCAGGGAATTTTTCTTTCTTGGCCACAATTTGTTTCTGGCTAGTCTATTTTCTGATATTAGTTTGAAGAAGGATAAGATATCAACCTTTTCATTTCATGGATAGTTTCCTAGAGAAATCTAGGTGAATGGCTGCAATTGCGAAGGAGTGAGCTGTATAGATTATGGCAAAGGAGGGGCACAGCTTTTTAGTGCGTATTCCATCAAGGCAGCTAGCTGTGAGGGACCTCAATGAAGTGGGCTAATGCTTGGCAGAGGGGGCACAAACCTTCATTCAGTCTCTTAAAAACCCTTTGCTTAGATTTTTGGAATTAACAGTATTTGTCTTTTCTCTGATCCGACAATTCGGTCAGGGATTTCAGCAATTTTGACGCTAATTCTGTTGCTATAAACATTCTACTTTGTTACAGCTTGAATGACATTTTGACCACTCTGATAATTTGTTGTATTTTGAAATTTTACGTCATAGGTAATATTTTCCATCTGATAGGATAGTTGGCCTTGTGGATGTTTTAATAAATAACATTCAATTCTCTCTCTTCATTTTAAATTTTCATTATGCACTCAGCTATAGACACCCACAGTGAGCTATTCAGTGCTGAAATATAGAAATCCCCCTCCCCATCTCTCCCTCGCTCTCTCTTAGGCACACACTATTCTTTAAGTGTCAAAATTAAATTTTCTGTTATGCACTCACATCCAGTGTGACATCTTTTATAACCTCTGTACCTTTATACTTTTGTTTCTTGAACCTCTTTTGGCACTCCTGGTGGCTGTTATGCATTCACAGTAAATTACTGAGCGCTGATAGATAGAAATTCTTACCCATGCTCTCTTGCTTTCTCTTAGACACATTGGTGTCAAAATATTAAATTTCTGTTATGCATTCACTACCAGTGGGGCATATTTTATACCCTTTTGTACTTATTATATATGCATGTATGTTTTGGGGGAGGGGGGAGGCGTAGGGGATTGTCTCCAAAAACTTCTACAAAGTCAATGAACTTTCTCACATCTGTATCCCAGTAACATTGACACGATACAAAAAATTTATAGCTACAATGCAAACCTTTCTCGTTATTCTGATTATAAACAAGCCCCATGAAACATAGAAAATACCCTTGTCGTCCTTGTGACAATTCTCATTCCAGAAAAAGGAAAAAGAAAAGAAAGTTTCACTATCTAACACAAGAAATATATTGAGTGTAAAAAGCACTAAAAGTCCAGCAAATGATGAAAACCAAGCTAAAAAATTAGAAAAGATCTTTGAAGAAAATATTCCTACAGTGCCCTTCCGATATGAGAAATGTTGAAATCACCATCTTTGACAGAAAAATTCTTGCTGCTGCATGTGCTCTCGAAGGATAAAAGCAGTTCAAAAAAATGAAATAATGTAACAGAGAGTTGCTTTTCACGATGGGTAGTTAGGGATTTTTATTTCAATGAGATGCAGGATGGGTTTTTGTCAAGGAAGTATTTTGAATGGACTCCAAATGTAACTATATTGTATCCCGTAGAAACTTAATTTTGTGATTTTGTTTGTTATTGTTTTTTTAGGCAGAATAATTTTCTGTCTGCCCCTTGTTAGAGATGTAGTAGGGCAGTTATTAATTCAATTTCTCTTTAATCCTTAATAATTGCTTGTGAACTCTATTTATCTTGTGTTTCTTTATTAGATCTTTTCATCAAACAATTATCAAGAGCAAAACAGTAAATGACCATGGACATAGATTAGGCTCCAAGCTAGGGAAAAACCCTCAAAGGGGAAAATGCAGAAAATCTTCTCTTCTTATAGAATGTGCTTCAAAGAAGAAAACCAAGACCCAAACCCTAGACCGAGTCCTCCTCAAAGCACCAAGTCAGCCCTCCAAGAAGCCCTTCCAATTAGACCAGAGATCAACCAAAACAACAAGGATCAATCCTACTCCAACCAACAGCCAACTTCAACTTCGGCCCCTAGCTTCAACCTGCAACTTCAACCCTGTAGAAACCATATCTTCTTCGCATGTGAGAGGAAAATAGCCCAAAACATATATTTATACTTCTACTTGACTTCTCCTTACTTTTTAGACCTTTGCTCTTGCTTTCTGCTTATTCCTAGCTTCAAATTGAACTTCTTCTTGAGAGAGATCGAATTGGTGCTTAATGAGGTCAAATCTACTCTTAATTTATAGGCTTTCCTCAATGAGGTCAAATTTCCTCCTTTAGGCTGACTTGTAGCTTCTAGGGCTGATTTGTGCTTGGAGGTTTCTAGGACTTTTTAGACTTAAAATCAATATCTTTTACATGTTACAACTTGCCTGATGGGGTCTTATATAAATGATAAAGACGCTTTTGACTCAAGTAAAATATTCTTTTGACATAACAAACCCTAGAAGTATGAATAACTTGCTTGACCTAGATGACCATAAAAATGGATCATGAAACCCATGCTAAAAAATAATATTTTTCTTTTTTTCTTGTAACATAAGATATACATAATCATTTGAGTACATTGACAATTATGATGACCAAAACTAGTTACATTTTCCAACACTCCCTCTTAACTAGGGAGGTATTCATAATTGTACAACTGGTACAAGGTTATTCTTAAACTAAAGAGTTCTCATAAGAAGAGTCAGATTGGTAAGTCGTCTTTAAACATTAACATCTTGACCAACATTGCCATCATAGTAAGACCTTAACTTATGGAGCTCTTTTTTATACAAGAGCATAATGCTGGGAGGCTTTACGTGAGATACCTCACTACCTCTACAAGGCACATACCCCATTCATGTGTTCACTAGGTATGTCCTTTTAGGACTATTCTTATCTTGGATTCCCAATCCTCAAAGAATATTAGTCCTCTTTGACCACTCCTGTCTTCGATATCTGTCCAATCCTGAAAGAGTGTCGATCCATTTCCTATCTTGGATTTTATATCCTCAAGGAAATCACAGATGCATATCCAATATTCCATCCACCATCCTCTCTCCAAGGCCTTTCACTTAGACTTACAACTATTAGTCCTGGTCAAATGCATGACACGTGAAGAAAAGAATACAAATGTGACATTCATCATCAATCCCTCTCAACTAGAGAGGACATCCCTATTTCCTCTTGATTGGGGAATAGATCCTTGCTCCTATTCTAGGAGACTCCTTTATTCCTTTCAATTATAGAGGAGATTTCTGACTTCCTTCCAATTTGGGAAGTCATCATCACAAACTTTATAACTTGTCTTCATAAATGTATCAACTGCCAGTTCTTCAAGGAGATAGCTGCATGTCTCCCTCTTTTCTTTGTATCTCATTATATCGAGCTTTCTTCCTTCCTGGGTATCTGTTGGAAAATCGGAAAGGAAGAAAGATTTTCTCTTTGATGATAATTACTTGTGATTTATTTGAGTTATTATTATCTTTATTATGTTCTTCTTTTATCTTAGTTCATCAAGCAATTACCAAAACCAAAATACGAAGATCAAGGACACTAGATGTAGGCACACAACCAGGGAAAAACCCCTATATAGGGGAAAACCCAGCCAAGAACTCTTCCTTTAGTAGATTCATATGACAGCGAGACAAGCAAGACCCTAGCAAATTTTCCTCCTACACCAAGTCAGCCTTTCAATGAGATACAACAACCTTCAATAGTCTCTTCTTGTCTAACAACTTCAACCCAGCATCAACCCAGAAATTTAAGCCCAACTTCACCAGAATTTTAGCCTCCCAAACAACTATAGAATTTTGGCCCCTCCAAAAGCTTCACAACTTTGATGCAACTTCACAGCTTTGAGCAGTTTCCTAGCTTCGTTGTAGTTTACCAACTTCGATGCAACTTCATAGCTTCGATGCATTTCTGACCTTTAATGCAATTTCCCATCTTCGATGTAGCTTCAGAATTTCGTTGCACGTGAGAGAGATAGAGAGAGAGACCCAAAAACTTTGATTCCAGCTTCCTTCTTCAACTTCACACTTTTTCTACTCCCAGCTATTGCAATTCGAACTTGTGAGAGATGTGTCTTCAAATGAGTCGAGTTGCTCCAATATATAATGAGTTGTGAGGTCAAATTCCTTGTTGAGGTCGAGTTGGTGGAGGAGGCCTAATTGACCTATTTTACAATAAAATAAATTTCTTCTTTGACAAATAATTACCAATAATGGTCTTTTACAATATGACATGAACAAAGACACTTGACATAACCCTAGAGGTCTTCAATGGAGACCTTAACCTATAAACAATTGACCTAAGCATGAAACACATATTTTAATAAGTCAATTTATTTAATAATAAAATTTATTTTTCTTTCTTTTGATAAATAAATTTCATTATGACTGAAGTACAATTATGAAGACCAACACCAGTTACATTCTTCAACACTCCCCCTTAACTAGGGAGATATTCATATTTACGTATATCTACATAGGTACATGGAAAGTCTCCAAAATGAACTAAGAACAGTTCTAGCACACTTAGTGCCACAGACTAGATTCTTGACCAGGGTAATCTGTCCGTGTGGGACTAAGATGGAATAAAGCTTTTAGCCAGTTTGGGTACCATTAGGCTTACTAACTAACCATCAACCCATGGATCTAGGTGCGTATCCAAGGCCATAGCTCAAGACCAATGACACCCTCTCACTTCTGGATCTAGACATCACACGTAGGCCAAAAAAATGCCCTACCAAGCATCTGCCATTAAATGCTTCAATTCTCCCTAATAAACTAGATATATCCATTTTTCCAAGCATGCTTCCAGAGTGTTCAACATGTTTATGGAGAGAGAACACAAACCCCAATCAACAATAAATTATATACATATATATGTAAACACAAACCTTCGAGGTCCTCAATCATCTTGATGCCACTTATATCTAGTTGTTCATATGCAACTAGTCGGAAGTGTCAACACATCCTCAATACATTGTAGTACTTTCATTCATTCTCCAGTTTCTTCTTCAAGGTATCCATCATGACTATCATAATATGCCCTCCCTCTTAATTTGGGGAGATCAACATTGAAGAACCTATTATGGCTTCATTCCTTTTTTCAACATCAAGGTCATCTTGATCATCTTCATAGCTTCCTTCATCATGCTCATACAAACATCTTCATTATCTTGAAGATTGTGTACCTACAAAACTTTAATTGAAAGTACAACCAAATACATATATAGAAGCATGAAGTTAAATATATCAGAATTATGTTAATAATGGAAGCATTTAAACTTTAGACATCAAATACCTAAACCTAGTTAGGTCCATAATCAACAAGAGACACATACTTCTAAACTCCAACTTCTTGCTAGGGTTTTGTTACAAACCCTAGACTACAATATAGAGCAATTTAATCATGAAATCAATCTCATTCTAACTAGGGCCTTAATATTATTTCTAGAGATACATAACAGATTCTATTATGATCCATTACAAACCCTAGATTCCATCTTAAAGACACAAATCAATAATTCAATAAAATAAAAATTCTACTATACATTTTAGACTCTACTAGGGTTTGTTGGACACCTTATATTTAATCACCATATCATAAACAACATCATCATATCCTAGAATATCAAGCTTTTACTAGTGCTTTGTTACAAAACCTAGAATTCACAAACTATGAGCATCAACAATTAGGTTAGCATACTCATATATATATCACATCAAAGTTAGACATACAATAAATTCATTTAGACTAGGGTTTTCATCATAGAGATGAATATATGCCTAAGGTTTCATTCCTAGGACATCATCTTAGCTAATATAAGGGTCTTTCTTATAAACCCTTGTTGAAATACTGAGAGGGGTTTGAATCAATATTTCATTCAATTGTTATTATTAATGCCAATTACGAATTTTTCACAATTTGAGCCATAAAGAAAATAAAAAAGCTTTATTGAAAAGTGTTGAGGACACAAATCCTCTTTACAATGGTTACAAGCTCCAACTTGTAAAATACATTGATTTTAGGGCTCCAACCCTAAGGACACCAATCCTATTCAACAGAGAGATCTCGTAGGACATCAACCTTAGAATAAAAATGTTACCAAATTCAAGGTTATTGGGTTACCACTATTCTCCAAAGATGCACAGCTCTGAAAGCTCCTCAAATCATCTTCACTAGACATTAAGTTATCTTCATTAGCTGACAATGGTCATAAGTCCACTTGTAATACTAGAGGCTGATTCAATATCCGAGCTTCAAGGCTATTGGTTCTTACAAGAGCTATATATTTCAATGCCACAGATGTGAATGGGTATAGATGCTTCAACAAAATAATTTACAACAAGTTCGAATAGTCACAAGTGCAGCGAACAATGCATGCTTGCGTTGTATAAAAGCCTAAACAAATCAACTAATCACTAATCACAAGTCCGAGTAGGTCATCACAGGTCTAAGTACAGGCTCCTAGTAGATTATCACAGGTCCGAGTATAGGTATTACCACAGGTCCAAGTTCTCTAGTTCAAGTTAATATTGCCACATGTCTGAAAACTGTGTAACAAATAAGTATATCTGAATTGCAACCAATCATAGAAAAATTTGATCCTTTATTTCTTCAGTTCATTAAGTTTACGAGTTGTGAACTTTACTTTGTATTTGTTGATTGAAATCTGATTCCCGAATGAGTGAAACTGAGCTTATATTTATAGTTGTTTGGATTAATTATGAAGGGACACGTCTGTTTGCAAAGATCATGAGCCTACACAAGTCAGCTAGGATGATATAGTATTGCAACTTACAAAATTATTTTCTCTCAAGCTATAAGGAGTTAGAAGATAGTAAATGCTCGATGTAAAGAGCACAATGTCCTCTACAAGCTAGTGTAAGATCATTTTCAAGATATTGCCTCTAGAGCAAAAAATAATATTTTCTTTTCATAGGAGTGCTTTTCATGGGGTTTCTTCCATGGGAAGGTTCAACCATGTTTGAGGGTTTCTTCCATAGGAGGGTTTTCAATGATCAAGATAGGGCCTTCTACATCATCATCATAGTTGTCAATGATCATATAGCTAGGATTAGGTTATAGGGTTAGGGATAAGGTTTCATAAAAGGGTTCAAGGTACATTGCCATCAATGACAACTTCAGCAATCTCCCCCTTTGTCATTGATGACAATACACTTTCTCTTCAAATGTTTCCTCTCCCTTTGACATCAATGGCAACTCCTTCATATTATGCTCTCCTTGTCATGGTGCTCCTCACCCTGTCAATGTGTTGCTTCAATATGGTGTAAGAGAGATGACCCCCATCTTTTGACAAAGATATTCAAATGCTTCTCGTGGTAGGGGGTTTTAGAAAATATCTGCAATTTGTCCCTTTGTATTGACCTATTCCAATCTGACATTTTGTTCTGCAACTTGTTCTCGGAGGAAATGGTATTTGATTAGGATATGTTTTGTCTTCAAATGCAGTAACATATTCTTTGAAAGACTGATGGAGCTGGTGTTGTCACAATAAATAGTGATTGGTTGATTTGTTTCTATGTTGACATCTTTCAGAGCTTCCTTCATCCACAATATTTGTGTACAACAATATGCAACAACTATGTATTCGACTTTAGTTGTGGACAAATATATAGATGCTTGCTTTTTGTTAGCCAAGATATAAGAAAATTTCCCATGAAGAATGCATTTTTGCTAGTATCTTTTCGGTCGTCTATGTTTCCAACCCAATCAACATCAATGTATGTTGTCGAAGTCAGAGTTGTGCTTCTGGGATACCATAGGCCAACACTAAGAGTAACTTTCAAATATCCGAGGATTCCTTTTACATCCATCAGATGGGATTCCTTAGGAGATGATTGAAATCTTGCCACTATTCCAACTACTTGCATAATATCAAGTCGTGAAGTAGTTAAGTAAATAAGAGCTCCAATTATTGATCTGCAAAGAGTTGTGTCTACGGAAGAAAATTCATCATCTTTGCTTAATTTGCAATATGTAGTCATTGTTTTGCTCACAATAGCACATTCTTCCATCACATATCTCTTAAGCATGTCTCTAAGATACTTTTCTTGGGATATGAATGTGCCTGCTTTAGTTTGAGTTACTTGAAGTCCAAGTAAGATAAATCACTAATCATAGACATTTCAAATTCCTTAGACATATTTTGAGCAAATTCGCGACTCATCTCATTGTTATTGCTGGAAAAAATTAAATCATCAACATATACATGTGTGATTAGTAGTTTATCCTTGTTTATCTTCATGTAGAGATTGCTTCCAACCACTCCCTTTTTGAAACCTTGTTGTTGTAAATAATGATCTAATCTTGCGTACCAAGCTTGATGAGCTTGTTTTAATCAATATAATGCCTTTTTTAATTTGCAAACAATATCTTCTCCTTATGCTAGATCGAAACCTTCTGGTTGCTCCATGTAAACTTCTTCCTTTAGGTCACCATTTAGAAATGTTGATTTTGCGTCCATTTGATAAACTTTGAAACCTTTTGAACAAGCAAATGCCAAAAACATTCTTATAGCGTCTAATCGAGCTACATAGGAAAAAGTTTCTTTAAAGTCAATTCCTTCAACTTGTGAGTATCCTTTGTATATCGATCTTGCTTTATTTCCAATGATCTGTCCATCTTCATTCATTTTATTTTTGAGCACTGATCCAGGTGGCTCCAGAGACACACAGGACAAAGAGGGCTTATGAAAGCTCGAAAATCAAAGTGGTAAGAATGCTTGCGAACTAGGACCAAAGCGTAGATCTCGTCGTCCCGATCGCAACGGTGTGAACGGTTCATCAAACCGAGTTCGTATGTGAAAGTTAGAGCTGGTCAAAGTTCTAAGGTTGACTGACTGACTTGGCATGTTAAGGAGGCAACATTTTTGCATATTTCGTTGACCAGATTCCGGGCAAAATTGTGGGACATTTAATTTGTCCCCTTCAGCCTTAAAAAATTGAATTTAAAAATTGGAGGGCTTGTTTATTTAAAAACAAAACAAATATATATAAAAAAGGGGACGGGTCGTGACCCCCGGCTCTACCCCAACCATATAACAATAAAATATTATATTTGGTGGGGTCGGCAACCATGACGCTGCCACCCAAACCAGCGAACAGAAGCATGTATTAATGGGTGGGGCGCAGGCTGTCACCCTTGCCGCTCCTCCTCCATGCCCCATTACACTATTTTGATATGACGGGGAGTAAGGCGGGCCACTCGATGTGGGTCCGGTCTCCATTACAAACTATGGTTTGGTTTTAAAAAAAAATACGCACCAGTTTGGGAGGGGGCGAGGTTTGAGCACCCGACCTCCTCCCCACCATTTTAGATCCTAACCACTACGCCAACGACTTCCTTTGGAAAGTCTGCCCAACATTTTGTATTTAAACTCATTTCCTCAGATGCGCAAGGAGAGCAGGTACAGGAGTATGCGTGTTGTTCAAGGCGGACAGGTGGAACCCTGAGCCACTCAACCAGATGAAGTGGAACCATGATATGAGCTCAACCTTCATAGGGGCCAAATTTTCCTAGTCTCCAAATTGGAAAAATTTTATATGGATTTTATACCTCTCGACAACACGAGTTTGATGACGGTGTCAGTTTCTGCAATATAAGTGTCGATTTTTCGACCATTTCCAGAATGGGACGACGGTGTCAAATTTCAGCGTGAACAGTCAATTTCTTGCCATACGACGCCACGTTTTCGATGGTGCGTTCAGATCCAGTAGCTAAGCATCCTATTCTTTAGCCAACATCAAAGTTGAGGTATATGAAGTGTTGTTGCCATGTACTTCATTGATTATTGTTGTAGGATGTTCTATGTCGTGTCGATTCCTCCTTGAGGTATGATGCAAAATCTTTATGTTTATTTGATGTTGTCAATTTTTGCTCGATGTATGATGTAGAATCTTTATGTTTATTTGATGTGGTATGTATTTATCATGGATGGTGATTTATGTTGTGAGATCCCTTTGTTGCCTTGATGGCGGGATACTCTTTGTCACCATGTGTGAATTTGTCACGTTGATAGGAGGTCTGTATGAGTTAGAGTTCCCTGCAACGGAACGTCTTGTGGAGAGACTTTGCCACTCATGTTGAGGGCCCATTTCCTTGTATGACGAGTGAACAACGTCCATGTACACCATAACCATTTACAACATCAAATGAAGCGGCGAACACCATTGAGAAACCGAGGCCCGGAGACGTAGTCCACACTAGACAAACTCCATTATTAAACGTCTTGCATTTTGTTGTGTGATTGTTGACATGTCTTCCTCTTAATTATATCTGCATGTTTGTTCATTAATGCTTTGATAAAATGCAATTCTAACACATCAATCGAAGCAAAAGGCCTTGGTTAAAAGGGTAGCAGAAATTTACCATGGATCAAGTGGTGTCAGAGAAGGTCTTCTTGTTGATGTGAACTGCAAGCATGAACCATTGAATGTGCAACAATGGAGGATGTTGAAGACATGTACGAGGCCATGCTCAGGATTTCCAAAAGGGTGGACATGTTGTATGAAGCTGATGAGAAACAAGCAACAGATAACGCTAAGTTGAAAACATTTCTACAAGAGGAGAAGGAGGACAAGCAGCGATTGCAACTTTAATTGCAAGCCACGACAGAGGCATTGGAAGAATTGAAGCGCAATGACCAAAGTCTTCAAGCAGATCATGATGCATTAAAGACACTTCTACGAGAAGAGGAGGAGAAGTGATTACAACTTCAACTACAAGCCACAACAGAGACCTTGGAGGAAGTGAAGTGCAAGGAAGGCTCAGAGAAGCCCTCATCACATGCTTCCAAATCGACATCTGAGCTAAACAATTGTGATCATTCTTCAATTTCATCTTCACATGCTATTATTTCTGTTGGAAATGTGGGGATCCCCATTACAGGAACTGGCATGAGACTCCTTACCAGGATGGGGTACGAAGGAGGAGGACTTGGCATTAATGGCCAAGGCATGATTCAGCCATTGGAGGTCGTGCAGAGACCTCGATTAGCAGGTTTGGGGTACACTAAAGGACAGTGCTCGAAGGTGTCAGAAGCTCCCAATGCATGGTTGAAACCATTGAGGAGAAAGAATGATGGGAACACTTCACCATCAGCCTCTAACAACACGCATGACAGTGAAAGAACTGGGGCAAGCTCTCGTCACCGTGATCGCACCAGAGACCACCAAGAAAGGTATAACAAGTCTCGATATTCTCAAGTTCATTTTGACTATAATCATGTTGATAATCATGGAAAAAAGTCATGGCATAGAAAAACTTGTCGTTTTTGTGGTTTACATAACCATGTCATTGCTGAGTGTTGGAAAAGAATGGCAACACAAAGGAGGATGAGGTGTGGAAAGCGTTCTCCACAGCAGCGAAAGAAAGTGGTTAAGTAGGTTTGGAGGAAGAAAACCTTTTGCAGCCATTGCAACCAAAGTGGTCATAAAAAATCCACGGGTTCAAGGCTCCATCCAGAGCAACACCTTAAGGACGAAGCGTTGGTGCATGAACCAGTTGGTCGACAAATGAATCAACCTCATTCATGGTGGTCCTCTTTATTAGGAAAAAGATGGTTTTCCTAGATGTGGTAGTGTGTCATGGCCTTGTTTTGTAAATAATGTGTTTTTCAATCACTTGCAATGTGACAATGATGTCTTTGGCCTTGTATTGACAGTTGGGGTATTATTGAGTCCATTTTGTTGTAAGCTTGACCACCAAGTATGTGTTATAAACTCGTGGCAAGTATGGAATACTTGGGTAATAGTTGGTCATATTTGAGCATGTAATTTGCAAGAAATTGTTCTACAGGTTTGTAAAGGATGTAGGTGTTGGTTCACCGCTTATGGCTCTGAAGAACAAAGGTGAAGGAGAAGAAAGGGTGATCTTTTTCAAGACACTTATGATGCAGACATTGTACACATCAGTTGCAGATTATTGTCAATACTTTTGGAGGACCAAAAGCTCCTCAGTGGGGAGGAATGATCCAGGTCTCCAAAGACACACATAGGGCAAAGAGAGCTTATGAAAGCTTGAAAATCAAAGTGGTCAGAATGCTTTTGAACCGGGACCAAAGCGTAGATCTCGCCATCCTAATTGCATCGGTGTGAACGGTTTGTCAAACCGAGTTTGTATATGAAAGTTAGAGCTAGTCAAATTTTTAAGGTTGACTGGATGACTTGGCAAGTTAAGGAGGCAGCATTTTCGCAGATTTCGTTGGTCGGATTGCGGCCAACTCCAGCTGGATTCCAGTTTGTCCCCTTCCGCCTAAAAATACCGAATTTCAAAATTGGAGGGTTTGTTTTTTTAAAAACAATATATATATATATAAAGGGGGTGGGTCGTGACCCCTGCCCCTACCCCAACCATATAAAAATAAAATATTATATTTGGTGGGGTCAGCGGCCATGACCCTGCCGCCCAAACCATCCAACATAACCATGTATTAATGGGTGGGGCGTGGGTTGTCACCCCCGCCACCCCTCCTCCATACCCCATTACAATATTTTGATACGACAGGGAGTTGGGCGGGCCGCCCGATGCGGGTTCGACCCCCCATTACAAACTATGGTTTGGTTTTAGAAAAACAAATATGCACCGGTTTGGGAGGGGGTAGGGTTTGAGTGGTCGACCTCCTCCCCACCATTTCAGATCTTAACCATTGTGCCAACGGCTTCCTTTGGGAAGTTCGTCGAACATTTTGTATTTAAACTCATTTCTGTAGATGCGCAAGGAGAGCAGGTACAAGAGCGGGCGCGTAGTTCGAGGCAGACAGGTGGAACCCTGAGCCACTCAACTAGATGTAGTGGATCCATGATTTGAGCTCAACCTTCATAGGGGCCAAATTTTCCCAACGTCCAAATTGAACAAATTTTATATGGATTTTATACCTCTCAGTGACACGAGTTTGATGGCAGTGTCAGTTTCTACAACATAAGTCTCGATTTTTCGGCCATTTTCCAGAATGGGATGACAGTGTTGGATTTCAGCGTGTGGACAGTCGATTTCTTGCCATTCGACGCCACGTTTTCGATGGTGCATTCAAATCCAGCAATTAAGCAACCTATTCTTCAACCAACATTAGAGTTGAGGTATATAAGTGTTTTTGCCATGTAATTCATTGATTATTGTTGTAAGATGTTCTATGTCGTGTCTATTCCTACTTGAGGTATGATGCAGAATCTTTATGTTTATTTGTTGTTGATTCCTGCTTGATGTATGATGAGGATCTTTATGTTTATTTGATGTGGTATGTATTTATCATGGATGGTGATTTATGTTGTGAGATCCCTTTGTTGCCTTAATGGCGGGATACTCTTTTTCACCATGTCTGAAGTTGTCATGTTGATAGGACGTCTATGTGAGTGAGAGTTCCTTGCAGTGGAACGTCTTGTGGAGAGACTTTGCCACTCATGTTGAGGGCCCATTTCCTTGTATGGCGATTCAACAATGTCCATGTACATCATGTTGGCTCCCTATGATTTACAAGAATGGCAAGAATAAATGTTGTAGGGGGCCACATTAGAACCACTTTGGAATCCTAGGACCAAGCCTTCCTGGATTCAGAGAGGGATCTCTTTATTTAAGTGTTTTCAAAGATATATCTTTATGCTTTGTTTATGATATTAGGCTAGTTATGAAGCTCTGAGAACTTTGTTTTGGTTTTGGTTGATTGTAAATGTACTTGAAGGATATAAAGGTTGGAGGAGATTGAGAGAGTGTTTCAGCTGGATGGATAGACAATGAGGCAGCATTAATCCATTGGGCTATGGAGTCATAAAAGGATTTAATTGTTCAACAACTATCCAAGGGTTTTCATAGGGCAAGTCATTTAGATTAAATGGATATTTAGATTAAATTGTGATATGAAACATTAAGGTGTTGTGAAGGCAGTAAAGCTATAGTCAGTGAAGAATCTTCTAGCTCTACTTAAACAAGAAAAGCCTTTCAGAGTAACTGTTTGAAGTAAACCAAAGGACAGGGCAAACCATAGACTTCTTTAGATAGACTTTTATTAAAGAAAACTTTTAAGACAACAATCCAGTAATCCTAAGACTATTTTTAGAAAAAAAGAAAACATATAAGACAACAAAGAGGGCAGCCTAAGATCAAACGGAAATAATCTAATATGCTTTTGGCATACTCTCAAGGGATCTTTCAAAGCAACTTTTGAAGGCAAACCAGAGGACGGGGCTTACCATAGACTTCCCTGGTTTAGACTCTACTTAGCAGACTTTGAAGAAGATCATTTTTAAGAACAGTATCTCAAGTTCTACTCAGAAAAACATGGGCTCACCAACGTATCCCTAGTTATACTCTGTTGAATCATTCTTAAAACAACAAGCTAGAATAAAACTGGAGGGCAATTAAGAATCCTCCAATTAGACCTTGCAGAAGAAAACATAAAGATAAAGCTTTGCAGAGAGAAATAGGGTACCTTTGACAGTAAATCCTAATCTAAAATTTCTATTCTTTATCAGAGAAAATGGACAGAATGAAAACATAAGAAGAAAAAAGAAACAATGAGGAAAAACTTCACCATTAACATAGACTAGGACCCTATGAATCAACTTGTTTTATTGATGTTCAAACCATTTACATACTCCAGCACAATGAGTCTTTACAACTCAAAGCTTCTTTATTCATCTTAGCACTCCTCAACTAGCTCAGCAACACTCTAAACAACTAACAGTAACAGCCTTTTACAACCAACCAAGAACCCTTTCTAATGAAGTCCTCATGCTATATTTATAGGCAAATGAGGAGGTGAAATGAAAACCAGGGTTAATATGTTCATTTATGACTGAGTTAATGATTTTTGACCTTTGAGACCATGCAAGGCCCAAGGCAAAAATATCTAAAAAGAGTTACTCTCTATAATGAATGTTTAATTTCTGAGCTACTTAGTTGCAATATTTGACTTTTAGGCTTCTTAATAACTTTTGAAATAACTATTGAGCTGCTTCTTTGAAAATATCTTCTGATTGTTATAACTTTGTATGTTTTTGAGGAAAATATGTGCTTGTAGGTGGTATTTGATCCTTTGGAGAAGTAATTGCCTCTTTGATTTTGGCATTCGAAGCATACTTTGGGCTAATTTGTCTTAATCTGTGCTTTAAACTCTGTTTTAGGCCTTGATTTTGCTTTTAGGCTATCTTTAATCATCCTGCTGTCTTTATCACTTTATTGACTGTTTTAAATTCGATCTTTGTCCTTGAACATTTTTGTCTTTATCCTTAATCTTTATGCTAATCTTTGCTTTTCTTTAGTTTCTTCGACTAAGCCTTTATTCTTTTTTTCTTCATTCTTCACTAATCTTCTCTGTGTGTCTGTATGCAGGGGTTCCTTTGCGCGCTGGAGGGTTTCATGAATTTAACCAATGGCCATGAAGCATCGATCAAAACCTTTAAAACTTGAACCCCAGATTTCCCCTTTTTCCTTTATTTAGCCTCATGGATCGTCATCCGAGACTGTGCCACTGATATTGGTTGTGGGAGGGCCTTTTAGCTTCGACCGCCATTAAACTTGCAACAATAAACAAACATTAATAAAACATGCGTTCTTGGATTAACTGTGTTTCAGAGGCTTCGTGAGGGCGTTGGGGTGATGGCAGAGGAAGGGAGATGTGCGGGAGGGGTTCCATGGGTGGAACCAGGAAGAGCAGTGGATTCGTTTGAATTTTGGCGCGAAATGGTGGAAGGTGGTTTCGTAGAAAACTAGCGGTTTTGACGTGGACTTTGGGCAATAAACGATTTTAACTCAAACGGACACGATACCATTCAGGAGGTGACACCTGTCCAAGGGAAAACCACCCATTTCACGTGTAAATGGAGCGTTAAACCCTTTTTGGAAGAATGCGTGCGATATGCGTTGTGAACTGTTGTATCTGGGGGAGCCAAATCAACGGTGTGGGTTGATCCCGACCAAGGGAGTTGATCGGCAGAGGTAAAGGTGGGAGACAGGTGGCGAAAGGGGATTAGATTGCGATGGAGGACTGGATGGTGGGCCAGTGGGTGACATCAACTTCTTTGTCGGGCAGCGGGGGTGTTATCGAACGGGGTTAGAACTGCGGGATTAGCGATGGCCGTCAAATCAAGAAGATCAATGGTCGAGATCATTTCGAGAGGAAACAAAGCGGGGTGGGTAATTTATAGGAGAAGGGGCTGAAGTAAGGCGCGGAGACATGGTCCCGTGAGAAGTGGATAAGACCGGGGTTTAGGAGGAGAGGAGCTTGGGGAACAACGAATGGTCGCGCCTTGGGTCGCATGAGGGAGGGCCGGAGATCTTAAGCCCGAAGGGCTTAAGGCCTAATATTTCAAATTGCGTGGAGATTAGGCCTAAAACAAGTTTTTAAGCCTTTTTGAAGTCTTCGGTAAGTTTTTAGAAATGGGTTAATTAAACCAAATTTTAAGGGATTTTATGGTTTAAAAGGGTTTTGGGGGAAAATGAAGGGTAAATGAAGGGAAAGAAGCTTGTTTTTAAAAGGGGAAATGATTGTTAGAAGGGGAAGAAAGGGGTAAATGAGGGGTGTAAATGGAGGTGAAAAATGAGGGGGAAAGCCTGAAATGAGCTATTTTGAGACAACAGGGTGATTTGGGAAGACTTGGATGAAGAGTTTTAGTGAAAGATGTAGGCCTAGGATAATGAACACAATGAGATTTTCAAAACTCACAAGCTTTTCTCATAAGTGCTTGTTTTTGAAAATCTAAGAAAGTATTTAGCCATCCTATATAACAAATTTCACTGATGGCTAACAGTGGCTCCACTTGAGGAAGGCAGCTCCTCGGAGGTGTCAAGAACCTCAGAGAATAAATCTCTGGAAAGCAGACCAGTGCCTTGTTTTTGCACCTTGACAATCCTCTTTTGACTTGATGATTTTTCTGCTTTGATGGTCTTTCAGCATCTGAATCATAACATGATTAGTCTCGAACCCAAACTTCTACCTACACAACATACTTTCCTAACATTTTTTCTTCTTCTTTGAGTGCATTTGGACTGGCAACTCTTTGACATCAATTTTTCTTTCTTCTGAAAAACAAGAAACTTAGCTACTTCTACCCGTATATCATCCATGAGTTCAGATTAAACTGATGAACTCAATGCTTCTCTACCTATTCTATCTATCTGTCAAGATTAAACAGTTTGACAGATTTTCATTCTCTAATCTAAAACAGAAAATTTAAAACATAGACAAAACCAGAATTAGACAGTCTAATTTGCTATGGGGCTATAGCATTTTGCACAAGCTACACATATAATTTATTTGCAGAAATTTAAAACAAAACTGTGAAGGCCTATAATCTGAATCTGATAAGTAACCTTCTTTTTCTCTTTGGTTCATATTTTGAGCTTTTTAGAACCAATTTCTTTCTTTCCCTAATCCATTATTCTGATAAGGCAAGTTTACATTGTTTGGCAGAACTTCATTCACTAACCTATCAGCAATAAATTTAAACTTATTCAATCATGATTATGTTGTATGATTGAATAATATTTTCTTTCAAAGTAGTGGCATTTGAACTTGCACACTTTCATATTTTTCTCTTTTTGGTATGGGGTTGTACCTATTCTTTTATCTGCCTTCTTTTTCTCTTTTCTTTTGTTTTTTGTGTTTCATTTTTCCAAGTCTTTTCTTTTAGCAATGTTATTTACAATGGACAAAGCTTTAAACTAAAAATCAACAAAAATAATGCTTGAGCATCTTGCCATTAACAGGACCTCCAAAAAGTTTTGTTCCATCCATCTCTTGAAGGAAAAATGCATTATTACCTATAGCAGACTGAATGAGATAAGGGCCTTTCCATAAATTTTCAAACTTTACATGTTTTCCCTTATCTTCTCTTCTAGAATCTTGTTTTAGTACTTTGTCCCCAATGTTAAAATCATTTGTCTTTGTTCTTTTATCAAACAACTTCTTGATGTTTTCTTGTACTTGTTGTGTTCTATTGTAGACTTCCTCTCTGGTTTGGTGCAACTGGACAGTCTGATTAATTCTTCTTATCATATCATCTTCTTCAGACTGTACTTTTTGGATCAACTTCATGACTGGCACTCATAAACTAGTTGGAAATATTGCATCTGCTCCATAAACTAGCTGATAAGGGGACATTCCAATTGACTTTTTAGTGGTCAATCTATCTGCCCAAAGTGCATGTACTAGCTTGTTGTGCCATGATTTTTTTTTTTCTTTCAACAACTTCTTGATGATGTTTACCAAACTATTGTTTGAGGATTCTACCAGCCCATTACCTTGAGGGTAATAAGCTGTGGAATGACCTAATGTAATTTGATATTTGTGGCAAAAATACACCATCTTTTTTAACCCAAAGGCAACAACATTGTCAGTGATGATCTTCCTAGGATAGCCAAATCTGGACAAGATATGATTTTCAAGGAATGAAATAATGACTGATTCTATGGCATTTCTAGAAGGGATGGCCTTTATCCATTTGGTGAAGTAATCAGTTGTTGTGAGGATCCATTTGTGTTGGGCAGATGAAGCAGGATGGATTTCCCCAATGAAGTCTAGACCCCATTGTTGAAAAGGAGCTTCAACAATGATAGGATGCAGAGGTAAGGGTAGCAATTTTCTTTTGCCTTCAAAGATTTGACACTTATGGTAGGTAATTACCATTTTATGGATATCTTGAAAGAGGGTGGGGTAGTAGTAACCAGCTCTAAGGATTTTGTTAACAGTAGTTTTCCAATAGAGGTGGTCTCCACATTCTCCTTCATAAAACTCATGCTTGATCTTATCTGCATCATTCTCAGGCAAACATTTAAGCAATAATCCACTAGCATTTTTCTAATATAGACATTTATCTAAAATGTAGTAATTTACAGTTTTTAACTTCAAAAACCTTGTCTTTGTTTTAGACAAACCAGGAGGAACATTAAGATTAAGAAGCACATACAAAATATCAGCATACCAAGATGAATTCAGAAAAAAATCTTCAATGAGTGGAGTTGCCAACTCCTCCTGTTCATCTAATGCATTAAACATGTTCATATCAAGTGCTTGTAAGTTTGATTCAGCCATTAGTTTTTCTAGTCCTTGACCTTTGATGAGCTTAGTGGGCTTGATTTCTAAGTCATATTCTAGTATAACAGCGATCCACTTTCCTCTTTTGCCATCACGATCTTGTGTCAAAATGTCTTTCACCACTGAATGAGGCACAAATGCAATGATGTGTGAGTGTAAAATGTAAACCCTGAAATCTTTTAAGATTTTGACTAAAGAAAAAGCATGTTTTTTAATTATGTTATATTTCAAAGGTGCATCTCTGAATGCGTTGCTAAAAAATGCAATGGGTTGCTTTTGTCCCTTTATGTTTTTCTGTAATAGGACAGCAGCTACTGTGTGTTCCGATGCAAAGGAAAATATGAAGAAATCTTTGGTAAAATCAGGACTAATAAGAATCGGTGTTTGGGTAAGTTTTTGTTTTACCAGTTCAAAGGATTTCTTTGCTTCTGAGGTCTATTTAACTCATATTTCTCTCTTAAGCATATTTGTAATGTTTCTAAGGAGTTCAGCTAGGTTAGGTATGAACCTTCTTAAGAAATTAATCTTTTCAATTAAAAATTGAAGTTCTTTGATATTTCTAGGATGATTGATTTGCAATATACCCTAATCCTCTTTGGGTCTATCTTTATTCCCTCTTCAGATATGATATGACCAAGAAGTTTATTTTCTTGGAGACCAAACAGTGTTTTCTTTGGGTTTAAGGATAGACCATATTTTCTGCATTTCTCAAAGACTTTTCTTAGGTGTATCAGGTGTTCTTCATAGGTTTTGGAATAGACTGTTATGTTATCTAAGTAAATCACAATGAAGTAACCTATTTCTTCTGAATAAGCAATATCCATGACTCTCTGGAATGTGGCACCGGCATTCATTAAACCAAAAGGCATTTTCACATGCATGAAAGTGCCTCAAGGCATGGTAAAGGCCGTTTTAAGTTGATCATCAGGGTGTACCAATACTTGGTTGTATCCTGAGAAGCCATCTAGCAAAAAAGTTCTTTTAGAACCTACTACCCTTTGTAATATGTGATCCATTTTAGGCAAGGGATAGTTGTCATTTAATGAGGCCTTGTTTAAGTTTTTGAAGTCTATACAAAGCCTTATTTCTCATGTTTTCTTCCTTACAGATACAAGATCGGATACCTATTCTGAGTATCTCAGAGGGACTATAATTCCAGCATCATACATTTTTTTTATTTCTTTCTCAACCAGAGGTAATTGAACAGGGTTTATTCTGCGCAATTTTTGTCTAAAATGTTTCTGGTTTTCTTTGAGGGGTATCTTATGTTGAATTATTTCTGTATCATATGATTTTAAATCTTCATAACTCCAAACAAACACATCAGAAAATTCTCTAAACAGCTCAAGATATTTCAACTTAATGTGCGCTGACAGTGTTTTGGATAGTTTGATCATTTTAGGCTTTTCTTCACTGCCTATATTACATTCTTCAACATCGATTTCAGTGGGCTCTATTTTTGGTTTTTTGGCAACATCATTAAATTCAAACAATTCCTCTAGAGGCACTAGTCCTTTTGGCAAGTTTTCAGTGTTAGACTGTAGTACTTCTAGATCTTCTTTTTCTAAATCAGTGCATATTTCTGTTTTATGTTCGAATCTTTGGTTTAACAGATTTATATCAGTAGTGTTGGGAGGTTCTTCTTGGCAAGATTGTTCCTCAGTAGGGCAGTCTTCTTCATATTTTGAATTTGGACTTGGCACTTCAAACTCATTTCTGGACTGCAGGATGTCTTCTATTTGTTTATCTCCTTAAAAAACTTGCCAGTATTTTTCATTATCTGGGACTGCTGTTCTATATTTGACTTGTATTGTGTATTGTTTGCTTTCATAAGGTTTTATACATGAACTAGCAGCAAAGGCTAAACCATTGGCAAGAATGTTTTGGTTTCTGGGGACAAAAATAAGTTCAAATTCTGCAAATGATTTTAGGAGGTCCATGGCATCATCTCTATAGGCTCTTAGTCTTGGATGTTTTGCAGTGTATTCTCTATTTACTTGCCTAATTATCAGTTCTGAATCTCCATGGACAGTTATCCTCTTGGCTCCCAATTTTTTGAGTAAATGTAGTCCTGAGAGGAGTGCTTCATACTCTGCTATGTTATTAGTGCATTGGAAATTTAGTCTATATGAATGACCTTCAACATGGTTATTCTCTGTGTTATGCACCCATATGCCTGCTCCTGCACCATTTTTGCTACAAGACCCATCAAAACTCATACTCCAAAGGGGACTAGCTTCATATTTATCATTAATTTCATCTCTTTCCTCTTTGGTCTGTTTGTCATAGCTCCCACTGTGTTTTTCTTTAGGGTCTGCACTATGTTTAGTTTTGTCTTGTTCCTTAAGGTCTTCAGTGTTTTGAGGATTTTCTCTTTGATTGTCATGCTTAGCACTAGGTTGATGGTTGTCTTGTTGCTTATGACCTTCATTATGTTTGCTGTGATTTTCTAAATTAGAAAATTGTTTATGTAACTCCTCCTTTTCCTCTTCTTCTATGGCTGCCACTATGTTGGTTGATATTCCATCTTCTAACCCTTACTCATTAGGAATTTCATCATTGTAAAGAATGAACGAGTTAAGGTCTGTATGTATAGAATAAAGTGGGGAGTTATCTGGTCTTTCTTGACTACTCACCATGTACTTCATGTGTGTCTCCCTATACAGTCTTCTAGGTTGACTGAAGACAGGGATGGTGGCATAAGTCATATCCATTTGCATAGTGCTTTGAAGCTTAGCACCCCAAGATCTTGAAAGAAGCATGCCATATTTGGGAGGTATGTCAGCCACTACTATATCCATCACTAAGCTTTTGGCTGGAATTTGTGCTAAGTTGACATAGAGACCCTTTATTAGTCCTAGGCATTTGACCCTGCTGGAGTCAAATGAGTATAAATCTTTATAGGGCCTAGTTACCTCAAGGCCTAATATTTCCATCATTACTTTGGGCATGAGGTTGTGTGATGCTCCTGAATCAAGCATGGCATTGTGAAAAATGTTATCATGGATGTTTAAACTGACATAAAATGGAGGAACACCTCCTTCTTGAAATTTCCCTTCCACTTCTGGTCCAAACGGTAGCTCGGGTTTGTCATCATTTAAATTAACAGAATCATTGTTGTCTCCTATGTTCAAAGCTCTTAACACTTGGGATTTATATACATCTTGTGTGACTAATTCAGTGAGAGGAATGGAGATTTTAATTTTGGAAATTTCACTCTCTATGCTAAAAGGAGTGTGATTTTTGGAAGTTTTTAATTCAACCTTTTTAGTCACTGTTTTATCAGCAAAATCAGCTTGCTGGTTTTTATTATGTACAACAGTTGGGATGGTTTTATCAGGAGCATAGCTAAGGTGCTAGTGCTGCTAGGGTTACCATTATGTTTGCTAGAATTTTGGGCGTTTTTTCCTTTGTTTTTATCAGAACTTTCAGCCATTGTGTTATGGTTTTCTGTTGTATTTTTGGAGATGTTTACAACGCTGTTTTTTGCAGAGATTTCAGAGGTCTTTTTCTTGGGAACTTCTTGGTTCCTTTTACTCCTTAAGTCATATTTTTTATGTACTATTATAGCATTTTCAAAGCCTTGTTGGTAGTTTGCAGACTCTAGGCTCTCTTCTTCATAAGGTGTATATACGACTTGTTCTTTCCTAGTGAGGAAAGCAGTATCCTCATCATTTGTTCCCAACATGTTCATGTGATTCTCCTCTGCTTCCTCAACTATCCTCTCCTCCTCATCAGCATAGTTTTCTTGAAAGGGAGGTCTGATTTGCTGATCAGGACCTCTTTGTCTTATTTGAGGAGGGTTTCTCCTAAAGTTCTGATTTTGAATTTGACTTTGATTTCTATTTTGAGGAGCTGTTTGATGGTCTCCAGGATAAGCTCTCTCATTTAAATTCATTCTCTCCATAACCCTTTCCATAGTTTTGACTAAGTTATCAAGTTTTGTGTCAGATGTGGAAGGTACAGCTTTGTCCCTAAAGGTCACCCTTTTTTCACTTTTCATTCTAGCTCTTTTGGCAATTAGATGTGCCTCAACACTTACTGCCCCTCTCTGCATATCTTCTAAGGTGAGGGGTTCTCTTTCTCTTAACTGGTAGGCCATTTCAGGGTCAAACCCATCAGGGAATTTCATTAGAGTCAGGCCTTGTGGTGGTTTCATATGGATAGGTAGGGCATTATACACACTATTGAATCTAGTGCAGTACTCTTGTACTCCTTCTCCAACATTCCTTTTAATGTTCTCATATTCTGATAAAATTTGGAGGGGGTTCTTCTTGACTTCCCATTTGTTTAAGAATAACTGATGAAAAGAAGGGAGGTCATTTATACTATTAGGGGTTAAGCCTTTGAACCATTTTCTTGCTTCTCCCCCTAAGCTTTGAGCAAATATTCTAAGTTTAATGGTTTCATCATCTATTTCTTGTCTGTCAAAGTAGTCATTCATTCTGTCCACATGTTGTTAAGCTGTAGTAGAACCACTAGCATCATATAATGGAATTTTGGACTGATAATCTTGTGGTAGAATGGCTAAAGGTAAAGGAAGGACCAAGGGAGCATATCATGTATCCATGATATGAAGTTGTGGGAGAAATGGGGGGTTTAAAAGTGGAGGATTTGTGACAGGAGGTTGATGATGAACTGAAGTGGCTTGAACTATGGATGTGTGGGTGAGTGTAATAGAAATACTAGGACCAGCTAAGTACTGTTGAAGAGATTTAGGATGAGAGAAGCCAAAATTGTGAATGAATTGGATATTAGGAGGAGTGGATGGGGAGGCTTCTCTACTGCTAGTGTGCTGTGAATTTTCAGGCTCAAAGTCTATCTGATCTATACCACTTAATGACCTGGTTCTAGATAATTTTCTGTTATAGGATAATTCAACTTGGGTATCTTGCAGAGCTGTAAGGTTTTCAGGGACAGAGTTTGCTTTGTGGATTGGTCTGACCATATTTGGATTTCTGGGTGTAGGAGGCTTCCTAAGAATGCTTTTAGGGTTATCAACTATTTCAGGAGGGTTTGGGTTAGGATAGGCTCTAATATGGATTCTTTTGGAAGCTAGGATTTATACCCAAAGGCAAGAAACGTTAGCCAAATATGACAGTCTTTATAGGCAAACTAATCTGTGTAAGAAAACTTAATCCACAAATTTTTCTTAACTCAGTTTTTGTGATGTTCTAATGATAAAATAAGTTTCCCAGTGGAGTCTTTGGACCACCAATGGGGTCAGCAGGCCTACTGAAAACCAATGGAGTCACCAGGTGGAAGATTTTTACTTGTTTTCTAGGACTGGTTGTTGTCCACCACCAACAATCAGGAACCACTCTTGGCAGACACTTGATTCATTTTAAGAATGGGATTTCTTGAGTTGTGAAGTTATCTATTACTCAGTTTGTTCCCCAGTATGGTCGCCACTATGTTGGCTCCCTGTGATTTACAAGAATGGCAAGAATAAATGCTGCAGGGGACCACATCAGAACCACTTTTGAATCCTAGGACCTAGCCTTCCTGGATTCAGAGAGGGGTCTCTCTATTTAAGTGTTTTCAAAGATATATATTTATGTTTTGTTTATGATATTGGGCTAGTTATGAAGCTCTGAGAACTTTGTTTTGGTTTTGTTTGATTGTAAAGGTACTTGAAGGATTTAAAGGTTGGCGGAGATTGAGAGAGTGTTTGAGTTGGATGGATAAACTATGAGGAAGCATTAATCCATTGGGCTATGTTCAACAACTATCCAAGGGTTTTCATAGGGCAAGTCATCTAAATTAAATGGATCTTTAGATTAAATTGTGATATGAAACATTAGGGTGTTGTGAAGGCAGTAAAGCTATAGTCAGTCAAGAATCTTCTAGCTCTACTTAAACAACAAAAGCCTTTCAAAGTAACTGTTTGAAGTAAACCAAAGGATAGGGCAAACCATAGACTTCTTTGGATAGACTTTTATTAAAGAAAACTTTTAAGACAACAATCCAGTAATCTTTTCAGAGAGAGAGAAAAAAAAAAAAAAAAAAAACAACAACAACAACATATAAGACAACAAAGAGGGCAGCCTAAGATCAAACAGAAATAATCTAATTTTCTTTTGGCATACTCTCAAGGGATCTTTCAAAGCAACTTTTGAAGGCAGACCAGAGGAAAAGGCTTACCATAGACTTCCCTGGTTTAGACTCTACTTAGCAGACTTTGAAGAAGATCATTTTTAAGAGCAATATCTCAAGTTCTACTCAGAAAAACATGGGCTCACCAACATATCCCTGGTTATATTCTATTGAATCATTCTTAAAACAACAAGCTAGAATAAAACTAGAGGGCAATTAAGAATCCTCCAATTAGACCTTGCAGAAGAAAACATAAAGATAAAGCTTTGCAGAGAGAAATAGGGTGCCTTTGACAGTAAATCCTAATCTAAAATTTATGTTCTTTATCAGAGAAAATGGATAGAATGAAAACATAAGAAGAAAATAGAAACAGTGAGGAAAAACTTCACCATTAACATAGACCAAGATCCTGTGAATCAACTTGTTTTATTGATGTTCAAACCAGTTTCATACTCCAGCACAGTGAGTCTTTACAGCTCAAAGCTTCTCTATCCAGCTTAGCACTCCTCAACTAGCTCAGCAACACTCTAAACAACTAACAGTAAGAACCTTCTACAACCAACCAAGAACCCTTTCTAATGAAGTCCTTATGCTATATTTATAGGCAAATGAGGAGGTGAAATGAAAACCATGGTTAATATGTTCATTTATGACTGAGTTAATGATTTTTGACCTTTGAGACAATGCAAGGCCCAAGGCAAAAATATCTTAAAAGAGTTACTCTTTATAATGAATGTTGTTTAATTTCTGAGCTACTTAGTTGCAATATTTGACTTTTAGGCTTCTTAATAACTTTTGAAATAACTATTGAGTTGCTTCTTTGAAAATATCTTCTGACTGTAACAACTTTGTATGTTTTTTAGGAAAATATGTGCTTGTAGGTGGTATTTGATCCTTTGGAGAAGTAATTGCCTCTTTGATTTTGGCATTCAAAGCATGCTTTGGGCTAATTTGTCTTGATCTGTGCTTTAAACTCTGTTTTAGGCCTTGATTTTTCTTTTAGGCTATCTTTAATCATCTTGTTGTCTTTATCACTTTATTGACTGTTTTAAATTCGATCTTTGTCCTTGAACCTTTTTGTCTTTATCGTTAATCTTTATGCTAATCTCTTCTTTTCTTTAATTTCTTCGATTAAGCCTTTATTCTCTTTTTCTTCATTCTTCACTGATCTTCTCTGTGTGTCTGTATGCAGGGGTTCCTTTGCGCGCTGGAAGGTTTCATGAATTTAACTAATGGCCATGAAGCATCGATCAAAACCTTTAAAACTTGAACCCTGGATTTCCCCTTTTTCCTTTATTTAGCCTCATGGATTGTCATCCGAGACTGTGCCACTGATATTGGCTGTGGGAGGGCCTTTTAGCTTCGGCCGCCATTAAACCTGCAACAATAAAAAAACATTAATAAAACCTGCGTTCTTGGATTAACTTCATTTTAGAGGCTTGGTGAGGGCGTTGGGGCGATGGCAGAGGAAGGGAGATGTGCGGGAGGGGTTCCATGTGGCGGAACCAGGAAGAGCAGTGGATTCGTTTGAATTTTGGTGCGAAATGGAGGAAGGTGGTTTCGCAGAAAACCAGCGATTTTCCCATGGAATTTGGGTGATAAGCGGTTTTAACTCAAATAGACGCGATACCATTCAGAAGGTGACACCTGTCCAAGGGAAAACCACCCATTTAACGCGGAAATGGGGCATTAAACCCTTTTTGGAAAAATGTGCGCGATATGCGCTGTGAACTATTGGATTTGGGGCAGCCAGATCAATGGCGCGGGTTGATCCCAACCAAGGGGGTTGATCGGCAGAGGTAAAGGTGGAGACAGGTGGCGGAAGGGGATTGGATTGCAGTGGAGGAATGGATGGTGGGCCAGTGGGTGACATCAACTGCTTTGTCGGGCAGCGGGGGTGTTATCGGGTGGGGTTAGAACTGCGGGATTAGCGATGGCCGTCAGATCAAGAAGATCAATGGTCGAGATCATTTCGGGAGGAAACAAAGCGGGGCAGGTAATTTATAGGAGAAGGGGCTGAAGTAAGGCGCAGAGAGATGGTCCCGTGAGAAGTGGATAGGACTGGGGTTTAGGAGGAGGGGAGCTTGGGGAACAACGAATGGTCGCGCCTTGGGTCGCATGAGGGAGGGGCAGAGATCTTAAGCCCGAAGGGCTTAAGGCCTAATATTTCAAATTGCGTGGAGATTAGGCCTAAAACAGGTTTTTAAGCCTTTTTGAAGTTTTCAGTAAGTTTTTAGAAATGGGTTAAATAAACCAAATTTAAAGGGATTTTCTGGTTTAAAAGGGTTTTGGGGGAAAATGAAGGGTAAATGAAGGGAAAGAAGCTTGTTTTTAAAAGGGGAAATGACTGTTAGAAGGGGAAGAAAGGGGTAAATGAGGGGTGTAAATGGAGGTGAAAAATGAGGGTTAAAGCCTGAAATGAGCTATTTTGAGACAATAGGGTGATTTGGGAAGACTTGGATGAAGATTTTTAGTGAAAGATGTAGGCTTAGGATAATGAACACAGTGATATTTTCAAAACTCACAAGCTTTTCTCATAAAGGCTTGTTTTTGAAAATCTAAGAAAGTATTTAGCCATCCTATATAACAAATTTCACTGATGGCTAACACACCATAACCATATACAGCACCAAATGAAGCGGCCAACACCATCGAGACACCGAGGCCCGGATACGTAGTCCACACTGGACAAACTCCGTTATTAAATGTCTTGCGTTTTTTTGTTTGATTGTTGACATGTCTTCCTCTTAATCATATCTGCATGTGTGTTCATTAATGCTTTGATAAAATGCAATTCTAACACATCAGTCGAAGAAAAAGTTCTTGGTTAAAAGGGTAGCAAAAATTTACCATGGTTCAAACACCCACTTGGTTCCAATAATATTTTTATCCTTTGGACGAGCTATTGTTTCCCATGTTTCATTCTTTTCGATTTGATACATTTCTTCTTAGATAGCTTTTATCTAATGAGGATCCTTACTAGCTTGGACAAAGTTTTCTGGTTCTATCATATATAGTAGGGCAACATGAACCTTTCTTGGTGTATTTGTCATCCTTCTTCGGGTTTGTATTCCATCATCTACATCACCAATTATTGGTTCTTATAGATGATGTTTTTGAAAGAATTTTACTTCTGATGGAGTTTGAGATGGTTCTTTTTTACTTTCCTAATCCTCTTGTTCCTTTTTAGTATCCTCTTCAGATTCTCCAAGAATATGATCTTCTTCAAGGAATTGAATTTCCTTTTCTAGAAGTGCCTCATCAATCTTTACATCAATACTTTCTACCAACTTCCGTAATTGATTATTGTAGCATTTGTATGGTTTTCTCCTTGTAGAATATCCAAGAAATATTCCTTCATCAATTCAAGAATTGAACTTGCTTGGTGAGTTATCGTTTATCTTCATAAATCATTTACTTCCAAAAATTATGAAATATTTTACTGAAGCGGGTCTTCCTTTCCATAATTCATATGGATTCTTATCATTATTTGTTTGGAGTTGAGCTCTATTCAAGGTATACAATGTTGGTCTAACTGCTTCTTTCTAGAATTTGGCCTGCAAATCAGCTGCAAGCAACATTGTTCTTGCCATCTCTTGCACAATTCCATTTCTTCTTTCAACTACTCCATTTTGTTGAGGAGTTATATCAATAGAAATTTCTCTTTTGATTTCATGTGTTTCACAAAATTTATTGAATTCTTTTGAAGTAAACTCTCCTCCTTTGTCTATTCTGAGACACTTGATTTTTTATTCTTTTTCATTTTCCACAAGATCTTTGAAATTCTTAAAACATTCAAGTGCTTTTGATTTAAATTTTATAAGAAATACCCACATCATTCTAGTATATCCATCTATAAATAGAGCAAAGTACCTTTCGCCTTGTAGAGTTGGATTTGTGGTTGGTCCACATAATTTGCATGTATGATCTCCAGAGGCTTTGATGTTGAGAATTCCTTGGTCTTGAAGCATGTCCTAGTTTTCTTGCCATGTTGACATGGACTATAAACACCTTGTTAAGGTTTTAGAATTTTTGGAATGTCTCTTACTGCATTTGATTTTTTATTTAACCAAATTGTCAAAATTTAGATGTCCCAATCGCTTGTGCCATAACCAAATTTCATATGTTTGACTCATGTAGCATTTTTCTTCTTGAAATTTACTCAAAATATATATGTTATCTAGTGTTCTTACTCCTTTTCCCACAAGTTCTCCTAAAGAGGATTTTCTTATCTCACAATCTTTAGTACTGAAAATAACATTATGTCCTTGGTCAAAAATTTGGCTAACACAGAAGATTATGATTAAGCCCTTCTACTATCAGTGTGTTTTGTGCTTTTCCTTTTCCATTAATAAGAGTCATTGTGCCTTTGCCAACAATCGTAGCAGATCCACTCCAAAAGGATACATTAATGAGATAAACTTCTTTTGGTCACCTGACATGTGTCTTGAACATCCACTATCTACAAACCATTGATTTTCATCACTTTTTGCTCATAAAGCTAGACCACATTTATCTGTAGCGGGTTCCCCTTTTTCCAATTCTTTCCTTTTTGATATAAGTGGACAAGTTTGTGCATCATGACCTAAATTATTGCATTTGGAACATTATAGACCATACTTAGACAAGGGATCAAATGAATTATAGGTCTTGATTTGACCTTGTTATTTTGAACCAAGCAACTTATTTTCATAATTGGTCTTATATTTTCTTCAGCTATTATCCTTATGAGCCTTGCAATGCTTAGCTTGGTGACCAAATTTTTTAGAGTGGAAATAATAACCAAGAAAGATAGTTTGATACCTGTTTGGATAGCCTTGGCTTGATGTAGTATTCCTTCCTAGAGATAACTTCCTTTCATTCCTTGGATTGTTGTAGGTGGATCTTGTTCTAGGTGGAACAAATTCTATTTTTCTGGATAATTGCAAAGGATGTTAGCATATCTTTTTTTCATTTTTTCATTTGTATTCTCCTTTGAATTTTATGACCCACCTTTGAAACCAAGTCCAGTATTATCATGTTCAAGTATTTGAGTATTAAGGATGATATTAAGAGTTTGAGAACTTTTCAAACTCTTATTAACCTGATTCAAATCTTTCTTTAGTGAGACAATTTCAGCTTCAAGTTTCTCACACATTTCTTCTCTTTCTTTTATTTTGTTGTTCAAAGTCTCTTCTTTCCTTTTTTCTTCTTCCTTTTTAGTTTTTAGATAAATGACCTTCTTCCTTAAATTTTCATTTTCTTCAACAACACTAATTAGTAATTCATTCATATTTCCTTCTTCTTCTAGTTTGGATTCATCATCATTTGTAAATTCCATGAATAATACTTCACTTCTTCTAGGATATTCATCTTCTTCATCAGACTCATCACTATCCCTTTGAGAAGTAAGGTATTTTTAGTTGAACTTTTCTTTGTCATATTGAATTCATCTTCTTGGTGTCATCTTGTATAGAGAAGAAATTATTTTTATTTGACCCTTTCTTCTTGAATATATTCTTTTTGTATTCGTCTTCATCATCGTTGTCATGCGTGAAAGGACACTTTGCAACATAATGTCCTATTCTACCACACATAAAACAAATGAGAGGATACTTACCTTTAAGTTTGGACCCTTTCCTTAATTTCTTCACAAATTGTTCCAATTCTGTTTAAGTATCAAAATCATCACTGCTACAATTACAACTTTTCCCTCTTTTCGATGTTTTTGAGGCCTTGAATGCAACCTCTTTAGGGTTTGAGATTCATTTTCTCATTTCATATGCAATGAGATTCCCGTGATGTTCGCCCATTGTTAGGGTATCCAATTCCTTTATTTATTCTATGGCATTGAATTTAGAATAAAAACGTTCTGGAGTGATCTCAAAACCTTTTGGACAATTGTGCTTTCATCAATGTTTTCACCTAGACCTTTGAGTTAGTTGACAACTTCATCCACTTGGAGAAAATAGGTTGCATTGTCTTCCTCATCATTCATTTTAAGGCTCTCAAATTGTCTTCTAAAATTTTGGAGTTTTTCCTTCTTGACCTTGGTGTCTCCATCATAAATGGAAACAAGCTTGTCCCACATTTCCTTAGCAAATTCACTGTTCATAACTTTTGTAAATTTTGAATCAAAAAATCCACTTGTTATGGAATTTAGGGCTTTGGCATTTGCTATATATAAAAAAATTCCATCCTGGTCTGTTGGTGGGGAAGGTGGAAATTTATAACCATCTAGGACTGATTTCCATACTTCTGGTCCAAGAGACATCAAGTAAAATTTCACCCCAACTTTCCAAAAAGAAATTTGTTTTCCATCAAATTGAGGGATTTTTCCTGCATCTTTGCTGGTCATTGTGACTAGATATCCTTCTTCTAGATGTTAGGATGATTATGAAGAAGTTGGATCTGTAACTAATTATTGAAATAATGAGAGGGGTGTGAATCAATATTTCATTCAATTGTTATTATTAATTCCAGTTAAGAAATTTTCAAAATTTGCACCAGGAAGAAAATAAAATAACTTTATTGAAAAGTGTTGAGGACACCAATCCTCTTTACAATGATTACAAACTCCAACTTTTAAAATAAATTGATTTTAGGGCTCCAACCCTAAGGACACCAATATTTATTTCGAAGAGATTTTAGGGCTCCAAACCTAAGGACACTAATCCTATTCACCAAATTCAAGGTTACTGTGTTACCATTATTCTCCAAAGATGCACAGGTCTGAAAGCTGCTTAGATCATCTTCACTGGACAATAAGTTATCTTCATTAGTTGGAAATGGTCATAAGTCCACTTGTAATACTAAAGGCTGCTTCAATATTTGAGCTTCAAGGCTATTGGTTCTTACATGAGTTATATATTTCATTGCCACATATGTGAATGGGCATAGATGCTTCAACAAAAGAATTTACAACAGGTTCGAATAGTCACAATTCCACCAAATAGTGCTTGATTGTGTTGTATAAAATCCCAAACAAGTCAACTGATCACTAATCACAAGTCCGAGTAGGTCATCACAAGTCTGAGTACAGGTTCCTAGTAGATCATCACAAGTTTGAGTTCTCTAATTCGACTTAATAGTGCCACATGTCTAAAAAATGTGTAACAGAGAAGTATATTTGGATTGCAACCAACCATTTCTCCACAAGTTTGAAGTCCAAATTGCAAACAATTGTTTCACCACAGACTTGTAATAGATAAATTCTGAATTGAAACCAATCATTTCACCACATGCATGTAATAAATGAAGTCTGAATTGGAACCAATCACATAAAAATTCGATCCTTTATTTCTTCATTTCATTAATTTCACGAGTTGTGAACTTTACTGTGTATTTCTACATTGAAATTTGATGTTAGAATGAGTGAAACCAGGCTTATATTTATAGTGATATGGATTAATTATGAAGGGACACATATGTTTGCAAAGATCACGAGCCTACACAAGTTGGCTAAGATGATATAGCATTGAAACTTTAAAAATGATTTTCTCTCAAGCTATAAGGAGTTAGAAGACAAATAAATGCTCATTGTAAAGAGAACAATTTATTCTACAAGTTGGTGTAACAAGGTTTTCAATATATTGCCTCTAAAGCCAAAAATACTATTTTCTTTTCGTATGAGTATTTTTCATGGGGTTTCTTCCATAGAGGGTTCAACCATGTTTGAGGGTTTCTTCCATAGGAGCGTTTTCAATGATCAAGATAGGTCCTTCTAATGATCATCATCATAGTTGTCAATGATCATATACCTAAGATTAGTGTTCTAAGGCTAGGGATTGGTTTCATAAATTGTTTAAGGTACATTGCCATCAATGACAACTTTAACAATCATAGTGGTGCAACAGAAGTGTGGTGGGTCCATAACACAGATTGTTGGACATTGGATAAAGAAATGCTCCCTATGTGTTTCACGACATGGACTAATTGCCTCTTATGGATACTTATCAATGGCGATGTGATTGTTGACTAACACCTGTGGGTTTTGGTCTAACGACAATCGTGATTCCCAACAAGTGGTATCAGAGTGTATGTCACGAGTTCGATACACACCCAAATCGTGTTGTGGGGAAGATTGTTGGACATTAGATAAGCCAACACTCCCTGTGTGTTTCGTGACATGGACTAACCGCCTCTCGTGTATCCTTATCTTTGGTGATGTGATCATTGCCTAACACTTGCGGGTTTTGGTCTAACGACAATCATGGTTCCCAACAAACCTAAAGATCTAGGGCTTCAATACATAACACAACAAACCCTAAAGGAATAGGGTTTCCATTGTAACAATATCAAAACCGTAAACATCAAAATAATAACATTTTCTAGATTTCATTAATAACCCTAAGTAGACTAGGGTTTCACAATTAATATTGACATGCCCTGAGGTTAGGGTTTTACAGTGAACCTTTTTAGGGTTCCACAAAAATGATAATATAATGAGGGCAGATTTAATCTAATGATTAATCACCTTAACAAGAATCTTTGTGATTCAAAACCCTTGACATAACGATGTAGTAATATAAAGCAAATTTATGAAGGAATATACCTTTATTATGAAGAGAGTAAAGCTTATGGTCTAAGTCATACCTTTGAGTTGTTTCTTAACAAACCTTATAGGACATCAATTCTTGAAGAGCTTCCTTTTTAACAAAATTTCTACCATGCTTCAATTTTATCCTTTGAGATCTCCTCTGTAACCTTTGAGAATTCATTAAGTTTTCTGAACCAGGAAAAATATAAAGAGAAAGGTTATTAGCATATAATACAAACACATCTTCATAAGGGAGGAAACCAAACAAGAAAAGATAATACAAGGAGTAAGATACTTATCTTTGGTAAAATGGTGAGGGCTCCCTCTTAAATCCAATCTTGAGGGATACCTATAACTTTATCAAAACAATTCAAAAATATTCTAACAAGGCATGTTAGACATAAAAGTTCTAGAAATCAAAACATAAAGGAAAACAACTCAAAATTTAAACAAAAGACTAAGAGGGATAAGAGAGAGAGGGCTTAGTAGTGTAAGTCCTCGACTGCCAATTCTTCAATCTTGCTTTTCTTAGGTGGTGTTTCATCAGTGATATTTTCTTGATCCCTATCTCTTATTTTATTCCTTGGATTCTCAGGACAATGTTTTTTATAATAACCCATCTCGTGACAATTGTAACATTCAATCTTAGATAGGTCTATTTTCTCCTTTAGTCCTTTGGACTTCTTGAAGGTTCCCTTACTCTTGTGATAAACATAATAGGTTTCTAAGATGTTCTTTTTTTCATTCTCCTTATTTTTGCTTACTAACGATATTATGGCTTCTTCTTGACTACATACTTTCCATATTTGTTCGAATGTTGGAGTATACTTCCAATTGTTGATTCCTGATGCAAAGGCACTCCACAATGTTGGTAGTCCTAGAAGGGCAGTAATCACAAGCTCTTTTTCTGGTACAATTTCATCTATTGCATGGAGTTCATCTCTGATTCTAGATACCCTTATGTTGAGATTCAACAAGATGATGAGCTTAGTGAAAATTAAGCACCTTCACTAAGTGGGGCCCGCAGGCTATTTTTAGGTGTATGTCTATTTTTAGACATGGTGAGCATATTCTATAAGTTGCAAGATGCTATTTGTAGATGGTTGATCAAGTTGGAAAAACAGATGAAATTCTATTTTTAGAAGATTGGGCGAAGTCTATTTATAGATCGCTAATCTAAAAATAGATGCATGTCGATTATTATTAGCCCTTAATAATAATCCGACAATAAATATCAACGTATTCTCTTGGAGCACTTTATTTCAGTCAACATATTTGGAAAATCAGTGGGCTGAAGGAATTACGCAATTCCTAGGGGGGTTGGTGACTCATGCATGGAGGACTTAGTTAGAACTGAAGTGGCAAAGTTGTGACAGAGTTGGAAGAGTAGTTATGGGAGTTGTTATTTGGTTTAACTGAGTTAAGTGAGTTAAACTCAATTGTGCTAGTTGTATCTAGTTCTAACTGAAGATACACTAGTGAGAGTTTAGTGAATTAATTATTTAATTAATTCATAACTAGAGACTCACTTGCAATTGAACAAATACAACAGTTAACTACTTGCATGTCAGTTCCAGTGGAGACCTAGTGGAGAGATAGGTGAAAGGGTGAGATGGACTATCTGTTGTGACTATAGTGATGCATTCAATGCATCTGACACACATTGGATATGCCAATGAGGATTGCATAATCAAGGCAAGGCCAATTCAAATTCATTCAGAGGTCTTCTTTAGCAGGGATTACGCAGTGGAGGCAAGTTGTTAGGAGGCGAGAAATTGGTGCATAGATATGCAAATTTCTGCATGACAGTGTGTAATAATTGTTGATTGTACTGATAACTTGATGTATTAAGCTTTGCATGAGATTATTACATTATCAATTGATATACATAATATATGATAGTTGGGGTTTTTAGCTTTAAGCTTTCCCATTAAACAATTGTGTTTATGTGCAATTGATTTTTCTTCATACTTGTTTTGCAATTGGCGATTTAATTTCCACAAAGAATTAAGTGGAAGGATTCAATTTAACATAAGTTAATTTGTTAGATCAGGGGAGTTCGATAATATACATGCATCTTGTATAAATTTCTACATGGTATCGAAGCAGTGTTAATCACTGAAGATTGCAATCTTGAAGCGGTGTTGAGTTTTGTGCTGGTGGACAATTCGAATTTACTACGGAAATTTCTTGGTGCGACAATTGAGTATTCATTTAAATGGCTTTCAATGGGTTGTGGTTGGAGTATGCCCTTGAGGGTAGCTTGAACTACATATCTTGGAAGGACATGATGGAGGTGGTGCTTGAAAATAATGGTCTGAAGGAGTTCATCGATAACGATGTTCCTAAGCCTACTTCTAACGATGTTGCATTACTTGACGCATGGCAAAAGAAGGTAGCGAAGACAATAAGGATTCTGTTGGAAGGTGTGAAGGACCATATTGTGTCAAGCCTTCACGGGAAAGCCACTCCATTTGCAATGTGGAAGGCTTTGATATATATTTTCCAAAGCAGCAGCGACCATAGGAAGTTGGCGATGAAAGATAAGCTCAGAAAAATCAAAATGGAGAAGGGAAACAGTATTCCAAAATATCTCACGAAGTTTGTCCAATGTAGGGATGAGATGGGGGGTGTGGGAATCACAGTTGCAGATGATTACTTGGTGAGCTTGGCTCTCCTTAGGTAACCGAAGAGTTGGCATAGTTATCAGGACTCTGTCAATGGACGGGAGAAACTGCTGGATTGGGAGCGACTTTGGTCAGATCTTGGGCAGGAGGAGATAATCAAAGTACCATGGATGTCTCTTCATCAAAGAATGATGATGAAGAGAATTGCGCTTTAGCTGCCAAAGCAAGGAAAGGGAAGGGGAAGAAATACCATCCAAAATCCGAGGCTAAAGGCAAGAGGCTGGATTTTTTCCAAGGTGAAGTGTTTTCACTGTCACAAACATAGGCATCTCGCCACTAACTGCCCATAGAAAAAGAAGAACAAGAAGGCTGCTAGAGCTTCAGCGGGTGAGACCTTAGCCTCGCAATTTGAAATTGATTTCTCTTTGATCGCATGCTTGGTTTCAAGTGGAATGGGATCGGTGTGATATCTTGATAGTGGTGCTTCCTTCCACATGATAGGAGACAAGGAGTTGTTTAGTGACTTGGAGGAGAAAGATCTCCAAGTGCATATAGAGATGGGCAACGCTAGTAGATACCGTGCGACTGGCATTGGAACCATTACCTTTGATAGGGAGTCAGGTAAACCATTTTTGTTGAAAGATGTTATGCATGTTCCAGGTTTGAAGAAGAACTTGGTCTTGGTCGCGATGTTGGAGGACATAGGTTATGACGTTGTTTTTAGCGAGGGAAAAGCTTTCCTGCGACATAAAACAATGGGTCAAACCAAGAGGATAGGGATTCGAGTTAAGAATCTCTACAAGTTGGAGGTAGATGGCTGCACTGCAATAATGGGCAAAGCAAAAGAAGTGGTGAGCCAGGATGAGGGTGAATTATGGCACAGAAGATTGGGCCATCTTCACCATGGTGCCTTGAAGATTTTGTAGCATATTTCTACTGGACTTCCCAAGCGTACTCTTGCGTAGTCAGATCATTACAAGGGATGTACCATGGTTAAGTTTGTGAAGACCACCTTTCATGAGAAGGAGAACCGTCCTTCGGTGATCCTGGAGAGAATTCACACAAACATGTGTGGACCTTTCTTGGTTGCTTCAATAGAAAAACATAGGTATTATGTTATATTCGTTGATGACTATTCTCGTAGATGCTAGATCTTCTTCATGCAGAAGAAGAGCGAAACATTCTCAAATTTCTGTGAGTTTAAAGCATTGGTGGAGAAGGAGTCAGGGAAGCAAGTGAAGGCTCTGCAGAGCGATAATGGTGGTGAATATATCTCGAAAGAATTCAAAGACTTCTATAGCAAAGAAGGAATTCGAAGAGAACTCATAGCGCCTCATAACCCACAGTAGAATGGGGTCGCGGAGAGGAAGAACAGACGATTGTGGGTGCTGCACGAGCTATGCTACATGACCAGGGTCTACCAATGCACTTGTGGGCCGAAGCATTGCAACACTGCGATTTATGTGCAGAACCGTTGTCCTCATAGAGTACTTGGCATGAGTACACTTGAAGAAGCTTTTAATTGGTAAGAAGCCTGATATTTCTCATTTGAATATTTTTGGCTCATCTGTTTACATTCATGTGACAAAGGACGCCAGGAAGAAGCTAGAGCTGACTGCTGAAGTTGGGATATTTGTGGGGTACACAGAAACACCCCATAATTATTGTGTGTATTTTCCAAACAGTCGGATGACTGTGGTGCGATAGGATATAAAATTCAATGAACAGAAAGCCATGAAGTTGTCGCTTGAGAGGGAGATACACTTTCATGCAGAGGAGGAACTTCTTGTTCCCAAAGATGAGCCTCAGGATGTGGATCAGCCACAGGAGGAGGATCATGGAGTGGAGGAGTCCACTCACGCAGAGCCAAACATCAGAACAGGCAGAAGGCATACCACAGAAGCTGAGAGGCTGAAGCTTGATGTGGCACAGAATGTAGGAGTCCCTACATCACAGTGCAGACAGAGACAGTCACCTGACCAATTCACTGGATACATGGCTCTCAAGAGCAAGTGTATCATGACAGAGCCATCTTCCTTTGAGGAAACAACACAGGAGCCCACATGGGTAGATGCCATGGTGGAGGAGTATGACTCCATTGTCAGAAAGAATGCTTGGGAGATTGTTCCAAATTCGGTTGGTAAATCAGTGGTAGGTTCAAGATGGATCTATAAGGTAAAGCAAGCTGCTGATGGGAGCGTCGAGAAGTATAAGGCAAGATTTGTTGCCCGAGGCTTCTCACAGCTCGAGGGGATTTATTGTGAAGAAACCTTTGCACCCGTTGCACGGTATTCTTCCATAAGGACCATTATTTCTCTCTCAGCGCAGATGGGTTGGCACATTCATCAGATGGATGTGAAGAGTGTGTTCCTTAATGGGATCATTGAGAAAGAAGTGTACATTGAGCAGCCTAAAGGATTTGAGATCTTCAGCAGCGAGTCACATGTGTGCAGACTCAAAAGAGCGTTGTATGGACTGAAGCAAGCACCCCGTGCTTGGTACACACTGATCAACAACTATTTCACTAGACTTGGCTTCACCAAGAGTGAGGCAGATGCAAACCTATACCAAATTGTGGTGGAGGGTAATATTTTAATCATTTTTCTTTATGTTGATGATTTAATACTAACAGGTGATGAGTAGTTGATACACTCATGCAAAGAAGATCTTGCAAAGGAGTTTGAGATGAAGGATTTGGGCCTCCTTCATTATTTCCTTGGATTGGAAATATGGAAGCAAGAAGGTGAACTATTTGTGTCTCAAGGCAAGTATGGTCGGGAGATACTTAGTAAGTTGCACATGCAGGACTGCAAGCCCATGGATACTCCTCTTACAAGAAATTGGAGGAAATATGATGCTACATCGGCAGAGGTAGTGGATGCTACTATCTATCGACAGTTGATGGGTTCGCTCATGTATTTAGTTAATACAAGACCAGACATATGCTATGTGGTAAACCAGCTTTCACAAGCGATGGTTAAGCCTACCAATCTCTTTTGGAAGGTAGGAAAGCATGTCATGAGATATCTCAGGGGCACATTTGAGTATGGTTTATGGTACAGACAGACGGATGAGGTGAAGTTGCATGGCTTCACGGATGTAGATTGGGCAGGCAGCCCAACGGACAGAAAGAGCACATCAGGAGGGGTTTTCAGTATCATATCTACAACAATTTCTTGGTACAATAGGAAACAAAGATCTGGGGCACTCAATTTAGTGGAAGCAGAATACATGGCAACAAGTCAAGCTGCATGTGAGGCTATCTGGATGAGGAAGATCCTGGTTGGTTTGTTCGGTTCTCATTTAGATCCTACAATGATACATTGTGATAATCAAAGTTGCATTAAAATCTCAATTAATCCTGTGTTTCATGATATATCTAAAAATAATAGATATTTGGTATCATCATATCAGAGATTGTGTGCAGCGGAAGATCGTGTTGCTTCAGCACATTCCTACGGAAGATTAGGATGCAGATATTCTGACGAAGACGCTCACCAGAAGAAAATTCGAATACCATAGAGGCAAGATCAGCATGAAGGATAATCCCTATCTTGTTGTGAGAGAGTATTGAGATTCAACAAGATGATGAGTTTAGTGAAAATTAAGCACCTTCACTAAGTGGGGCCTGCAGGATATTTTTAGGTTTATGTCTATTTTTAGACATGGTGAGCATATTATATAATTTGTAGGATGCTATTTGTAGATGGTTGATCAAGTTGGAAAAATAGATGAAGTTCTATTTTTATAAGATTGGGTGAAGTCTATTTATAGATCGCTAATCTAAAAATAGATGCATATCGATTATTATTAGCCCTTAATAATAATCCGACAATAAATATCAACTTATTCTCTTGGAGCACTTTATTTCAGTCAACATATTTGGAAAATTAGTGGGCTGAAGGAATTACGCAATTCCTAGGGTGTTTGGTGACTCATGCATGGAGGACTCAGTTAGAAATGAAGTGGAAAAGTTGTGACATAGTTGGAAGAGTAGTTATGGGAGTTTTTATTTAGTTTAACTTAGTTGTGGTAGTTGTATCTAGTTCTAACTGAAGAAACACTAGTGAGAGTTTAGTGAATTAATTTTTTAATTAATTCATAACTATAGAGTCACTTGCAACTGAAAAAATACAACATTTAACTACTTGCATGTCAGTTCCAGTGGAGACCCAGTGGAGAGATAGGTGAAAGGGTGAGATGGACTATCTGTTGTGACTATAGTGATTCAATCAATGCATACAACACGCATTGGAGATGCCAATGAGGATTGCGCAGTCAAGGCAAGGCCAATTCGAATTTATTCAAAGGTCTTCTTCAGCAGGGATTGAGCAGTGGAGGCAGGCTGTCAGGAGGCAAGAAATTGGTGCATAGATATGAAAATTTCTGCATGATAGTGTGTAATGATTGTTGATTGTACTAAGAGCTTGATGTACTAAGCTTTGTATGATATTATTACATGATCTATTGATATACATAATATATGATAGTTGGGTTTTTTAGCTTTAAGCTTTCCCGTTAAACAACCGTGTTTATGTGCGATTGATTTTGATTCATATGTGTTTTTCAATTGGCGATTTAATTTCCGCAAAGAATTATGTGGAAGGATTCTGTATTTAACATAAGTTAATTTGTTAGATCAGGGGAGTCTGGTAATATATATGCATCTTGTATAAATTTATACACCTTATAAAGAAGGATGCCACAATATCATCTTTCGACATCATCATAGTTCTTAATTCATTCTCGAGGCTTGAAATTTCACCAATGTTCTTAATTGTGAATAATTTGGATAGAGCCTCATACATTTCTTGCACGGAATCTATTTTCGGTATATATGGAATGAGGTTTTCCTTTACTCCATCCACTATTAGGTTCATGGCCAATATTTCAGTTTCTTTGAACTTTGCTTTCTCTTCTTCTCTTGATTCATCAGTAAGATTCTTGATATTTCTTCTAACTAGATCCAAAACATTATTCTTCTTGAGGATGAGATCTATCCTCTTTTTTTATGCCCTGTAATTGGAGGGTCTTTCTAGTTTTTTTTCTCCCTTCATTGAGTTAGAAATAGTTCTTGTAGATAGTAGGCTTATCCCCTAATATGATCCTTTTCTTGATGACCCTTATTCAACTTCTTAAGACTCCTTACTCTCCTTTCAATAGATCTTCAAGTTGATTTTCTCTTCCTTCCTCACCTTATCCATTAGAGGAATTTTGAGGTCTAAAATGCGCCTCCTAAGGAAATTATAAAATAATAGTGGCAATAATAAAATAAGATTAGATTACGTCATCAAATTTTAGAGGGAAAAAAAAAACTATTTTTTCAACTTATATTTTAAACTTATCTCCCTATGGGTTTACTCAAATTTTGAGCGGAAACACTCGTTGGATGCATAATTTGATTCCTCGTCCAAGGAGTGCCCATGTTGCATACTTTCGATGGACCCTACTACAAAAAAAATAAAAAATACAAGAAAAACGTGATTACAATCACATTTTTTCATGTATTTCTCATATTTAATGTAGAAGGGTCCATCGAAAGTATGCAACATGTTGGAAATACTGAGAGGGGGTGAATCAATTTTTATTTTTACCAGTTAGATCACTTATATTTAGAACACAAAATGAACACTGATAGAATAAATACTTTTATTAATTTCTTCTTTACAATAAATCAAGTACAATATATGTAGGGCTCCATCCCTAGATGAAGACACCTTTCTTCAATCTCCCAAGCTCCAACCTGTATTATGCCAAGCACCGACTTGGACTTCCCAAGGCTCCAACCTTGTCAATTTGAGGCACCAACCTCTAGGGCTCCAACCCTATCTTTGGTACAAGCTCTGACCCGATTTCTTGAGGACTCCTATCCTCAACGGCTCCAACCCTATCTTCCAAGGCACCAACCTTGTCTCTATGAGGCTCCAACCTCTTAGGCTCCAACCCTCAGCTTCACTTCGTCAAAATGTGTTTGGTTATTCTTCATGACTCCTAATGTCTTATTCAACGAGCCCTGTCAATCTTCAACAATGCCTTCATTTACTCTCCATGTCACTTCATCAATGAAAACCTTATTCTTCACATGAAGGTGTCTTCACAAGTCTTCATTGTACCCAAACAAACTCTCCAAGGTTACTTGATGATTACTTCAACAAAGCATCATGATCTCCAATAGTGTCTCTAGGAAGCTACTAGATGACTCTTCAAGGTCACTTCAAAAGTGATCCAAGTGTCTTCTAGATGCTTCAAAAAAATCCACTGCTCCAATGATGTCTTCACATGGCTCCTCAAATCAAATCAAGTATTCACAAGACAAACCTTCAAAATTCTTTCCCAAAGATACTTTTCAAGGTAATATGGGATTCAAGATACACTCAATATTATACCCAAGGGAGTTCCAAATTCACTTCAAGATGTATATCAGTTTTTCAAGAAGTCTACTCCAAGGTGTGTCCTTAATAGGCTGCTCGAAGGCACTTTCAAGATCTTGCTCAAATATGTTCAAAGAAGGTTCCAAATATTTTCTTCAAACAGTCAACAGGAGGTCCATATACTATCACTCTTGAAATTTGGTTACCGGAGGACAGGTGGTTCCCTAAGGCTTTGATCTTTGGCCTAGGGAAAAGTGTCCAAAAGAATGTAATTTTCTCCTAAAGTGACTTTATAAAGTTATAAATTCAAATCTAATTTAAAAGTGACTTTAAGTGATAAAATTACTAAGTCTAATTTTAAAGTGACTTTAATAAAGTCAATGTGAAATTAGAAAGAGAAAAGTGACTTTGGAAATAAATGACTAAGTGGGTATTTATTAAAGTGGGGTGAATTAAAAAATAGAAAGTGAGATTTAAATGAGCATTCAGATCTAAAGTTATCTTAGCCATTGGATTTAGGGATTCCCCAAAAGTCACTTAGGGTTAGGTTAAAGGAGGAAAAGGAGGGAAAAGGCCATTCATTCTTTCATGAGCAGATTGAGAGAGGAGGAGAGAAAGCTGAAGAGAAATTTTTGAGCAGAGGGAGAGCAACAAAAGACACACAGAAAATCTGTACAGTAGGAGGGCACACTTCCCAAGGCAGAAAATCCGTACAGCAACATTTATTGGCACGGCTAACGAGGCAAAAAATCTGTACAACAGTTTTCATGCATTTCGAGGAAAGGACGATGATGTTTTCGAGGAGCAGAATCAGCAGTTAAGGGGACAGTTTTCGAGGCAGATTTTTTGGGCATGAAAATCGAGGAAGGGACTGCTGTCCTATCCATACAATTATGTATAGTTCCATATAAGCAGTTTCTAGCACGTTTTTCGAGACATAAAGTACAACATTTATTTCTGTAATTTTTCTTGTAATTTTTTGTTTTATGTTTGGCATGATTTTCAAGGTGGAAGGTGGCACGAAAATCAAGATAAATGGTTTTTAGCGTTTGCTGTAATTTTTACTTTGTATTGTTGTTCACTGTAAAATAATTTATCAGAAATAAGAAGAAGTTTTCGAATTGGTTTTCCCCAAGAGTTGTAGGGAGTTTTTTCAGGGTCAAGTTGACCAAAAATCAGCGTGTCTATTTTCTGTGTGTGGCTGATTTATTTTTCTGAGTTTTTATTTCTGCATTTCAGCACTGTAAAATTTCCATAATTTGTGTTTACAGAAAATATTTATTTTTCCAGCTTGTTGAATGTATGGCTATGGGAATGGGCATTTAACTTTATGGGAGAAATAAGGAGAAACTGAAAACCGGGGTTGGGTTATCAAATTTCTACATGGTATTGGAGCTATTTTGCTGAAAAGTGTAGTTTGGGACAGCAAGAAGAAAAATTACAACGAGCTGATTTTTCACAGAGAAAACAGTACCTTTACCACAGCAATGTTATTTTCAATTTATTAGGACAGCAAGCATGTATTTTGGCTTGAGGGTGGAGGATAGGTTGGATGGGCATAGTAACTACAGTGTTTGGAAGGAGAGAATGCAAAGCATATTTGAGGAGGTATAAGTCTGGGATAACATGGTGCATACTGCACAGGACCCTGTTAATGTGCCTACTAATGTTGTTCAGTTGGAAACATTTAATAAGAAGAATAACAAGGGTAAGAGACTGATTCTGGATGGAATCAAATACCATTGCATTCCTCATGTGAGAGGAAAGAGATATGCTCATGAGATGTGGACAACATTGACCAATCTCTACCAGAGTACCAATGAGAACAGGAAAATGGTCCTAAGGGAGAAGTTGAAGACCATTAAGATGGGTAAAAATGATAGTGTAGTTGGATATCTAACAAATATTACTAATGTGAGAGATGCAATGGCAGCAGTTGGAGAGGTCATTCCATCCATTGAGTTGGTGCAAATTGCAGTGAATAGCCTTCCCAGTTCATGGTTGAACTTTGTTGATGGGGTTTGTGCATGTGAGACCCTTCCCACTTGGGAGAGGTTCTGGGATGATTGCATACATACAGAAATCAGAAAGAGCCAGCTTGGGGCAACTAAACCAGTTAAGCAGGATGAGGATGTAGCACTGTTGGCAGGAGGCAATAAAGGCAAGGGAAAGAAGCAAGCTTCCACAAGTGTTGGTGGGGGCAAAGGCAAAGGTACAGGTAAACAGGGGAACACGCAGGACTATTCTAAGGTGAAGTGTTGGAATTGCCAGAAGATGGAACACTATGCAGTTGTGTGTCTGGAGAAGAAGAAGAAAGGGAAGAACAAGAGCATGGCAACATCAACAGAGATAGATGACTTTACATATAACTTTGACCAAGAGTTTGGGTTCATTGATTGTGAGTCCACTAGTGCAGGATCACCTGCCACGTAGGTTGAGAGGGAGTTTGCATTTCCCTCCACTAGCGGAGCATCTTCAGGTATTTGGTATGCTGACAGTGGGGCTTCACGTCATATGACAGGAGTCCATGAGTACTTCTCAGAGCTTTCAGAGAGTGGCACTGATATAGAGGTAGTACTTGGATATAACAACGTTGTTAGAGCAGTCGGTGTGGGGACATTGACATTTGATAGGGAACCCAAACCTCCCTTGAAGGTTTCAGATGTTCTTTATGTGGTAGGGATGAGGAAGAACCTCATATCCGTCTCAGCATTGGAGGACAGAGGATATGAGATATTGTTCAGGAGAGGACAGGTGCTGATATATCCTAGGGGCGCTCCAGCTGATTCAGCTAGAGTGATTGGTGTACGCCATGCAAAGGTGTACAAGTTTGCATTTTAACCTCTTTTGGCATTGAGCAGTAGTACCGACAACAGAGCTAGCAGTTCAAAGCTATGCGATGTTTGGCACCGTAGGATGGGGAACATGTATCATGAAGCCTTGAGGACATTGCGGGAGATCACTACATGTGTGCTAGATTTAAGTACTGATCACTTCGATACATGTAGAGGATGTGCTATGGGCAAGTTGGCCAAATCCCCTTTTCCCAGCAGTGAAAATAGATCGACTGGGATACTTGATTTGATTCATTCCGATGTGAGTGGTCAGATGTCTCATGTTTCCTTGAGTAGATATGAGTATTATATTTTATTCATTGATGATCACTCTAGGAGGACCTGGATTTATTTCTTGAAGACCAAGAGTGAGGTCTTCAGTGGTTTCAGGAGTTCAGAGCTCTTGTGGAGACTTAGACAGGCCGGAAGATCAAGTCCTTGAGGTCAGACAATAGAGGAGAGTACACCCTTGGTGAGTTCGTTGACTATTTTGTGGAGGCAGGCATTAGGAGGAAGTTCACATTTCCTTACAACCCCCAACAGAACGGGGTTGCGGAGAGGAAAAATAGATCCATCGTTGGGGCTGCCAAATCCAGGTTACATGATCAGGGGTTACCTTTTTTTTTGTGGGAAGAGGCCTGCAACACTACTGTATATTTGCTATACAGGAGTCTGCATCGTGCCTTGGGGCATGTGACTCTGGAGGAGGTTTTTTCTGGGAAGAAGCCTGATGTTGGTCATTTTCGTATCTTTGGGTGTATTGCATACTCCTACGTACCCAAGGAGAAGAGGACCAAGCTAGAGCCCACCGCAGAGGAGGGTGTCTTTGTGGGCTACAGTGAGACCTCGAAGGCCTTTCAGATTTATATTCCTACACATAAGAGAGTTGTTGTCAGGTGGGATGTGAAGTTCAAGGAGGACAGGGCTTTTAGGAGGTCACGAGAGATAGAGTATCTGGATCGGCCGGACCCTCAGGAGCAGCTGAGTCAGGCATAGGGATCCAGTGGGTAGGGATCAGGAGGATTCGAGGTACATCGATTATGGTGTCAGGCCCGTTAGTGAGTGGTGGCTCACAGAGTGAGAGGGGTGGTGCTTCGAGCATTATGCAGATCAGTCCGCAGAGCAGTTCATTAGGGAGTCCACTGATGGAAATTTCACATGGTATTTCAACATCTATAGGTTTGGGTTCAGGCATGAGGACAGCAAACATACAGTCAGGAGTTCAGGCTCCTGATGATGAGGAGGAGGAGTTTCATTCTCTGGTGGGAGAAGTGTGCTCAGGGAAGAGGAAGCTCAAGTGGCTTCAGGATACCTTGAGAGAGGCCACATCTGTTGCTGGGCCTAAGAGGTCAGTCAGAGAGAGCAGACCACCTGAGAGGTTCTGTAGCTATATGGCAATGGTTTCCAACATCATTGACTCGGAGCCTTCTAGCTATGAGGAGGCAGCTATCCAGCAGGTCTGGAGAGAGGTCATGCACGAGGAGTATTCTTCTATCATGAAGAATGATGTTTTGGAGATGGTGCCAAGGCCTGAGGGAAAATCTGTGGTTACTTCCAGATGGCTTTACAAGGTAAAGCATGTTGCAGATGGAAGCATTGAGAAATTCAAGGCAAGGTTTATGGCTATAGGGTTCTCCCAGGTAGAGGGAGTTCATTATGAGGAGACCTTCACTCCCGTGGCTCGATATACTTCGATTCGCTCCATCATATCGATAGCAGCAGAGATGGGTTGGAAGATCCACCTAATGGATGTGAAGACCACATTTCTCAATGGCTTCATACAAGAGGAGGTGTACATTGAGTAGCCACAGGGCTTTGAGGTGCATGGGAAGGAGTCCCATGTGTGCATACTGAAGAAGACCCTTTATGACCTAAAGCAAGCTCTCAGAGCTTGGTACTCCAGGATAGATACATACTTGCAGGAGATGGGTTTCACAAAGAGTGATGCAGATCCAAACCTTTACTTTATTATGATAGGTGGGGAGCCTCTCATTCTGGTTTTGTATGTGGATGACTTGGTCATTACGGGTGCATAGAGACTCATAGAGCATTGCAAGAGATATCTTGCGTTGGAGTTTGAGATGAAGGACATTGGCTTGATGCATTACATTTTGAGTTTGGAGGTGTGGCAGGAGGAGGGGAATTTCTTCCTAGGGCAGGGGAAGTATATTGTGGACATCCTTGGCAGATTCCACATGGAGGATTGTAGACTCATGTCGACACCGATGATCACCAACTAGAAGAAGATTTGCGCTTCAGATTTCGAGTTGGTGGATCCCACTCTGTATAGACAACTAATTGGTTCCTTGATGTGTTTGGTCAACACTAGACTAGATATATGTTTTGCAGTCAACACGATGAGCCAGTTCATGTGTGAGCCTAAGAGGGTGAACTGAGTTGCTACAAAACACATTTTGCGGTACTTGCAGAGGACAGTGGAGTATGGTATGGATTATAGGTAGGGAGATGGAGTGAGATTATCATGGTACATTGATTCTGATTGGGCAGGTTGTGCTTCTGATAGGAAGAGCACTTTAGGGTGTTGTTTTGGGTTGGGTTCGACAGTGGTGTTGTGGTTCAGACAAAAGTAGTTGTCAGTAGCATTGAGTTCAACGGAAGCAGATTACATGGCAGCCAGTTTAGCTAAATGTGAGGCCATATGGCTTCACAAGATGTTGTTTGGCTTATTTGGTCAGTTGTTGAGACCTTCAGTGATATACTGTGATAGTCATATTTGCATTAAACTCACGGAGAATCTAGTATTTCATGATAGGTCAAAGCATATCAGGATAAAAATCATTTCATCAGAGAGTATGTTCAGAAGGGAGCTGTGAAGCTTGAGTATATTCCCACTGATGAGCAAGTTGCAGATATTCTTATCAAATACTTACCACAAGGCAAGCATGTCTACTTCAGAGACAAGATGGGTGTGGTGAGGAACACCTTCCTCGGTAAGAGGGAGCATTGAAATTTGGTTACCGGAGGACAGGTGGTTCCCTAAAGCTTTGATCTTTGGCCTAGGGAAAAGTGTCCAAAAGAACTTAATTTTTCTTCTAAAGTGACTTTATAAAGTTATAAAGTCAAATCTAATTTAAAAGTTACTTTAAGTGATGAAGTTACCAACTCTAATTTTAAAGTGACTTTAATAAAGTCAATGTGAAATTAGAAAGGGAAAAGTGCCTTTGGAAATAAATGACTAAGTGGGTCTTTATTAAAGTGGGGTGAATTAAAAAATAGAAAGTGAGATTTAAATGAGCATTTAATCTAAACCCTAGATCTAAAGCTATCTCAGCCATTGGATTTAGGGATTCCCCAAAAGTCACTTAGGGTTAGATTAAAGGAGGAAAAGAAGGGAAAAGGTCATTCATTCTTTCATGAGCAGATTGAGAGAGGAGGAGAGAAAGCTGAAGATAAATTTATGGGCGGAGGGAGAGCAACAAAAGACACACAACAAATCCATACAACAGGAGGGCACACTTCCCAAGGTATAAAATCCGTACAACAGCATTTATTGGCATGGTTACCAAGGCAGAAAATCTGTATAGTAGTTTGCACGCATTTTGAGGAAAGGACAGCGTTGTTTTCGAGGATCAGAATCATCAGTTAAGGGCATGGTTTTCAAGGCAGATTTTCTGGGCATAGAAATCGAGGAAGGGACTGTTGTCCTGTCCGTACAATTTTGTATAGTTTCGTACAAGAAGTTTCTGGCACATTTTTCGAGGAAGCAAGTACAACATTTATTGTTGTAATTTTTCCTGTAATTTTCTGTTTGCTGTTTGGCACGATTTTCAAGGTGGAATGTGGCACGAAAATTGAGATAAGTGGCTTTTAGTGTTTGCTGTAATTTTTACTATGTATTGTTGTTCACTGTAAAATCATTTATCATAAATAAGAAGAAGCTTTCGAATTGGTTTTCCCTAAGAGTTGTAGGGGGTTTTTCCAGGGTCAAGTTGACCAAAAATCAACGTGTCTATTTTCTGTGTGTGGCTGATTTATACTCTGAGTTTTTATTTCTACATTTCAGCACTGTGAAATTTCCAGAATTTGTGTTTTCAGAAAATATTTTTTTCCAGCTTGTTGAATGTATGGCTATGAGAATGGGCATTAACTTTATGGGAGAAATAAGGAGAAACTGAAAATTGGGGCTGGGTTATCAAATTTCTACAATCACAAGTGGCTTCCAAGATGCTTCAAGGATATATGTGTCACTACAACTTCAAGTTCACTGTAGTCAAGATCAAGTTGTTGTTGCAAGGTCTTCAGTCATTTATTTTAGGTATGCATTTGACCATAGGTAAGTCAGTCTGAGCTCCAGGTAGATTAACAAGTCAACAAGGTCTACAATCGTACCTAATCCGAGTTATGAGACAACCCTCTAGCAATCACAATGATTCTGTCAAGTTTAAGCTTCTTCAACAGGTGATTGTCCAAGCCGAGACACTGTGGCTTAGTCCAAGCTGCTACAGTAGGTCCAAGTCACTGTGTTGACTTTAGTAAGTAATCCGAGTTGCAATCTGAGCTACGGTCTACACAGGTTCTGAGCCACAAAAGTGTAGAACAGGTCACAGAGCACTGTCCAAGTTGTGATTTTAGAAGAAAATTCTATTGTTGCCTCCAGTGAGTCAATGAGGAAGAGATTGTTGTACTAATGAAGTATTCAAGCCACTGACCAAGATAATACAAAATTCACTATATAAGATTTCTCATTAGGGGAATTTTGAGGTCTAAAATAGGCCTCCTAGGAAATATGTATGACCAAAATAAAATTTGTAAGAACCAATAGGATTCAAGATGATGATGTCAACCATGGGGGATGATTCAACATTTTTTAAGTAAAAGGGTAAAAAGATTAAAAAATTAAAAAATAATAAAACTACTTTTTCAACTCGTATTTTCAACTTATCTCCCAAAGTTTTTACTCAAATTTCGAGTGGGAATACTCGTTGGATGCAAAATTTAATTTCTCATCCAAGGATTACCCATGTTGCATACTTTTTATGGACACTGTTACACGAAAAATGAGAAATACATGAAAAAACGTGATTACAATCATGTTTTTCATGTATTTCTCATTTTTCATGTAGCAAGATCCATCAAAAGTATGCAACATGGGTACTCCTTCAATGAAGAATTGAATTTTGCATCCAATGAGTACTCCCACTCGAAATTTGAGTTAAATCTTTGGGAGATAAGTTAAAAATATGAGTTGAAAAAATAGTTTTTTTTTCCCCCTCTTTTGAAGATGTAATCAAATCTTATTTGCTTATTTCCACTATTATTTTATAATTTCCTTAGGAGGCCCATTTTAGACTTTAAAATTTCCCTAATTGACCACAGTTCGATTCTTCTACAAATAAAGGAGTCATTGTAATTCGAGCTATTGTAACTTCAGATAGGTCTAAGCCAACATAACAGGTATGCTGCAAACCTCGGCTAGGTATGAGTTATAGATCCGAGAATCTGAATTTTTCAGTGTGGTTTAGTGACCCAAACATAATATTCATAACGTGTTGCTCCACGTAGTCCAAGGTCTATATTTTGAATTTGAAGTTGTCCCAATATTGAAGTGTTGCAAAAATTCTCTCTTCGGCCTTCAGTATTTTCCTTGTTACTGTAAATATATTCCTGTAATGGTTGACTGAATTTTTTTGATTGAAATGAGGATCTACACTTTTATATTTATAGTAGTTTATCAAATTTGAAAAGTCACGTCTATTTGGAGGGAGGCCAACTTGAAATACAAGGTGTAGGTCGGCTCACTACTAAATATAATTTTCTTGACTTAAAAATTCTATATCTCATCAACCACTGGGAGCTTCAGGGAAAGTAAAGGCTCATTGGAAAGAGGAAAATATCCTATTTAAGATGGTCTAGGTCCCATGTTTAAAGATTGCCTTCAAGATTCCCAATTTTTTTTTTGTTTTTGAAATTGTCCTCAAATTTTGTGCATAAAATGTTTGGGACAACATTGCTTCTCCATTGTTTCATCATTGGATCATATTCATCAATCATAGGATCATAGTGTCATCTTGTAGGACATCCATGTCATCATGGTAGTATCCAACATCCATGTCATCATAAGGTATAACACAATGTATTCAATAATAGTGCAGTGATGTGTCATAGTGCAACATCATTAGGAGAACTTCAAATAGTCTTCCAACCATTAAATGATCTCCAAACAAGTTATCAATACCTCATCAATGCCATCATCAAGTGAGGTCATTTTTCAAGCGTATGACATCACCAAGTGTAGTCCTTCATATGTCATCAAGAGATGACGTTATCAAGTGTAGTCCTCCATATGTCATCAAGGGATATTAGATACTTCAATGGTACTTAAGATCTAGATCATCAGTCAAGGCATATGATTGACACTTGGCACTTGGAACTTCTTAAGACTTCTTCATTAGTGGCTTGACATATTAATTGATGGCTTTTTTATCAAGCAAGAGTTATGACATCATCATATGGAACCAAACATCTATTGTCTTCAAAATTATCATCACATTCTAGAGCATCTCGAGAATATTTTCCATCTCGGCCAATGCCATATTGACATCAATGAAACCTTGATTAACAATCCCCCCCTTTGTCATTAATGACAATATTGTTTCCCTTCCAACATTCTCTCCCTCGTTGACATAAATGGCAAACGGGGTGCCCAAGTACTCCCCCTGTCAAGCTGCTTCTTTCCTTCATCAATAGTAGTTCTTCATGGGTATGTTACTCCCCTTGTCATGGTGCTCTTTCTTTTGCCAATGTGGTCCATGATGGATGTGTTTGCATTTCTTCATGTGTGACTCATCAAGGATTTCATTGGGCTCTTCACAGATAGCTTCTGCAAGAATAGTCACGAGTCACCAGATCCCCCTAACAGTGTGCATGGTCTCCTTTTTGTCAGAGTCTCATCACCAAACACTTGGAATATCACATCTGCCAAGGATGTCTTCATAAAATCAACAACATGTGTTGTTGGCTGAAGTATTCAAGAGACTTTTGGATCCAATTTGCTTCCTTCACCATACTTGTGTAACTTTTTTCTTTGGCTTGGTTGTCATAGTTTTAGCTTGTTTGGGGACCCAAGTCAAGTTACAATCACGAGCCATATGCCCAATTTTATGGCAATTGAAGCATTCCATTTTTCTCATAAATGAGGATGCATGATTTCTTCTTGCAAAGTTGATTTTAGGAGACTGATGAGGACAATTAGATGCTATACAATCCTTTTCCATATGCCCAAAGTTTGTACAAAAATAGAAATAACCAAAAAATATACTTTTGTGACCTGGAGAATGGATATTTATTTGATGTACTTCTGAAATCATTCTGTCTTGGGATCCTTTGATCAAATTTATTGCCTCTATCATTCTTGACACCATCAACATATCTTCTTGAGGTAGGGTGTCTTCCAATGTCATCTTCATTCTTCTCCTCGCTTTTGCTAGAACTGTGGGCATCAAGGTTTCTTTTAGGCTTCTTCACATCCTTGTTGTTTGAATCATTAGGATTTGCATCATTATTTCTTGAGAGTTCTCCTTCATACCTAATACTTGATTTATCAAGGGGGGACCTTTGCTAACTTAGGATGTCATCTAGGGTTTTATAACTTTTCAAGTTCTTATTCAGCAAGTCAAATTCCTTTTTAAGAAAGAAAATTTCTTCCTTCATTTTCTTGCATTCTTGATCCCTCTTTGATAGAATGATCTCAATTTCTTCCTTCATCTTAGTTGCTTCACATGATTGGGTCTTAAGAGAAGTGAATTCTAATCTTAACTTGGTGATTTCAATGTCCTTTTCATCTAGTTGGCATGTCATGGTGTTTCTCTCCTTTTCTGCTTCATCAAATTGTCCTTCTATGAATGGCAAAGTTTCCATCACCTTCTCAGCTCATTGTGCTTGTTTCCTTGCTTCTTCTAGTTGAGATCTAAGGGAGGAGGCTTCCTCATTGTGTTGACCAATTTTTCCTTTAATTTTGTTCAAGATGCCTTGACAATGTTTCTTCCCCTTTCTTTGCCTTATCCAATTGATTTTTCAAGGATATGACTTCTTCATGATGTTTTCTCTTGTTTTGGTGAAATTTCTCCTTAAGCTTGGTGAGCTCCTCATCTCTTTCTTGAACTTGAAGCTTGAATAGGTTAACTTCCCTCCTTGTCTTTTCAAGGTCATGGTTACCATCTTGTGATTTCTTCTTGAGCTCCTCATTCTCCTTTTTCAAACTACTTATCTCTTCTAGGGTAGCTACAAGCTTCACCATGAGATCTTCTTCGAAGTCATGTTTATTTTCTTCATCTTCTAGGTTCTCCTTGGCCTTGATGTCTTCACTCTTGTTTTCATCTTCCTTAATGGGTTTTGGATTTCCTTCTTGCTTTCATCATCTTATGGACTAGTAGTCATTGTCAATGCTCCTTTTGAGTAAAGATCTTGAATTTTTTCCTACATACCTTTTGCCGGTGAACATTTCTCCACTTTGGTATTTATAGTATCTGGTAGCCCATTCAATATTGCCTTGATCGATTTTCTTATATTCCTTGGACTCTTCTTCCATCGAGATTTCTGTAATAATTAATTCCCATAAATCAATGCCTTGAGCCATTAAGAAATTTCTCATTCTGATATTCCATATATCAAAGTTTCCATTAACAACGAAACTTTCCCAATTTGCTTGTCTTCATTTTTCATGGTTAAGGAAGAGACATTTTTAGAAGGATTGGAGGCTTTCTTCCTTGGCTTTTCCATTTTTGTTCTAAGGATAAACCTTCAAGTTGTTAGGCTTTGAGTGAAGGTACTAGCTTTGATACCAATTGTTGGAAATGCTTAGAGGGCGATGAATCGATATTTCTTTTCAATTGTTATTTTTACCAGTTATATCACTTATATTTAGAACACAAAATGAACAATAATAGAATAAATAATTTTATTAATTTCTTCTTTACAATAAATAAAGTACAATATATGTAGGGCTCCAACCCTAGATGAAGACACCTTTCTTCAATCTCCCAGGCTCCAACATGTATTATGCCAAGCAACAACTTGGACTTCCCAAGGCTCCAACCTTGTCAATCTGAGGCACCAACCTCTAGGGATCCAACCCTATCTTTGGTACAGGATATGACCTGGTTTCTCAAGGACTCCTATCCTCTAGGACTCCAACCCTATCTTCCAAGGCACCAACCTTGTCCCTAGGAGGCCCCAACCTCTTGGGCTCCAACCCTCAGCTTCACTTCATCAAAAGGTGTTTGGTTATTCTTCACGACACACAATGTATTCTTCAACGAGCCCTATCAATATTCAATAATGCCTTCTCTTAGTCTCCATGTCACTTCATTAATGAAAACCTTGTTCTTCACATGAAGGTATCTTCACAACTCTTCATTCTACCCAAAAAAATCTCGAAGGTTACTTCATGATGACTTCAACAAAACATCATGATCTCCAATAGTGTCTCTAGTAAGATACTAGATGACTCTTCAAGGTCACTTCACAAGTGATCCAAGTGTCTTCTAGATGCTTCAAAAAAATCCACTGCTCCAAAGATGTCTTCACATGGCTCCTCAAATCAAATCAAGTCTTCAAAAATCAAACCTTCAAAATTATTGCCTTACGATACTTTTCAAGGTAGTATGGGATTCAAGATACACTCAAGATTATACCCAAGGGATTTCCAAATGCACTTCAAGATGTATATCAGATTTTCAAGAAGTCTTCTCCAAGGTGTGTCCTTAATAGGCTTCTCCAAGGCACTTTCAAGATCTTGCTCAAATATGTTCAAAGAAGGTTCCAAATATTTTCTTCAAACAATCAACAAGAGGTCCATATATTATCACAAGTGGCTTCCAAGATGCTTCAAGGATAAATGTTTCGCCACAACTTCAAGTTCACTATAGTCAAGGCCGAGTTGTTGTCACAAGGGCTTTAGTCATTTATCTGAGGTATGGATTTGACCATAGGTAAGTCGGTCTGAGCTCGAAGTAGATTAACAAGTCAACAAGGTCTTCAATTGTTCCTAATCCGAGTTATGAGACAACCCTCCAGCAGATGCAAAAATTCTGTCAAGTTTAAGCTTCTTCAATAGGTGATTGTCCAATCCGAGAGACTGTGGCATAGTCCAAGTTGCTACAATAGGTCCAAGTCACTGTGTTAACTTTAGCAAGTAATCTGAGTTGCAATTAGGGCTACAGTCTGCACAGGTTCTGAGCCACATAAGTGTAGAACAGGTCACAAAGCACTGTCCGAGTTGTGATTTTCGAAGGAAATTCTATTGCAGCCTATAGTGAGTCACTGAGGAAGAAATTGTTGTACTAATGAAGTCTTCAAGCCACTACCCAAGATAACACATAGTTCACTGTATAATATTTCTGACCACATTTGGATGTTGCTGCAAATAAAGGAGTCAATGCAATCCGAGCTATTGTAACTTCAGATAGGTATAAGCCAACATAACAAGTCTACTGCAAATCTTAGCTAGGTATGAATTATAGATCTGAGAATCTGATTTTTTCAGTGTGGTTTAGCGACCCAAATAGAATATCCATAACTTATTGTTCCACTTAGTCCGGGGTCTATATTTTGAATTTGAAGTTGTACAAATATTGAAGTATTCCCAAACTTCTCTCTTCGGCCTTCAATATCTTCCTTGTTGCTATAAATATATTCCCGTAATGGTTGACCGAAATTTTCTGATTGAAATGAGGATTTGCAGTTTTATATTTATAGTAGTTTTTCAAATTTGAAAGGTCACATCTATTTGGAGGGAGGCCAACTTGAAAGACAAGGTGTAGGTCATCTCACTGCTAAATATAATTTTCTTGACTTAAAAATTCTATATCTCATCAACCACTGGGAGATTTGGGGCAAGTAGACGCTCATTAGAAAGAGGAAAAAATCCTCTTTAAGATGGTCTAGGTCCCATTTTGAAAGGTTGCCTTCAAGATGCCTAATTTTATTTTTCTTTTAAACCATCCTCAAATTTTGTGCATAAAATATTTGGGGCAGCATGGCTTCTCCATTATTTCATCATTGGATCATAGTCATCAATTATACGATCATAGTGTCATCTTTTAGGACATCCATGTCATCATTATAGTATCCAGCATCTATGTCATCATAAGGTATAGCATCATGTATTAAATAATAGTGCAGTGATATGTCATAGTGCAACATCATTAGGAGAACTTCAAAATAGTCTTCCAACCATGAAATGATGTCCAAACAATTTATCAATACCTCATCAAGTGCCTTCATCAAGTGAGGTCATTTTTGAAGTTTATGACATCATCATGTGTAGTCCTTCATATGTCTTCAAGGGATGTCGTCATCAAGTGTAGTCCTCCATATGTCATCAAGGGCTATTAGATACTCCAATGGTACTTAAGATCTAAATCAGAAATCAAGGCATACACTTGGCACTTGGCACTTGGCACTTCTTAAGACTTCTTCATTAGTGGCTTGACATATTAATTGATGGGATTTTTATGAAACAAGAGTTATGACATCATCATCTGGAACCAAGCATCTATTGTCTTCAAACTTATCATCACATTCTAGGGCATCTCGAGAATATTTTCCATCTCGGCCAATGCCATATTGACATCAATGACAACCTTGATTAACTACTCCTTAGATGAGGAATTAAATTTTGCATCCAACGAGTACTCCAGCTCGAAATTTGAGTAAAACCTTAGGGAGATATGTTGAAAATACGAGATGAAAAAGTAGTTTTATTATTTTGTTATTTTTTAATCTTTTTACTTTTTTACTCCAAAAATGGTGAATCATCCCCCATGGTTGAAATCATCATCTTGAATCCTATTGGTTCTTATAAAGTTTATTTTGGTTGTACATTTTTGTTAGTAGGTCCATTTTAGACTCCAAAATTTCTCTAATTTCTATACCATGTTGGAAAATCGGAAAGACAAAAATATTTTCTCTTTGATTATAATTACTTGTGATATATTTGAGTTATTATTATCTTTATTATGTTCTTCTTTTATCTTAGTTCATAAAGAAATTACCAAATCCAAAACACAAAGATGAAGGACACCAGATGTAGGTGCACAACCAGGGAAAAACCCCTATATAGGGGAAAACTCATTCAATAAATATTCCTTCAGTAGATTCATATGACAGTGAGACAACCAAGACCTTAAAAAAATTTCCTCCTCCACCAAGTCAACCTTTCAATGAGATACAAAAACCTTCAATAGTCTCTTTTTTTCCAACGCCATCAACCCAACATCAACCCAGAAATTTCGGTCCAGCTTCACTAAAATTTCGAACTCCCCAACAATTGTGGAATTTCAACCCCTCAAGCAGCTTCACAACTTTGATTCATCTTCATAGCTTCGATGTAGTTTCCCGTCTTCAGTGAAGCTTCCGAGATTCAACGTAGTTTCCTAGCTTTGATGCAAATTCAGAATTTCGTTGCACATGAGAGAGAGAGAGAGACCCAAAAACTTCGATTCCAACTTTCATCTTCAAATTCACACTTTTTTCTGCTCCCAACTATTGCAATTCGAACTTGTGAGAGATGTGTATTCAAATGAGTTGATTTTCTCCAATATATCATGAGTTTGTGACGTCAAATTCATTATTGAGGCCGACTTGGTGGAGGAGGCCTAATTGAACTACTTTACAATAAAATAAATTTCTTCTTTGAAAAATAATTCCCAAGAAGGGTCTTTTACAATATGACATGAACAAGAACACTTGAAATAAACCCTAGAGGTCTTCAATGGAGACCTTGACCTAAAAAAATTGACCCAAGCATGAAACCCATTCTTTAATAAGCCAATTTATTTAATAATACAATTTCTTTTTCTTTCTTTTGATAAATACATTTCACTATGACTCAAGTACAATTATGAAGACTGACACTAGTTACATTCTTCAACAGTATCAAGGAGCCATCTCTTTTCTTTGATTTGTGAGAGGGTTCAGACCATCAAATTTTCACATCACTTTATTCCAATCATCATCAATGAAGGCATTATGTTGAGCCTTGTAAAACTTCAAGCTAGTCATATCTCCCTCATGAAAGTGATCTTTGTAGGAACGTGAACATCAGGTTATCTTCTTACATTGCTACCTCTCAATACAAAGGTAATGATGTGATCACTTTCACTGCATAACCCTCTAAGGATTGTCAAGACCATATACTCAATTCATGTGTTTTTTGAATTGAGTTTAGCACCCACAGTTAAACTTGCCTCAAATTTCATCATGCATTCCTACAATATCCTACCAGGTAGCAAAACAATATGTTAACCAGATAAATAATATCAAGATATTAAATATCATACTTACCTTGTTATGATGGCCCTTCTCATCAAAGCATCGACTTACTTGAGTTCTTCGAGATCAACATTATTTTGCATGATCCATATCCATATGAATCTTTCTCCATGCAGTCATTTCAATTCGAATGCTCGTGGATCAAGCATGATTACCAAGCTGTAATATCTTCCTTGGAGTTGTCATTGTTAACTCCCTTTCTTTCAAAGACTATACTTGATGTTGATCAAAATTTTCATATGCCATGCAATATTATGAGAGTCTTGATCTCCATTTTTTCCAAAGTTTGTAAAATTTCTTCCTTCGAGCATCATGCAACAATATGGAAGAATTATTGAGAACACTTTTATATCCAACTCCTTTTTCAATATTTTTGGAGATATGAACCTTACCCTCTAGAAGAGTTACCTAAAACATGCATACCTTTTCTTCCATACAACCATCTAGCCATGTTTCTTGAATGAGCCTGTTTCTTATAGGTTTCTTTTCTCAAGAGTAGAAATACTTTCATTATGTCCTTCATGCTGAAACTTGACTATTTGCATTCCTTCATCATTCAATAGTATTGTTTCCATACTAGTCATCTCATAATGCTCCTTCCAAGAACCTTCCAAAAATTATGGTTCTTATAGGATCATGATGATCCATCTTTGCAATATGACTACTTCTAACATGATGTTAGAAAGTGCTCGGATGAACAATATCATGCAATATGGTCCCAATCTTCTCATTCTTGAAAAAATTGTTTTAATCAAGTAGACTCTAATTCTTCTACTATCACATGCTTCTCTCTATGATTCCATGATTTTACAAAGATCAAGACTCTTGTTAGTATGAATGTTAATCGCAAGCGTATGAAAAAGGCTCACTTTAGCCGCGTATAACAAACAACCCTAATAGCAAATATGGCTGCCAATATCTTTGGATCTGCAATTAGTTGAACAAGAAAAATGCTGCAAAAATCTAGATCTATGCATTAAAAGACATTAAGCAGTAAATAAAAGCAAGAGTTTCTCCATGCGTCCAATAGACAAGACAAGATTGTTTTAAAGAATTTTTGTATTTTTTGACACCTAGGAAGGGAACATAGAAATATGTTACCAGTCCCCCTGAATGGGATGGGTTCTTGTAAGTCCTCAGCACTTCAGATCTAAAATTCCTCTCTCTTGATGGTGTATAAAACTCAAACAAAAATGGAACTCAAAGGGAGCCCACAAGAAAAATGGTAGAAAAATATTACAATGATGGTGGATCAAAGTCAGACCAAAAGTATAGATTCAGAGTGATCTTTAGGCAACAAAAGGTAGTGAATGAATGGAAAAACCCTTCTATTTATAACAAAATATTAAGTTAGTGTAGATATTGGTGCATAATTAAAATATTATTAACCAATTCTAGATCCAACTTTTATGGAATATTTTATTATATTTGTTGGAGGGGAAAAGAATTTGACTTGGGTCAAATCCCTTTATTTGTAAATAATAAATAAATAAATGATTTATTTATTATTTTAAGGATGTGGTTGAGTAATAATCAAATAAATAATGATTTATTTAATTATTTATGAGTGATTTAGTCAAATTTAACAAGGAATATTATTTAAATAAGGTTTAAATAATTATTCCTAGAAAATAATAAGATAAATAATGATTTATCTAATTAATTTTCTTGTTTTGGGTTAAATATGACCAGGAATATTAATTAAATTGTTGTTTAACTAATTATTCCTTGAGGAAAATCAAACAAATGTAAATTTATTTAATATTTCCTCATGGGGTTTCCTGTTTAGACCATAAACAACTTAATAAAGGTGGTTTACTAAGTTATTTTTCATAGTGAAAGCAATTTTACTTAGGGTAAAATTGGTCTTACATGGTGTACTTAGGTCCATCAAATAGTAACAGGTTAGATGACCAAAAAATGGCGTAACAACTCTTCTAGAGTAAATTAAAATGAATGCTACTCTACATTCTATTTAAATAAAGGAAAGCCAAACTTCATAAAGAACCTGACAAATATGAAGTTTCCTTCAATAGCAAGGATCCTTGGGATCTTCTCCTTTTGGATTCTTCTCAGGTTCTCCCTTTTCTTTAGCTATGTGAGCTTCACGTCTTTCCTTCCTTATGTTGATCACTTTATTTTCTGGACAATCCCTCTTAAAGTGTCCATACTCATTGCATCCAAAACATTGAATCTTGGACATATTTGTTTTCTTATTAGACTTTCCAAACCTTCCCTTCTTCAATTTCTTGGTCCTTGCAATGAATGATTGAGATATTTGATTTGATATTATCCTTTTCATTGATCCTAGATTCTTCTATGATACATTGAGCCCATAATTCATCAAAAGGTGTGATATCTTTCTTTGAGTATATGTTAGTTTCAAAACTACTCTAATCAGGTGGAAAACAATTTAGCACACAAATAATCATCTCAGATTATGTAGCAGTCTCCCTAAGCCCTTGTAATTGGTCTCTTATTTGTGAGATCTTCATTAGATAGGTGGCCATGTCTTCATCCTATTATTTTCTTATCTTATATTATTGATTCCTCAAGGAAATATTTTGACCTTATGTACTTACACAGTAAAAATTTACTAACTTATCATACATGGCCTTGCATGTCTTTAGATTAACAAAAAGGGAACAAGATGATATTTTATTGATTCCACAATGATTCTTTGAGCTCTTACTTATCCCTTTTTGTACTGTGTCTTTTCTTTGCTTGGTTCATATGCTTCTCCATGGACATGCTCCATGAATTCATTCTTTGTGAATGCCAAGTCCATTGTTTTCTTCCAAGCTAGGAAGTTTGTTGATCCAACGAGTTTTTGTCTTTCCATGCAAAATGTAGCCATATGATCTATAGATTGAGACATAGAAAAATAATCTAAAACATACTTTTCAACTAAGATTCATTCTTGATGATGTATCCAACTATCTTGATGTTTTCAAGACTCTTTAGGAGACTTTAATGATGCCCTATAAATATGTCTTCTAGGATAACTTCGACAACAATGTCTTTGAACAACTTCAAAGAGTGAGTGATGGTATCAAGATTCATTGATGCTTCCTCTTCTTCAAGATAATGCGCTAGAGAATCTTCAACAAATGCTTGTCCTTTCTTCCCTTAATGAGACCTTGATGATGAGGTCTTCTTCAATGAAGGCTTAATGTAGTAGCCCTCCTTATAGATCAATATGTATTCTTCTTCTTTCAATGATTCCCCTTAACAAACAAACCCTTATTTGTACTTCCAATTTCTTTCTCCTTCTTTTGTGTCCTTTTGCAATTATTCCTCTTGACAAACAAACCCTTCTTTGTACTTCCAATTTCCTTTTCTTGTTCACCTTAGCTCTGATACCGTGTCAGAGAATATAGTAGGGCAACTATTAATTCAATTTATTTGTATTCCTTAATAATTACCCGTGAAATTTATTTATCTTCTTTTGTTTATTTATTAGATCATTTCATCAAACAATTATCAAGAGAAAAAAAATGAAGACAATGGATACGAAATTAGGCTCTAAGCCAAGGTGAAACCCCTCCAAGGGGAAAACCCAAATAATCTCTTCTCTTCTTATAGAATCTGCATCAAATGAGAAAACCAAGACCCAAACCTTAGACCAAGTCCTCCAAGCACCAAGTCAACTCTCCAAGAAGCCCTTCCAATTAGACCAAAGATCAGCCAAAACAAAAAAGATCAATTATGCTACAACCAACATCGAACATCAATTTTTTCCCCCAACTTCGACTTGCAAATTCGGCCTTACAGAAACCCTATCTTCACATGTGTGAGAGGAAAATAACCCAAAACATACATTTCTTCTTCTCCTTGACTTCTCCTTGAATTTTATACCTTCGCTCTTGATTTCTCCTTGTTCCCAACTTCAAATCGAACTTCTTCTTTAGATAGATCCAATTGGTGCTTAATGAGGTCAAATTTGCTATTATTTAAAGGCTTTCCTTGAGGCCGAATTTCCTCCTTTAGGCCGACTTGAAGCTGTTAGGGCCAACTTGTTCTTGGAGGTTTCTAGGACTTTCTAGACTCAAAATAAATATCTTTTAGATGTTACAACTTTCTCGATAGGGTCTTTATAAATGATAAAGACTCTTTTGACTTAAGAAAAATATAACAAATCCTAGAAGCATAAGAACATGCTTGGCCTACATGACTATCGAAATGGAGCATGAAATCCATGCTAAAAAATATGAGCTCTTAGCCGAGCTGAGCCACTTTTAAGTCGTTTTCTTGGAATGAAAGATGGCTTCAACCTAGATGGTATTTGCAAGGTCAATATCTCTCACTTCCATTGCTTAGGCTACAAATTTGGGGTCATGTTCTTTCAATTAACATGTAACTTTGTTATAAATAAAATTGTTTATGTTTATTTTTAATAGATGAAGCTATGATAAAATTCACTTAATTCTAATGACAGGATCTCATGGAAAATTTCACCTTTTTTAATTATGGGATTTTTTTTGTATTTCATTTGTCACCAAATTTAAATGCAAATATTAATCAATGTCTTAGAAAATAGATATAGACCATTCATGTATCTAAGTCAATGTTTCTACAATTAATATCCACAATGTGTATCGGTATAATATTGGCATAGTGGAAATTGTCTTTGTTGATGCTTTAAGCACGGGCAAGTACTTTTGCATAAGATTAAATTTATGGCATGCAAAATTTTCCCAAGATCTTCTTATATTAGTTGCTATAGTTTGAGAAAGTTTCTAATGTAACATAGCCTAAGTGTAACTTATGGAAAATACATATTATTATGTTGCCTTATTGAGATAAAGTAAACTTAAGTAAATAATTTATTTTAATGATTATGTTTTAATATCAAACTTTTATATCAAGTGAGGTGAGATATAATCTCTATCATCAATCACTTGGGAGATTAGGGTTAGGTATTTATTTCAATGTAAAATTATAAAAACAAGGATAGGGAGATGGGAATGACACACCAAGCAACAACACAATATTGAGAGAGGCTTCTCAGTGAGTGTGTTGGGTCTGAGGAAAGGGGCAACAAGGATATTTATATCAACCAAGCATGGTCGATCAACTAGTTAGATCCAATGTTGTATGCAATTCTTCAGCTGGGCCATTATCCTAATACATGAGCCCAAGCAAGTTTGCATTGTCAATGAAAAAATTTGATTGGGTAGAATCTATCTCATTTTTATGAAATTGGTTATTTTATTTTTTCTTTTATTAAATGTTAAGAACTTAGTTTTGTAAATTTTTCATTAGATCAACAATTTTCTAGGGCTAGTGATTTAACGGGTGCTAGGTTTAACAAAAGTTTGACAATATTTGATGAAGGCTCTAATGGCTTATCATTATTGTGGTGGGTAGAAGGTGGTTTAGTGGGTCATTATAAATATAATATTTATAAGGTGTTGACTCAATGGACCATAATTATTGCAATGGTTAGCCTTGAGCTAATTACTACATATAGGAGTTTCAATCATATTTGTGATCATTTTTTTCAACAATAATAAAACATTATGTTATGAATATAGTTTATATAAAAATAATATAAATATAAATATAAATAATAATAGTGATCATAATAATAATTAATTAAATAATAATTAGCACTAAAGAGGCATGTCTAAAGGGACATGAGCATTCATGAAGGGGCACCTGCCTAGGTATATAAGTGTGCCCTCATTTCTAACAATATTATCTCATATCAATTCTTGTATGCATTATTCAATATATATGTTATCCTCAATGGATGTATTCGTGTACCAAGTTTTATGAAGATTATTGCAAAGTAACAACTTTGTTCGTTACATTGGTATCTAAGTTGTTCAATCGTCTAGTTGCTCAACCATTGCATAGATTAAGTTTGATATGGATTTTGGCCATCAACTTCATTGCCATTGTGATCAAAGTGTTTCGCTACATAGTATCATAGGTTTTAAAAAGAAGGAATATATATATATATATATATATATATATATATATATATATATATATATATATATATATATATATATGTATAAATATAGATAGATAGATAGATAGAGTTAATAATAATAATAAAATGTTGCTTATCGTTCACATCCAAGTATTGTTGTTGTAAAATTTTCTATAAGTAAAAATGGAGTCAATTATTAAATAGCAAATAACTGAGTTAATCGCTGACAAAATAAGCAATTAATCATAATTCTTCATTTTCAACTAGATGTCCTTTTTGTCGAACAAAATTTGAGTATTGATCAATTTTTAAAAATCTCACAATATTTTGTCCAACATGTTGGAAATTATTTAATTTCGAAGAATATCAAGATAATACACAAAAACAAATTAAAATATTAAAGGAAGAACTCGCATATCTTCAAAAAAAGAATGAAGCATCGAGAAAAAAATATAAAGGTCTCGAAGATCAGTTTTACGAAGAATCAACAAAAAGTAACAGAGAAATTTGACATCTAAGGGACAATAGTCAAAATTTACTTGAGAGGGTCAAAAAGTAAAAAACTACAAAGAAAAAATTAGAAAAAGAAAATAAATGTCTTGAGAAGAAATTTAACGAGAACCTATTAGAAAAAAGAAGAAATTTTGCACTTAAAAAACCTTAATCAATAGTTATTAGAAAAAATCCTAGATTTAAAAAATGAGAAACTTTAGCGTCAAAATGAGGGAAAATAAGAAGTTGAAAAAATTTTACGTTTAAAAATCATAACCAAAATCTGCTTACTCAGATTAAGAAACTTAAAGATGAAAATGAATCATTACATAAAAAATTAGAAGAACTTAAGTCTTTAGATGTAACAATTAAAGTTAGATAAAAATGAACGAATACTGATCCAGTGAATATCACAACTCAAGAAAGTGACAAACCAATTGAAGGAAAAACATACTTAAATTTTGCAGTTCAGAGGATGAAAATTCCAAGTGAAGAGTTTGTAACCAACTGAACAACATTAGCACCTGAAGTAAATCAAGAAATTTCCACACACATGATCATGGAAAATAAAATCACGAGAAGTCTTTATTGAGATATGAACCACAAGAGCCGACATATTAATTAGTCTATGTATTTATATCACTTGGAACAGAAACATCAGACTTATGTTTTGAAGACTACTAATGGCAGTGCAATTTAGCCTTGTGATAAAAATTCACACGAAGAATCAAGTAATCGTAAGGTTTCACATCAGATTAATTTAGGATCGTAAGATCCCTTCTTAGTTTGACAATTTTATTTATCACTTATAGGATCCTATCATCCTGCATAAATGAAGATGACAACTCCAAGTATTTGTAAAAGATGTTAATGAATTACAAGGCAAGAAACAAATGACACACCTTGTTAGCAATAAAGTGTGAGGACAAATATTTTGAAGAGGAAGAAAATGTTATGAATTAATTTATATAATAATAATATAAATACAAATAATAATAATGATCATAAAAATAATTAATTAAATTGTAATTAATACTGAAGAGGCATGTCTAAGGGGGCATGACTGTTCATGAAGGGGCACCTTCCTAGATATATAAGTGGGCCCTCATTTGTAACAATTGTATCTCATATCAATTATTTTATAAACCATTCAATATATATGTTTCTTTCCCTCAATGGATGTCTTTGTGTACCAAGTGTGGAATTTCGGCCCCTCCAACAGCTTTGCAACTTCGATTCATCTTCATAGCTTCGATGTAGTTTCCCATCTTCAGTGCAGCTTCCGAGATTCAATGCAGTTTCCCAGCTTTGATGCAACTTCCGAATTTCATTGCACATGAGAGAGAGAGAGAGAGGGACCCAAAAACTTCGATTCCAACTTTTGTCTTCAAATTAACACTTTTTTCTGCTCCAAACTATTGCATTTCGAACTTGTGAGAGACGTGTATTCAAATGAGTTGAGTTTCTCCAATATATCGTGAGTTTGTGAGGTCGAATTCCTTATTGAGGCCGACTTGTCCTTTCTTGAGGCCGACTTGGTGGAGGAGGCCTAATTGACCTATTTTAAAATATAATAATTCCAAAGAAGGGTCTTTTACAATATGACATGAACAAGGACACTTGAAATAAACCCTAAAGGTCTTCAATGGAGACCTTGACCTAAAAACAATTGACCCAAGCATGAAACCCATGCTTTAATAAGCCAATTTATCTAATAATACAATTTCTTTTTCTTTCTTTTGATAAATAAATTTCATTATGACTCAAGTACAATTATGAATACTGACACTAGTTACAGTCTTCAACAATATCAAGGAGCCATCTCTTTTCTTTGATTTGTGACAAGGTTCAGACCATCAACTTTGCACATCACTTTCTTCCAATCATCATCAATGAAGGCATTATGTTGAGCCTTGTAAAACTTCAAGCTAGTCATATCTCCATCATGAAAGTGATATTTGTAGGAACATGAACATCGGGTTATCGTCTTACATTTCTACCTCTCAATCCCAAGGTAATGATGTGATCACCTTCACTGCATAACCCTCGAAGGATTGCCAAGAGCATATACTCAATTCATGTGTTTTCTGAATTGAGTTTAGCACCCACAATTGAACTTGCCTAAAATTTCATCATGCATTCCTGCAATATCCTACCAGGTAGAAAAACAACATGTTAACCAGATAACCAATATCAAGATATTAAATATCATACTTACCTTGTTATGATGGCCCTTCTCATAAAAGCATCAACTTACTTGAGTTCTTCGAGATCAACATGCTTTTGCATGATCCATCTCCATATGAATCTTTCTCCATGCAGTCATTTTAATTAGAATGCTCATGGATCAAACATGATTACCAAGTTGTAATATCTTCCTTGGAGTTGTCATTGTTAAATCCCTTTATTTCAAATACTATACTTGATGTTGATCAAAATTTTCATATTCCATGCAATATTATGAGAGTCTTGATCTCCATTTTTTCCATAGTATGTAAAATTTCTTCCTTCGAGCATCATGCAACAATATGGAAGAATTATTGAGAACACTTTTATATCCAACTCTTTTTTCAATATTTTTGCAGATATGAACCTTACCCTCTAGAAGAGTTATCTAAAACATGCATACCTTTGCTTCCATACAACCATCTAACCATGTTTCTAGAATGAGCTTGTTTCTTATAGGTTTCTTTTCTCAAGAGTAGAAATACTTTCATTATGTCCTTCATGTTGAAACTTGGCCATCTGCATTCCTTCATCATTCAATAGTATTGTTTCCATACTAGTCATCTCATAATGCTCCTTCCAAGAACCTTCCAAAAATTATGGTTCTTATAGGATCATGATGATCCATCTTTGCGATATGAATACTTATAACATGATGTTAGAAAGTGCTTGGATGAAAAATAGCATGCAACATGGTCCCAAACTTCTCATTCTTGAAAAATTTGATGATTCTTATCAAAGTGTTTTAATCAAGTAAACTCTAATTATTCTACTATCACATGCTTCTCTCTATGATTCCATGATTTTACAAAGATCAAGACTCTTCTAGAGTAAACAAAAATGCATGCTACTCTCCCTTCTATTTAAATAAAGGAAAGAAAAACTTCCTAAAGAACCTGACAAAGATGAAGCTTCCTTCAATAGCAAGGATCCTTGGGATATTCTCCTTTTGGATTCTTCTCAGGTTCTCCCTTTTCTTTGGCTATGTGAGCTTCATGTCTTTCCTTCCTTATGTTGATCACTTTATTGTTTGTACAATCCCTCTTAAAGTGTCCATACTCATTTCATACAAAACATTGAATCTTGGACATATCTGTTTTCTTATTAGACTTTCCAAACCTTCCCTCTTCAATTTCTTGGTCCTTGCAATGAAGGCTTGAGATATTTCATTTGATTTGATATCATCCTTTGCCTTGATCCCAGATTCTTCTAAGATACATTGAGCCCATAATTCATCAAAAGATGTGATATATTTATTTGAGTATATGTTAGTTGCAAAACTACTCCAATCAAGTGGAAAAAAAATTATCACACAAATAATCATCTTAGATTTTGTAGCAGTCTCCCTAAGCCCTTGCAATTGGTCTCTTATTTGTGAGATCTTCATTAGATAGGTGGCCATGTTTTCATCCTATTATTTCCTTATCCTATATTGTTGATTCCTCGAGGAAATATTTTGACCTGATGTACTTATAGAATAAAAATTTACTAACTTATCATACATGGCCTTGCATGTCTTTAGATTAATAATAAAGGGAACAAGATGATATTTTATTTATTCCACAATGATTCTTTGAGCTCTTAATTATCCCTTTTTGTATTGTGTCTTTTCTTTGCTTGGTTCATATGCTTCTCAAAGGACATGCTCTATGAATTCTGATGCCATGATACTGGGTTAAATCAGATCCCAGCATGTAAAACACGTGTGCTTCCATCATAATTAAAATTATTCGTTAAACCCACAAATATGTTTAGCTCAAAATACACATGAAGTAAAGAGAGCAACATAAATAAAATATTGATATAAAAACATAAAAACTCTTCAGCCAGATATTACAATAGGTGGCCTCTTGGCTCTCAGCCCTTCAAACCATTTCTCTTACTCTCTGTATTCCTCACTTCCTCGCTTGCCTTTTTCTCACCCTCACAAGCTACATATTTATACATAAATATAATTTGTTCCATTCCACAATTTCCTCCACACAAATCTCAACTTAAAATCTAATTTAGATTTATCTTTTTTTTGACTCAACTAAGTCCCGTTTATGGAATTCCTAATCCCTATATTATCTAATTAATTCAACTCCAATCGTATCCTTAATTATTTAAGGAATATATACAATAATCATCACATTTATATTTTCTCTCCTAATTTATTAAAAATGAGCAAATTAATTAATAAAATAATTAAAATATCTCACCCCCCTAATTACATAATTGAATAATGAAAATTTAGCTTTGATACTCTTGCATCAGACTCCCCATGTAGAAGTTTTCATAGACTCCTGTCTATGAGGTCTGTCGCTTTTCTGTAACAATGCGACAGCCACAAGTCCTGATGACTTGCTCCCTCCAGAATTCCAAACTCTGTTCTGTCGCTAGTCCTTCAAGGTGTCAACTCGATTTGGTAACTCATCACCCACTCTGTCGATCAGATTCAATCGGCCTTTCCAAAAATTGCTTCTGCCAATTCCTCGGAGTAATTCCTCTTTGTCGAATTCTTTCATCTCCAATTGAGTTGAACTCTCAATTTCTTGCAATGGAGAATAATCAAGAACTCTTTCTTTATTACAACTATAGTCTTTGATTGCTTTTATAGCAACAACTCTCTCTTCCGGTGCTGTACCTGCATTCACCAACAAACTGTTAGTTTTAAAAAGATAAGACCTTTCGGTCTCTTTTGATGCTTTAGGCATCAATCTCCCATCATCGACTTTCTAGACTTCAATAGATTCTGTTTCGAATTGCTGGCTGCTTCCATCTTCATCCTGCTGGATTAATATTTCTGTCTCCTTTTTGTCTCTATGGACACAACTCCCTTGTTGCTCCTGATATTTCATCTCAACTCCAAATAATGTCTGCTCAACTTCTCTGACTTCGACATCATATATGTTAATGTCACTTTCTGTACATACACTTACATTTATATCTGAAAAGTTATAACATTCATTCAACTCTATAAACATTTCATCTCTATCATGCATAGTAACTATAATTTCTTCTAGATCAGGTTCTGCAAGTTTTATTTCTCCATCACGTTCCTTAAGCCATCATTCCAAGAACTCGATTTCCCTATGAAATATTTCAGCACTTCGTCACAACCTTCATTCCCAACTTCATCCTTCTTCTGGCAATCATCCTAAGTTGTCATGGTTTTTGTTCCATCACATTGTAAAATTTCGTCAGCAAATTCACTAAACAAATACATTTGTTCACCTCCTTGGAATATCTCTTCGGAATTTCTACTATGCTCCTGCTCCATAACAGCTTCACCTTGTTGTTTTACCCCAAACAAGAATTCATTTATGATTTATTCCTGCTGCAATAAATCAATACCTTCCTTCTCTGAAAGGCATTCTCCACCAGACTTTTCCTCAAAAGATCCCTTCATCTCTGTGACAGTTCCATCATACTGTTCACCAGCTTTCGCACATCCTGCAAACATACATAAACTGTGAGATTTAAAAATAAAAGGCTTCATAGCCTCGTCTGCTTCTCTTTCCAACATATCTTTAGATTCTTCTGAACTATCCCAATAGTTCTTGAGATCTTCCTCATTGATCTCTTCACCCATAATTTCACCCTGTTCCAGGTCGCAAACAGAAACATCCATTTTTAACTCAGCCTCTCTGAGTTCTTCACACCTCAACATCTGCACGAGCTTCCTCAGCGCTTCCGTGAACTATATGTTTACTTGATTTTCCCTCTTTGCATGTAGTCTCTGCTAGTTTACCTTCTTTCTCATGGTCCAACCATGTGTCTGGTCTTTCACATTTTCCTGCAACAACTCCATTAACAATTCAAGGTGAACTGTTATCTCATCCTTCTCCCACTCATAATATTCATCTGTCAACTGCTCACATATGCCACTTACCTTGGAATTTTCCTTCTTCTTCCTTCTGATGTGGTCTTCATCAGATCTTCGAAAATGACTGACACCAGTCATCTTCTCTTCCTTTATGAACTTCATCTATTCACGTGTGGATTTCATTCAATCCACCTTTCAGCAATCCTTCACACTTGTCATTCATAAAAAATGCAAGTTCTCCTCCTGTGCTTGGCTTCTCTTGGTTCTCTGTCTTGGAATTAATCTCTGGAAACCCTCTTGCTTCACTTTGTTGCAAACAACACTTTAGTAACTCATGTGTTACAATGACCAACTCTTTGGGTGTCGGGCTATGCCAATCATGCACCCCATTACATTCAGAATTTTTACTTAGCTTACGACTCTTTGACTTCAGAATTACACCAATTCTTCATCTTGGATGAAAATAATCAATCTTAACTCAAACTATCCAAACTTTCATTTGACTCTAACATTAGTTTTGACTTCAAGCTTTGCCCCAATAATAATGATAGTGGATATTTTGAATTAATTCAAGTTATACAATCCTCCAACAAACATACACCCCTAATACATTTTTAGGATGTAAAATATTCACTCTATTTCATACTTCATTCTTATGAAAAATCATCAGTTGCCCTTATCATTTCACATGATACTGAAGTCTTTAGTCGAAATGCAATTCAGGTTTTTCAAGATTTATTTTAAGGTGAAAATAAATAAACCATTCAATCTTCAATGTTCAAAAACACCTTCCTGAATGATCATAACTCATGCTCCTATTAAGGTTATTAATAAACCTTTATTTCTGCAGTCTCAATTCTCTGGTTTCCCTTCTTCTGTGCCGTCTTTGTCACTGTAAATACTTGCATGCCCACAAGCTCATCATCTTAATGAAAAAATTTCCCTGCACTTTTATGCACCATACAACATCAATTCACATCTCTTACCTATGTACAGAGAACATGTTTTTAACCTCTTCGATGAATAATGTACAACTCCTACATCACCTTCATTCTGAATAACACCTCTTAGATGCTGCCACATGATGGTAAAACAAAGATTTTATAACATCAAGAAATTATGTTTTCAATCACCAATCAAAAGAATTCTTCTTTTTCCAACTACAAGATTTGGTCCAAAATGACTTAACCAAAAATGTGAAGTATCCACATTATGCATAATAAACCCTCTCACATAAAAATGCATGTTTCTCTTTATATCACCCAGGATTAGCACATTTTCCCATTCATTTTCCATTCATTTATACCTCCGCATTTACAATGAGTATGGCAAGGAAATTTAATCATCCAGCTTTTAAAATACCTCTACTCAATGAATATTTGATTCATTCAATGAGAACTTACCTTGAATCTTCTCGTTGTTGAAATTATCCAACCCTTCTGTCGCGTATTATTTTAGGAATACATTCAAGCCTCTACAGATTTACTTTGAATGTGTAAGGTCCATTATCTTCCCAGCAAATAAAATTATTCCAAGCAACTTTCTAACATAAATCTTTTCCTAGAAAATAACGTTAGAAACCTTCAAAATACGCACAATCTGCCCTTTAGTTTAAGCCAAGTTCCTTCATCTCAATCTCTTCAATTTCAATTTCTTGCTTTGAAAACATGAAATCTTAATGTAACCGAATATCCTTTCAAGATTATATTCTCCCAAAAAAATGTTCATGAATTTTTCAAAAAATTTACCTCGATCAATCCTACTGACCTTTTCTTATGCTTGAAGGTGTTACCGGGGAAAGACTAGATCCATACCTTGAATGTTCTGCTTGAGTCGCACCTCTTTCACAAGCCCCACACATGCCTTTTTTAAGTTCCTTAATACGACTGGCTTTCAAAACTTTAGGTTGGTAGAATCCACAATGTCACACCTCCATGGCAATGGAGTTAATTTTATAAGTCAGTATTGGATTGGAACTAACACCAATCTCTGCACCATTCCTCAACATTGACATTAAAGGCTTACGCAGCTTACACAGCCTCCATGAGTTTTTAAACTGCACTCCAGTTACGACATACCACAAATGATGAATATTTCACTTAAACTTTTTTCAGAAATGTCCAATTCTTTTAAAGCCCAGGCTTACTCTTAAAAATGATGAAATTGATCTATTCTGCAATTCCAATTACCTCCCTTTTTATACCTATAGTAATAAAATATTGCACCATATGTGCAAACTCCATTTCTTACCATAGTTGATGAGTCCACGAAGGACCATTTTAATTGTATGCAATAATAACATAATTAAAATTGCATCTAAAAGAACAACTCGTTCAATTTAATTTTGAGCCTACACTCATCTCAACCCAAACCGAATATAAAAATATTAAAGTTATAACCAATACCACCGGTCTTCTAAGGTTTCATGACCGAAATGCATTTCGACTTGGGCACAATTTACTATGCACACTATAGATCACAGGTGTTTACTTGTTGTGGCACGCTGCAATCATATATCACACTGCTTTTTTGTTGTACACCTTTCTTCAAGACTTCAAACTACACCTCCGTTGCATATCGTGACTGATCTCACGTGCGTGAGTTGCTTCAAATCATGCCTCCGCAGCATACCCTTTGCTCTTGGGCCTGTGTGCGGTCAAGTATCACATCCACGCTTGTGATTGTCTCATGTCCTACGTGCAATGGTATCCACCTACTCACATTCCATTTGTGTGCTTCTTGTGAAGCCACACCATCGTTGTGTCTTGCGTGGTTTTTATAACACCACACCACACTTCACTACGTGCTCCTACCTCCACTTCACTGCGTACTCATACCACGGCTCCACGACTTCGATTCACTATGGGTTCATACCACAGTTACGTTCATGCCACACTTGCACTTCATATCACGGCTCTGCCTGCGTGGTTCTTGTAACACCACACCATGCTTGTGGTATTACAACGGCCACACTTCGGCTCTTCTGCACGGCCCACACACATTCTGTATGCAGGGTTATACCATGTCGACCTCACAACTGCTGCGAACTATAATTTCAACCATGGCTTGTCATCCAACGTGATATATCCTCAAACGCATTAACATCTCAACTTCCAAATGCGCTAATTTCTTCTTGAAAATTCATGATTTCCACTTGCAGCAGTCTTGTGGTTTCAACCATGCCTTACTGCAATGTATTACCCTTCTGCAAAATTTTTTCTCTCTCCCAATTGAATCAACCTCCCACGCAGTCTCTTAACCTTAACGAGCAACCTCTGCGCATTTCATATTTAACACTACTCCATCAATTTTCACCAAATGGAGTTGGCTTCATCGCACACCTACTCCTTCAAATTAATGCACTTGTCTGGGCAGAGTCAAAACAAAACATAGAACAAGCATATTTCAAGCTCTGATACCAAATGATGCCAGGATACTGGGTTAAATTAGATCCCAACATGTAAAACACGTGTGCTTCCATCATAATTAAAATTCTTTGTTAAAACCACAAATATGTTTAGTTCAAAATACACATGAAGGAAAGAGAGCCACATAAATAAAATACTGATACAAAAACATAAAAAATCTTCGGCCAGATATTACAATGGGCAGGCCTCTTGGCTCTCGTCCCTTCAAGCCATTTCTCTTACTCTCTGTATTCCTCACTTCCTCACTTCCTCGCTTTCTTTTTTCTCACCCTCACAAGCTACATATTTATACATAAATATAATTTATTTCATTCCATAATTTCCTCCACACAAATCTCAACTTAAAATCTAATTTAGATTATCTTTTTTTGGACTCAAATAAGTCTCGTTTATGGAATTCCTAATCCCTATATTATCTACCTAATTCAACTCCACTCATATCCTTAATTATTTAAGGAATATTTACAATAATCCTCACATTTATATTTTCTCTCCTAATTTATTAAAAATGAGCAAATTAATTAATAAAATAATTAAAATATCTCACCCCCCTAATTACATAATTGAATAATGAAAATTTAGCTTTGATGCTTCTGCATCAAATTCATTCTTTGTGAATGCCAAGTCCATCGTTTTTGTCCAAGCTAGGAAGTTTGTTGATCCAACGAGTTTTTGTATTTCCATGCAAAATGTAGCCATATGATCTATAGATTGAGACATAGAAAAATAATCTAAAACATAATTTTCAACCAAAAGTCCTTCTTGATGATGTCTCCAACTATCTTGATGTTTTCAAGACTTTGAAGGAGACTTTAATGATTCCATAGAAATATGTCTTCTAGGATATCTTCAACAACAATGTCTTTGAACAACTTCAAGGAGTGAATGATGGTATCAAGATTCCTTGATGCTTCCTCTTCTTCAAGATGACGCACTAGAAAATCTTCAACAAATTCTTGTCCTTTCTTCCCTTAATGAGACCTTGATGATGAGGTCTTCTTCAATGAAGGCTTAATGTAGTAGCCCTCCTTCTAGATCAATATGTCTTATTCTTCTTTCCTTGTGTCCTTTTGCAATGATTCCCCTTGACAGACAAACCCTTCTTTGTAATTCCAATTTCCTTTTCTTGTTCACCTTAGCTCTGATACCATGTTAGAGAATATAGTAGGGAAACTATTAATTCAATTTCTCTGTATTCCTTAATAATTACTTGTGAATTTTTTTTATCTTATTGTGTTTCTTTATTAGATCATTTCATCAAAAAATTATCAGGAGAAAAAAAATGAAGACAATGGATACAAAAATTAGGCTCTAAGCCAAGGCAAAACCCCTCCATGGGGAAAACCCAAATAATCTCTTCTCTTCTTATAGAATCTACATCAAATGAGAAAACCAAGACCCAAACCTTAGACCAAGTCCTCCAAGCACCAAGTCAGACCTCCAATAAGCCCTTCCAATTAGACCAAAGATCGGCCAAAACAACAAGGATCAATTATGCTAAAACCAACATCCAGCATCAATTTTGTCCCCTAACTTCGACTTGCAAATTCGACCTTGCAAAAACCCCTAGCTTCACACATGTGAGAGGAAAATAACCCAAAACATATATTTCTTCTTCTCCTAAATTCTCCTTGGTTTTTAGACCTTCACTCTTACTTTCTCCTTGTTCCCAACTTCAAATCAATCTTCTTCTTGAGATAGATCTAATTGGTGCTTAATGAGGTCGAATTTGCTCTTATTTAAAGGCTTTCCTTGAGGCTGAATTTCCTCCTTTAGGCCGAATTTTCTCTTATTTAAAGGCTTTCCTTGAGGCTGAATTTCCTCCTTTAGGCCGAATTGAAGCTTCTAGGGCCAACTTGTGCTTGGAGGTTTCTAGGACTTTCTAAACTCAAAATCAATATATTTTACATGTTACAACTTGCTCGATAGGGTGTTTATAAATGATAAAGACTCTTTTGACTTAAGAAAAATATTATTTTGACATCAAAAACCCTAGAAGCATGAAGAACATGCTTGGCCTACATGACCATCAAAATGGAGCATGAAACCCATGCTAAAAAATATGATCTCTTAGCCGATATGAGACACTTTTAAGTCGGTTTCTTGGAATGAAAGATGGTTTCAACCTAGATGATATTTGCAAGGCCAATATCTCTCACTACCACTACTTAGGCTAGAAATTTGGTGTCATGTTCCTTCAATTAACCTGTAACTTTTTTATAAATAAAATTGTTTATGTTTATTTTTAATAAATGAAGCTATGATAAAATTCACCTAATTCTAATTACTGGATCTCATGGAAAATTCCACCTTTTTTAATTATGGGATTTTTTTTGTATTTCATTTGTCACAAAATTTAAATGTAAATGTTGATCATTGTCTTAGAAAACAGATATAGACCATTCATGTATCTAATTCAGTGTTGCTACAGTTAATCTCCACAATGTGTATCGGTATAATATTGGCGTAGTGGACATTGTATTTGTTGATATTTTTAGCATGGGCAAGTACTTTTGCATAAGATTAAATTTATGGCGTGCGAAATGTTCCCAAGATCTTCTTATATTAGTTGTTATAGTGTGAGAAAGTTACTAATGTAACATAGCCTAAGTGTAACTTAGGGAAAATACAGATTATTATGTTACCTTATTGAGCTAAGGTAAACTTAAGTAAATAATTTATTTTAATGATTATCTTTTAATCTCAACCTTTTATCTCAAGTGAGGTGAGATATAATCTCGGCCATCAATCACTTGAGAGATTAGGGTTAGGTATTTAGTTCAATGTAAAATTATAAAAAAAAGGACAGGGATATGGGAATGACACACCAAGAAACAACACAAGATTGAGAGAGGATTCTCACTGAGTGTGTTGGGTCCAAGGAAAGGGGAAACAAGGAGATTTAGATCAACCAAGCATGGCCGATCAACTAGTTAGATCCAATGTTGCATGCAATTCCTCAGTTCGGCCATTATCCCAAGAAATGAACCCAAGCAAGTTTGCATTGTCAATGAAAAAATTTGATTGGGTAGAATCTATCTCATTTTTATGAAATTGGTTATTTTATTTTTTCTTCTTTTAAATGTTAATAACTTAGTTGCGTAAATTTTTCATTAGATCAACAATTTTCTAGGGTTAGTGATTTAACAGGTGTTACGTTTAACAAAAGTTTGACAATATTTGATGAAGGCTCTAATGGCTTATCATTATTGTGGTGGGTAGAAGGTGGTTTAGTGGGTCATTATAAATATAATAGTTAGAAGGTGTTGACTCAGTGGACCATAATTATTGCAATGGTTAGCCTTGAGCTAATTACTACATATAATAGTCTCAATCATATTTGCGATCATTTTTTTCAACAATAATAAAACATTATGTTATGAATATAGTTTATATAAAAATAATATAAATATAAATATAAATAATAATAGTGATCATAATATTAATTAATTAAATAATAATGAGTACTAAAGAGGCACGTCTAAGGGGACATGAGCATTCATGAAGGGGCACCTGCCTAGGTATATAAGTGTGCCCCATTTGTAACAATCTTATCTCATATCAATTCTTGTATACATTATTCAATATATATGTTATCCTCAATGGATGTATTCATGTACCAAGTTTTATGAAGATTATTGAAAAGTACAAACTTTGTTCGTTACATTGGTATCTAATTTGTTCAACCGTCTAGTTGCTCAACCACTGCATAGATTCAGTCTGGTCTGGATTTTGGCCATCGACTTCATTGCCTTTGTGATCAAAGTGTTTCTCTACATAGTATCATAGGTTTTAAAAAGAAGGAATATATATATATACACACACAAAGTTAATAATAATAATAATAATAATAAAATGTTTCTTATCATTGACATCCAAGTATTGTTGTTGTAAAATTTTCAATAAGGAAAAATGGAGTCAATTATTAAAGAGAAAATAGCTGAGTTAATCGCTGACAGAAAAAGAAATGCATCATAATTCTTCGTTTTGGACTAGATGTCATTTTTTTCGAACAAAATTTGAGTATTGATCAATTTTTAAAAATCGCATAATATTTTGTCCAACATGCTGGAAATTATTTACTTTCGAAGAATATCAAGGTAATACACACAAACAAATTAAAATATTAAAGGAATAACTCACATAACTTCAACAAAAGAACTAAGCATCAATAAAAAAATATAAAGGCCTGGAAGATCAGTTTTACGAAGAATCAACAAAAAGTAATAGAGAAATTTGACATCTAAGGGACGATAGTAAAAAATTATTTGAGAGGGTCAAAAAGTAAAAAACTACAGAGAAAAAATTAGAAAATGAAAATGAATGTCTTGAGAAGAAATTTAACAAGAATCTATTAGAAAAAAGAAGAAATTTTGTGCTTAAAAAAACTTAATCAATAGTTATTAGAAAAAATCCTAGATTTAGAAAATGAGAAACTTGAGTGTCAAAATGAGGGAAAATAAGAAGTTGGAAAACTTTAACGTTTAAAAATCATAACCAAAATCTGCTTACTCAGATTAAGAAACTTAAAGATGAAAATGAATCATTACAGAACAAATTAGAAGAGCTTAAGTCTTTAGATGTAACAATTCAATTCAGATAAAAATGAACGAATACTGATCCAGTGAATATCACAACTCAAGAAAGAGACAAACCAATTGAAGGAAAAACATACTTAAATTTTGCAGTTCAGAGGATGAAAATTCCAAGTGAAGAGTTTGTAACCAATTGAACAACATTAGCACCTAAAGTAAATCAAGAAATTTCCACACACATGATCATGGAAAATCAAATCACGAGAAGTATTTATTGAGATATGAACCACAAGAGCAGACATCTTAATCAGTCCACGTATTTATATCACTTGGAACAAAAACATTAGAATTATGTTCTGAAGACTACTAATGGCAATGGAATTTAGCCTTGTGATGAAAATTCACAGAAGAATCAAGTAATTGCAAGGTTTCACATAAGATTAATTTAGGATGGTAAGATCCCTTCTTAGTTTGACAATTTTATTTATCACTTAGAGGATCCTATCATCTTGCATCAATGAATATGGAAACTCCAAGAATTCGTAAAAGATGTCAACGAATTATAAGACAATAAACAAATGGATCACCTTGTTAGCAATAAAGTGTGAGGACAAATATTTTGAAGAGGAAGAATATGTTATGAATTAATTTATATAATAATACTATAAATATAAATAATAATAATGATCATAAAAATAATTAATTAAATAGTAATTAATACTGAAGAGGCATGTCTAAGGGACATGATTGTTCATGAAGGGGCACCTTCTTAGGTATATAAGTGGGCCCTCATTTGTAACAATTGTATCTCATATCAATTATTTTATAAGCCATTCAATATATATGTTTATTTCCCTCAATGGATGTCTTTGTGTACCAAGTGTTGTGAAGATTATTACAAAATATGAACTTTTCTTGTTACACATTACATTTACGAGAGGAGAATTTCTTGGAAGGGTTCTTTCCAATATAACCTTTGTGTTTATGTGATCTATTCTGCTGAGTCTACTTTCCTATTATTTTTTTCTTCTTATTTTTAACATTAAGAGATATGAAAAATGTATTCCCCACATATTACCTCTCTTCCTCAAGCGGTTTCAGAGCTTCTTTAGTTGCACACTTTCTTATAGTTTTCATGGAGTTCATGAAATCTCTCATCCTCTTAACAATGTGTGAAGTAAATTGTAGCATGTGATTTGGAACAAGAGTTTGTTCTAATTAATTGTAGGGAATGAAAGTGAGGTTAGAGATGATGTGAACAGAAAAAGGTTATTAAATGTTGATGAAGCTTGAGTTTTGACTAACATCCATTTTTACATGACCTTTGATTCGACATTCAAAATTTGGGATCTTCCAAAAATACCTATGAAATACTTGAGATTGTTTTCTCAATGTAATGAAACTATAGTGATGAAGAATAAAAGTGATTTAATCTAATTGAAGCCCCATGGTCAAAGATTCCCCAGTTCACTTTAAGGAGCTTCAATTGTAGTTAGAGGATTGGGGGACTTAGTACTCAAAGATAAATGTTGCTTTTATTCACATTATTCTTTAAAATCCTCATGCTACTTATGAGGTATTTTTCTCCACTTGTTACTTTATAAATAATAGGATTAGTCCTTAGTGTGTTCAGTTATATTTCAATTATATTTGTCAAAGTTAGTTTGAAATCGTGTACTCTTTTTTTCAAAGGGAAATAAAAGCAAACACATGATTTCTTGTAGCGTTCGTGTAGTCCTTCTTGCAAAATATAATATGCCTAGTGTAAAGCCCCACTAGGCAAAACCAAACCTTAGGGCAGTAAGAGAAATGGTTGCCACTATCACCTCAACATCCTTTCTTCCGCTCTTTAGCAGTATTTAACCACAAGGGAGGCTTCCCTAAACTGACCTAAATGATATTTAATGATAATGTCTCAAGCTAATTGATATGATATCTACTAAATGGGATACAATACAAACAAATCTTAAAATGCCTAAATATTCTATGCCTTGAAGTTCAAATAATTTATTCCTAGACCAATTAGAGGGCTATTATAAATAAGGTTTTTGCATATTTTCTACGTTAAGGTAAGTATAGCATATAAAAAACAAAGATAAAAGGGACTTTCAATGAATAATTAACGCATGAAAGGATTTCAAATAGACACCAGGGTGTTAGCATTTTTAATGGACTTTTCTAGATGAAAACATGTATAAACAACAAACAAGTGATGATGTCAACCCTAAAGAGGAAGTTTCAACATGCAATAATTCTAAATTTTCCTTTTATATTTATTATTGCTGCATTTCATTCTTTAAGAATAAATAAACATCAAATGTAAATTTACTTTTTAGCAATTTTCTACATAAAACTCTATCCCTAACTCCAGATATCTAGGAAAAGGAGAAAGAATGATAAATTTAATTAATAAGATGAATGATCAAAACAATTATGAATAGTGCCTTGTCCTAAATGGGATGAATGGAGTCTTGTAGGGAAAATTTTAATGAGAACATCCTTGTTGGAGTAAGTGGGGATGACGGGCATCTACATTAAAACCTTAGTGATTCTCCTCGTGAGGGGAAAATTTAAATGAAAATTTGAATTTTCCTTCATCAGGGTAATTTTGAGGTCTAAAATGGGCATCCTAATGAAATTATAAAATAATAGTGGAAATAATAAAATAAGATTAGATTACATCATCAAATTTTAGAGAAAAGAAAAAAACTATTTTTTAAACTCGTATTTTCAACTTATCTCCCTATGGGTCTACTCAAATTTTGAGTGGCAACACTCGCTGGATGAAAATTTTTATTCTTCATCCAGTCAGTACCCATGTTGCATACTTTCGATGAAACCTGCTATACGAAAAATAAGAAATACATGAAAAAATGTTATTGCAATCACATTCTTTTCATGTATTTATCATTTTTCATGTAGCAGATTCTATCAAAAGTATGCAACTGTAATATTCCTAAATTAGCATGCAGCTAATTGGAATATTAATTTTTCTCTTAACCTATAGTTAGATGAATAAATGGGTAGGGAGACCCATAAATCTTTCTAGCAGTGTTAAACACCATGTTAAACACACACATGGTGTATGAGAAAGATAAACACACACACACACAAGAGACTCAACACACAATGAAGGATAAGCCTATAGCTTTCTTATCTTTCCATTATACATGATGTGCATTTATACTACAATGGTGTGACTCTTGGTTTCACATTCCAAGGTCACTTGAACTCCATTGTGACTTTTCACATTCCACACCTACTCATGGAGGATTAGGTGTTCCAACATCCCCCCTTAATCCGAAGGGGTATGTGTGAGTCCAAGAAGAGAGTTGTAATACAAATCTGCAAAGTATGCATGGCAGCACTTGGGCTAAATCAACTCTCTGAAATGTTGGAAAAAAGAGGTGGTTTAAGGATGACCACCAACACTAGAACGCAATACTTGTTGCAGTTCCCGGAACTCTTCCAAAAATGGCAAGAAGCTGAAAGCTTCTGCTAGAGGAATTGTCCCTCATAAAAAAGGGAGACCTTCAACCTAAAAGAAGGGAGTTCTACTACCTGTGATGGTTTTAGGATTACCAACAACTCTGGAATGCTTGAAGAATTTCCTGGAACTCAACCAAAGCTGGCAAGAAGCTGAAGGCTTCTCCTAGAGGAAGTGTCCCTCATATATGAAAGGGAGACCTTCAACCTAAAAGAAGGGAGGTCTACTACCTGTGATGGTTTTAGGTTATCCACCAATCAAAGATGATGGTTTAAGGTTGTCCACCAACCGAAGGCATGCTCATGGGCATCCATGTCTCTGGCTACATCTCTGAATCTGGGATGACGAATTGTGGCTCAAGCTCGCTTGAACTGTTGTGTCTCTGGCTACAACTCTGAACATGGAATGAGAGATTATGGCTCAGGCTCGCTTGATCTGATGTCGAAGCTTGTACATGACCACCATTTCCCCCCCTGTCAGGGACAAGGTGAGATGATGGCGAAAACTCAACTGCAAGTTTGTTCAATATGCATGAACAAGTTCTAACATGTGTCTTAAACATCTTCTTGGCTGCTGATGCCCATTGCCAAGAAGCGATCCATCCAAGATGAATCTTGGTTCTTGCAGGAGGCTTGTTTCTGAAGCATCTGTCTGAAGAATGGGTGTGCTGACCACAGTGCTTGCATGGATGAAGATCAAAACAATGATCTTTCATATGGCCAACTCAATCATAGTGTTGGCATTTTATAATCTATTGTTGTTGTGGAAGTGGAGCAGGATTTGAAACAGCTGCAGGTGAACTGTCATACAGGAATCCGACACTTTGAAATAAGATGGGCTTGGTGTAGTCTGGAATATGAAAGGACACATCCTTGTCATATCCAAGACCAGTTCGGTGCTTGTTGTGGACAAGCTCTTCCCAAGGTCTGATGATGGGCTTCAGAAGTGCAGGTTGAACTGCTGCATCTGCATGTACATCTGCTCTTGTGCAAGAAACTGAATGGGAATCGAATTCAACTTTACTGACTTGCTGCTGATGGGAGTCCGTCTCAATATTCTGAACAGAAACAGGTTCAGAATGGTGACTCTTTTGCTGAAGTTCATCTTGTTGGAGCTGAGATTCCAACTGCAAAAACTCAATATTCTCATGTGAATCTTGCAAACAACTTTGAATGTTACAAAGAGCATCCTTGCTCATTTTTATCATATCATCAACATTGGAATGAATGAGGTTATTCAACAACTCTAATGCCTCATTGATTTTAGCTATTTTCAACAACTTAGGTTCAACAAATGAAAGGGTGTCGGCTTCAACCGAAAATGCACCCATTTACAATGTGATTCAACTTCCTTTCAAACAAATACAAATGACTCCAAAGAATTTCCAACTATGGAAATCTCAAAGTACAAAATCTGCTCCTCAAATGATGGAGGATAATCAACAATTTTTCCAACAACTCAAATACTGATTGCAACTATGAAGAAGCAATATTCACTCACAATAAAATGTTAGTTCAATACAATATTTTTGCAAAAATATTTTGTAAATGTGCAGCTGAAAACACTATGCAAGAAGCCTTTAAGGCAGCTGATTTTTTTTTTTTCTTCTTCAAGGAGCTGCTTGTCTTCACATGTCAATTTCTTCAGAAAATCAACCTTCTATGCCACAAAAAATTCAATGTAAAAATCCAACTGCTTCATATGCCATTTCTGTTGTTTACTTTTTCTCTTCCTCTCTCTCTGTTGTTTTTTTTTTTTTTTGTTAATAAAAAATAAAAATAAATTAGGGAATAATTAAAAAAATGGAAGGAGGGGGAATAAAAAAAATCTGGAAGGGGGGTGGGGGGGAAAACTAAGGGAAATTTTTTATTTTTTATTTTATTTTTTTAATTTATTTTTTATTAATTTAAAAATTAAAAAAAAAAACAAAATTAACAAACGGGGGGTATTATATGGGGGGGGGGGGGTTCTATGGTAGGAGAGCGAGAGTAGTGGCGTAGGGGATTTGGGTAAGGGGGTAGCGTAGGTGGTAAGAGAGGGCTGGGTGTGTGAGCTAAGGGGGAGCGGGGAGGCTGTGAGGGAGGGAGGCCGACACAGTCGCAGGGAGGAGGCCGAGGTGGAGAAGGCAGCGTGAGAGGGTGTGGGGAGGCGATGGGAGGGAGGTAAAGGGGAGGGTTCGGGTGTGAGTTTGATGTGGGAGGGGACATACGGGGGAGGTGAGGGAGTTAAGGGGAGAGGGGGCGTGTGAGTGAGGAGGTTGCTGTAAGGGCTGGGTAATGAGGGCAAGTGGGGAGAGTTCGATGTGAGGGGGAGGGTTGCTGTGTGCGGAGGGTGAGGAGTGTAGCACGGGTAGGGGATAGGGCAGGTATAAGGGGGAAGGGAATGGGTGGGTATTGCAGGCGGTTGGGATGAGGGGGCTCGTGAGCGCAGGTGAGGAAGGGGGGTAAGGGCCGAGAGTGCAAGTGAGGAGGGCGGGTTGCATGAAATGGTGAGGGGTATGGCCGAGCGTGGAGTTGAGAGGGGCTAGGGGGAGTGTATGGTGAGGTCGAAGTGTTAAGGGCTCGTGGTGAGAGCTGTAGCGGTGAGGGGTGGGATGAGAGGGCCGAGAGGCCAATTGTTGCAGAATTTCTTTTTTTAATTTTAATTTTTTTTTTTTTTTTTTTTTTTAAATTTAATTTTATATATATATATTTTAAATAGTAGAGTAGAGTAGAGCAGAGGGAAGAATTCGCAGAGATTTTTAGACTCAAATTTTTTTAGGAAATGCAGGAAATTTCACTAGTAAAAACTCATAATTTTTTCCAGTAGCCCAGCAGCAGGAAATTTCGCTAGAAATGCAGGATTTTAAGCAGTAATACACAATAGAAGATTATAGAAATTGCAGAAATAGGAGAATAATTTGCAGAAAACTCAGAAAATTTTCAGTGAAAACTCAGAAATCTCTTTAGAAACCCTTTTAAAACTATTTTCCAGTAGCTCTTCAAAATGCAGAAATTTAAAAGTGGGTAGCTGAAATTGCATGGAAATTGCAGAATGAAAACATGTAGAAATATGAGTTCTGCAAAATGCACAATGCTGCTCTTCTTCAAAACCACTACTGCTCTTCTTCGAAACACCTTTCTGAATGCAGAAAAATGTCTGCTGCAAAAATTTTCAGCTGCCGCAAAAAATGCCAAGAATGTTTGGCAGAGATATGCAATGAACCATAAACACAAATGGCTCACCTGCAATGCTGGGACCTGCTATGAACGACGCCGATATCCATGTTAAACACCATGTTAAACACACACATGGTGTATGAGAAAGATAAACACACACAACAAGAGACTCAACACACAATGAAGGATAAGCGTGTAGTTTTCTTATTTTTCCATTATACATGATGTACATTTATAGTACAATGGTGTGACTCTTGGTTTCACATTCCAAGGTCACTTGGACTCCATTGTGACTTTTCGCATTCCACACCTACCCATGGAGGATTAGGTGTTCCAAAAAGCAGTAATAAAATCCCTCTTAATGTGAAAAGGGATCATATTCATAGTTGGATAAAACACCCTCATGTGTGAAAAAGGGCTAATGCATGAAGACAAGGTCAAATTTGACTAAGTCAACATAGATGGAATGGAGGGAGTGAGTCATCAATAGAGACAACCAGTATGAATGTGGATTAGTTTAGACAGCCATATAAAAGTTGGATTGAAGACCCTTAGGTGTGAAAAGGGTTGGAGCAAGTTGAAGAGGTCAACTTTGACCAAATCAAACAACGTTGTTATGGAGGAGTGGCATTAATGATGGGACAACATAGTTTTGGAGGGAGATTGATTGTGTGATGGTGGAAACCCTAATGAATGGGACCGAAGGTGATAAGGCTCACATTGTTTATAAGGAAGAGGATGGAATTCATATGGGGTTAGCTTATGAATTTTATTTTGATATGTATGTTTAGAATTTTTCTCTCTTCAACTGTTTAGCTAAGATTGTTGGTGTTGTTTAGCACAAGGTTTTCGTGTTTAGGAATTCCATCTCTTTCCTTGAGAGGCCTCTTGGGAGAGTCCTGGTCTATCATTCCACATATCCGGCATTCTGGACAAGCTTCAGTCTTCAGCTACATCGCAGTTTCTACAGGATATTGTGTTGTGTTGCACGATGTTGCAGTGGAGGGTTGAGAAACCCACTTTTTGAGCTAGTTTTTCATAGGAGGAAAGATTCCTTCTCTTGGGAGATCAGTTTGGAGGGTTCTTGAGCACGATTCAGATATTTGGTATCAGACTAACCTATCCCCATCATTTACAGCACAGTTTCAGTTGGGAATCGCATTATTTTGGAGGGCAACTTCAGTGAGGGATCTTGTGGCTCTTTTAGAGTGTTTTCGTATGATTGAAGGGTTCAAACTTTCATTGGAGGAGAACTTTAAGCATATCTGCATCAGATATATATTATTTTAGTTTCTTGCCTTCATGTGCTTCAGTTTTCAGTGACTCTTCAGTCCTAGGGCTGTAGATCACCATTTGTATTTGGGTGTTCCTAGAAACCCTTCCCGGGTTCTCTTGGATTTGTGTCAAGGAGACTAGATCTCAGTTTTTCAACTCTTTTTATTAATATATTAGCAGATATATTTGTCTCTATAATTTTGGAGTATAAACCCTCATTAGACCGCGCTGTCACTTGTTGCATTATTTATGTATTGTAGTAGTTTTGGGGTTGCATTATTTTTGGGTTGTTTTGAGCATGGGAGGCCTGTTTATCTAGGCTATATTGATTTGTTTCTGATCTCCTTTTGGATTTGGGTCCTATAATGAATACACCAATGGATCCATGGGACGTTTTGAGTTATTATAGCATAAATTTCTGAAAAATGTGTTTTCTGTGCATGTATTACTGATTTCCCTATTTGGGAATATTACAGTAGTATCAGAGCATAATCTTCGCTCAGCCTATGAGTTTTCAGCCAATATGCTATAAGAAGAAGAAGAGAAGGAGAAGAGATCTAAAATGGTGGAAGGAATGAGCTTTGTTTCATCACTTTTCAGATATATGAAGAACCTCTCCAAGGAGGTTAAGCAGATGAAAGAGGAAAGATGCAAAGAGACATCTAGAGGGTTTAAAGAAGAGGAAGGTCCATGTACCTCCTATTATCAGAAGAAAGAACCAGTGTTGCAAAGAGCTCCAAAGAAATACACTATGCCCTTTTATTTTGAGGAAGAAGACAAGAAGCATGGAGATGGAGGGCACTTGGAACATGAGATCCTAAGTGGATACTTGGCAGAATATAAGTCTCAACCTAGAGCTTTCAAGGAGACTCTAACTCTTCCACAGTTCATTCAGCTTGAATAAGAAAGGAGACCTTGCAACAATAGGAGAATGAAGGGTAATAGATTTCTATTTTCTACTTTTGATGGGTCGTCCACATGTACATCAAGGGCTTAGGTAATAAAGCTAGATGCATTCTTCCTACTACATCCAGTGGTAGAAAGAGAGGTTGTTGAGATTGCAGCACTGCACCTTGAGGGTAAAGCAAACATTTGGTGGTTCAGCCATTTGAGTCATGCAAGAGTGACTGCTTTTGCAGATTTTACTCAAAGGGTGGTCAAAAGATTTGACAAGAAGAACTCAAAGGAGGAGAAGCCTTCACCACCACTTGAGGACACTTGTACCAGCGCTGATAAAACTATGGAGGAGAAACCATCATCATCAACAGTTGGGGTAGCCAACACATTGGAGGAAGGAACCCTTGTAGCCATACAAGATGTTCCCAAGCTTCACCAAGGTATGCATAAGTTGCCACTTTCTGTTATTTCAGCAAATATTATGGAGGGTTGTGGAAATATGCCATTGCATGACCAAGTGTCAAAAAATATTGCTGATTTGGAGTGTAATATCCCAAAATAGGGAAAATAAGCAGTGTTGGGAATATCTTAAGATATTCCAAAAATAGACTGCTCAACAATGCATTCACAGAAAAACACATTTTCAGAAATGTAAGCCATGAAAATGAAAATCATCACTTGGTTCCCTTAGATACATCCATCTATCATCTAAGTCCAAGAGGAGATCAAAATGAAATGAAACTAGGTGAGGTAAACAGACCTCCCACACTAGTATAGCTGAAAATGACCAAAAACCCTAGACACTTCTACTCAGAAATAATGCACAAAAAGGGACTATGCAGTCTTAGGAGGGTTTTAACTCAAAAATTAAGGAAACAAATAGATATAATCATATATTAGATAAACAAGCTTATAAACTAAGATATAGTCTCCTTATTACAATTACAATAAAACCCGGAAAGGGTTTCTTGTCAAACACTCTGCATACAAATGTGATATTCAGAAATTTACTAAATCACCACTACAACACTGAAGCATAAGAGTGTACAAGGCTGGAAAGATGTCTGATCTGATGTAGATCCCTCAAGGGCTTCCTCCCATGAAAAGATGAACCTATCAATCAAAAGGAAACACTGCAACAGAGCCACTAGACCATGCACTGAAGCTGCCTCCAAAAATAACGCATTCCCTAGCTGGAACAACGTTGGGAATGTTATAGAAATGTGTGGTATGCTACCACAGATCTGAAATAGGCTCTATAACTCTCCAAATAGGTCTCTCAAGTGAAGGAACCCTTCCTCCAAAGAGAAATTAGCTCAGAAAGAGGGATTCCAATCCCTTCCACTGCTGCACTCTGCAAAACTGCACAATCACCTGCAGAAACTACGCCGATGAAGTAGGATGAAGCTTGGCCTAAAAAAATGATGTGGAAAATGAATGCAAGAACTCTCCCAAGAGGCTCCTCATGGAAATAGTTTGGATTCCTGCTCGAGAACACCCGGTGCTAAACAACACTACTACTCTACTAAACAGCAAGAGGAAGAAAAAGTCTAAGAAGACAAGAATAATAATCTAAAACATGAAGAATAATTCTGCCATCCTCTTCCTTAAATAAAACATGATTTTTCTTGCCCTTGGCCCCACTCAATTAGGTCATCTCCATCCAAATATTCATCTCCCTCCAAAACTGCGTTATTCCTTCTTTGATTCCTCCTCCACAACTACGTTGTTGACTTAGTCAAAGTGGACTGAACCAACTTGATATTATCCATGTTCACACATGGAGGTATTTTATTAAGCTGTAAAGAGTGTCCTCTTTCAGACTTGGAGTGTTTTTATTCCTCCTTAGGAGACTTATGGGCTTTTCTACCCATTTATTCACCGATTAGAGCTGCTACTAACTCTAATGTTCCATTTAGCTTGGAGGCTAAAATTTGGGAATATTACATGGAGAAACAGACTTTAACTATGCTGTGCACCTTGAGTTGTTCAAGGAGGGTATAAAAAATCATCCTAATGTGTCATTACTGAGCTGCACACAACACTTGTGGTTGGGGCGTGGATTTTTGGAGGATAGGATGAGATTTGTCCTAAACAATCCAATGCAGAACTATATGTTCAGCATTGAGCTTGAGCATGAGACAACAAATAAACCATTGGGGAGATAAAAAACAATGTCATTGAGCAGCAGTGATGAGTTGGGGGCCCAGTTATTTTTAGAGCATTCCGATGACCATTACGCTTGTGTGACATTGGATGAGCAGATGATCAATAAGAGACATCTTGTCTTTCATCATTGTGATGGATCGTTTGGGATGAGCATACTACAACCCTATGAGGAGGTTTTGCCTTCAACATACTTAGATCCTTATGGATTCAATATGGTCATTGGTGTGGGGTCTTCCCTGGGAGATCTCCAAGAGGTTGCATCTCAACATCCCATGAAATGCAAAGGTAGAAATCTGATTTGGGAAGATGGTATTATCCATTGGAGGAGTACCAAGATAGAGCATGGTTGGAGCCACCCACATTTGGATGAATGGGTGTGGATGGTGAGCAAGAGGTTGGTGAACCACTTGCATATCTATGACACGGGGCAGCAAGAGGCATGTTTGCGTTGGCTACTCTTGAAAGAGTTTGGCCATCATATGATATATCCTTCTTCAAAGGGTATGTTGGTGGAGGAAACTTGGCAAGACATTTGCATCATATGGAAGCAAGGAGTTTGGGTGCATTGTGTTGATATGACATTCTTCATGTCAATCATAATATCTTCACCTCATGATTTGTACGATGGAGGTGTGAGGGAGCAGCAAGAGTTATTGTTGCTTTGGCTACTCTTGGGAGAGTATGGGAAGAATTTTTCCCATACTTGGCATGATCTTTCTGTAGAAAGGGATGGCACAATCAAAGTGCAAAGAGGCTTCCCTTCAACATTGGATGATAAGGAGGTACTTTCACATAGGAAGGAGATTTCCACACATAGCAGTATGATGGTGAATGAATTTTTCATATGGCATGTCAATAAGGAAGTCATGGAGTGACAAGAGCCTTATCACTAAGGCCAACATCACTGTCACTTGGGAGTATTTTTATATTGATGGAGTGTTCCAAGGGGAGTATGCATCCCTTCACTTTTCAGAATTTTATGAAAATATTCTCATGGGAGGACTCATCCATGGACCTCAATTTCAGCCTACTCACTATGCATGGTAAGAAATTTATTTCTGTACTTATTGGTCATTTCATTGAGTATTTGCATTATCTCACCATCTATGTATAGTGCATTGCTCCACAAGAGGGCAAGATTATTTTTGGGTTTCATGGTCATTTTAGGACCAACACTTATGATGGAGATAACCCTTCTCTACATGACTTTGAGCAAGTGTGGTGTTATTCTTATTATACTCAGTTGATATATAATGCCATTTACTACCTCATAGTAGATGAGAAAACATGCATAGATAGTAACTTGTTGAAAGACAACTTGCCACATGATGTTCTAAAACAGCAGTTGGAAAGACTGCACTGTATCCACTGGAGAAACCATTGGTATCATACAAAGTTGCACATAACATTCAACATTTTTATGATTTGGATACCATATGGTGATGATGTACCATTCACTTTGTATGGGATGGATTGGGCTAGCATGATTCATGATTCTATTGAGAGTATCTTTGAAGATCTAGTCTTCTTCTTGCCTCTTGAGGGAAACATTGTTGCAGCCCAAAATCAGTAGCTACTATACACTTATCATAAGTGGAGAGAGAGACAACATGGGGTAGGATATTTTCTCTACCTGGTTCAGTTATTCAGCCCACCTACATTGCAGGAGCCAAAGGTGGAGGATATTTTTCATGAGTTACCATTTTGGAGGGTGGATCTTTTTTGTATGGATGATAGCTTGGGGGTGGGAGATTCACATGGGGATGATAGATGCCAATATATATCAGATATCATGCCTCAAGAAGGCCTCTAGACAACACACTATTTCCTCCATGGGTGTTTTACTTCTACATGATGATAGCTATTTGGGATGGTCACCAAAAGCTAACTTGCATACTTGGGAGGGGAAACTTGGAGATGTATTTATCAGACAACATCTTGTTCCTTGGAGGAGTTTATCATATGAGGATGCTACAGGAGGAGGAGAGGAGGCTCTTCAGTTCTATCCTTGCAGTTTCTTGAGGACAAGCAACATTTGGGAGGGGAGGACTGTAATATTCCTAAATTAGCATGCATCTAGTTGGAATATTAATTTTTCTCTTAACCTATAGTTAGATGAATAAATGGGTAGGGAGGCCCATAAATATTTATAGCAACAATAAAATACCTCTTAATGTGAAAAGGGATCATATTCATAGCTGGATAAAACACCCTCATGTGTGAACAAGGGCTAATGCATGAAGACAAGGTCAAGTTTGACCAATTCAACAGAGATGGAATGGAGGGAGTGAATCATAAATAGAGACAGCCAGTATGAATGTGGACTAGTTTAGACAACTATATAAAAGCTGGATTGAAGACCCTTAGGTGTGAAAAGTGTTGGAGTAGGTTGAAGAGGTCAACTTTGACCAAATCAAACATCGTTGTTATGGAGGAGTGACATTAATGATGGGACAACACAGTTTTGGAGGGAGATTGATTGTGTGATGGTGGAAACCCTAATGAGTGGGACCCAAGGTGAGAAGGCTCACATTGTTTATAAGGAAGAGGATGGCAGCCATATGGGGTTAGCTTATGAATTTTATTTTGATATGTTTGTTTAGACTTTTTCTCTCTTCAACTGTTTAGCTAAGATTGCTGGTGTTGTTTAGCACAAGATTTTCCTGTTTAGGAATTCCATCTATTTCCTTGAGAGGCCTCTTGGGAGAGTCTTGATCTATCATTCCACATATCCGAAATTCTGGCCAAGCTTCATTCTTCAAATACAACACATTTTCTGCAAGATATTGTGTTGTGTTGCAAGGTGTTGGAGTGGAGGGTTGATAAACCCACTTTTTGAGATATTTTTTCATAGGAGGAAGGATTCCTTCCCTTGGGAGATCCGTTTGTAGGGTTCTTGAGAAAAATTCAGATATTTGGCATCAGGCCAACCTATCCCAATAATTTACAGCGCAGTTTCAGCTGGGAATTGCGTTATTTTGGAGGGTAGTTTCAGTGAGGGATCTTGTGGCTCTTTTAGAGTGTTTTCTTGTGATTGAAGGGTTCAGACTTTAATTGGAGGAGACCTTTGAGTTGATCTGCATCATTTCTATATTATTTTAGTTTCCTACCTTCATGTGCTTCAGTTTTCAGTGAATCTTCAGTCCTAGGGCTGGAGATCACCATTTGTATTTGGGTGCATTCCTAGAAACCCTTTCCGGGTTCTTTTGGATTTGTGTAAAGGAGACTAGATCTCAGTTTTTCATCTCTTTTTATTAATATATCAACAGATATATTTTTCTCTGTAATTTTGGAGTATAAACCCTCATTATACTATGTTGTCACTTGTTGCAGTATTTCTGTGTTGCAATAGTTTTGGGGTTGCATTGTTTTTGGGTTGTTTTGAGCATGGGAGGCATGTTTATCTAGGCTATATTGATTTGTTTTTTATCTCCTTTTGGATTTGGGTCCTATAATGAATAAACCAATGGATCCATGGGCTGTTTTGAGTTATTATAGCATAAATTTGTGAAAAATTCATTTTCTGTGCATGTATTCTTGATTTCCCCATTTGGGAATATTACAACAACATGAGTAATCCTTGGTTGAAAAATTCAAGTTTGCATCCAATGAGTACTCCCACTCGAAATTTGAGTAAAACCTCAGGGAGATAAGTTGAAAATACGAGTTGAAAAAGTTGTTTTATTATTTATTATTTTTCAAGTTTTTTAGTCTTTTACTGCAAAAATGGTGAATCATCCCCCATGGTTGACATCATCATCTTGAATCCTATTGGTTCTTATAAAGTTTATTTTGGTTGTACAATTTCCTTAGGAGACCCATTTTAGACCTCAAAATTTCTCTAATGAAATATTTTAAGGAGAACAATTTTGCATGCTATAAAGGGGCATGATTGTGATATGTAAATTGCCATGGATATTCCAATAGATAGTTTGTCACAACATATTTGATAAAATTATACTTAAAAATCTAATATCTATGCTATTACAGTTTTATTTCTCTTCTAGATTTATAAGTTACTATTAATAGTGTATGCATGCAAATTAAAATTATGTAGAAAATAGAGAACAACAAAATAAAAGCTCACAAACACATTTGATGCATGATATAACCTGGGAAACTCTTTTGGGAGAAAAACCCAGTTGGAAGGTGAGGTTGCTCCACTCTCTTTTTCTGAATGAAAATATGGTTGTTAGTAGAAAGAAGTATGACCTTTGGCTTATGTGATAAACAAATATTCTCTGTCTGCTCTACCTCCTATCGCTCTTGGCTTTTTTTGCTTAATTATGGAAAAAATCCACTTGTTCTTTTATGAAGAATATGATTAGTCCTTAGTGTGTTGATTTATTATTTAAATATATTTGTCAAATTTTCTTTGAAATTTTCTATTCTTTTTGTCAAAGGGAAATAAAATAAAAAACACGATTTCTTGTAGTTTTCTTGTAGTCATTGTCACAAAATATAATATGCCTAGTGCAAAGGCCCACTAGGCAAAAATAGGCCTTAGGGAAATAAGAGAAATGGTTCCCTCTATCACCTCAACAACCTTTCTTATACTCTTTAGTGGTATTTAAACACAAGGGGGGCTTCCCTAAACCGACCTAAAGGATATTCAATGATAATGTCTCAAGCTAATTGATACAAGATCTACTAAATGAGGTATAGTACTAGCAAAATATAAAAGGCCTAAATATTCTATGCCAAAGTTCAAGTACTTTATTCCTACACCATTCAGAGGGTTATTATAAATAAGGGTTTTGCATATTTTAGATGATAAGGTAAATATATCATATAATGACAAAGAGAAAAGGGACTTTCAATGAATAATTGACAGAGGCAATGATTTAAAATAGACACCAAGTATTTGGGTTTTTAATTGACTTTTAGCACCAAAAAGATGTATAAACAACAAACAAATGATGATGTCAACCATAAAGAGGAAGGTTCAACATGAAATAATGTTAAAATTTTCTTTTATATTTATTATTAGTGCATTTCCTTCTTTAAAGAGTAAGTAAACATAAAATGTAAATTTACTTTTTAGAAATTTTCCACATAAAACTCTATCTCGAACCCTAGGTATCTAGGAAAAGGAGAAAGAAGGATAAATTTAATTAATAAAATGAATGATAAACAAAATTATGACTAGTGCCTTGTCCTAAATGGGCTGAATGGAGACTTCTAGGGAAAATTTCAATGAGAACATACTTGTTGGAGTAAGTAGGGATGACTCGGGTGTCCATATTAAAACTCTAGCGATTCTCCTTGTGAGGGGAAAATTTAAATGCAAACTCGAAGTTTCCTTGAAGGTTTTAAGGAGAAAAATTTTGCATGCTATAAAGGGGCATGACTTTGATCTGTAAATTTTCATGGACATTCCACTAGATAGTTTGTCACAACATATTTGATAAAGTTATACCTAAAAATCCCATATCTACGATATTACAGTTTTATTTCTCTTTAGATTTATAGATTTGTAGGTTATTGTTAACAATGTATGCATGCAAATTAAAATTATGTAGAAAATAGAGAACGAAAAAAGAAAAGCTCACAAACACATTTGACATATGATATTACATGGGAAACTCTTTTGGGAGAAAAACCCAACTGGAAGTTGATATCGCTCCACTCTCTTTCCTTGAATGGAAATATGCCTGTGAGTACAAATAAGTATGGCCTATGGCCTATGGGCTACAAAAATCCTCCCCATGTGCTCTACTTCCTATCCCTCTTGGCTCTTTTTGCATAACTATGGAAAAAAATCGAAATAATGGAACCCATTTTCCTCCTAGTGGTCCAGTTATAACACAACCTGATAACCTACTAGTGGTTGGGTTTGATTGCCTCAACTCTTAACTATAGTTATAATATATAATTTTCTAGAGTAATCTACATTATAATCATGTGGTTAGCCCCTTATTCATGAATAATATGGGCTAAAGTGTCATCCTCTCGAACAATGATGGTGAAAACTGTTAGTTTTTGTAGCAACGACCAAGTGTTCTAGTCTCAACATTAGTTAGAGAGGCTAAGAAAAACAGGATATCTAAAACCAGAATTTTTTTTTGGGAGAAAACACCTAGAGACAACTCAATTAAATTAATTGATCGATAGTTTAAAAAATATTAAGTCTGAATTAGGAAAATTTATTAATTAAATGGAATTAATTTAGAAAAGTGAGAATGCTCTAGAAACCCACATAGATTGAGTTTGAGATGATTTTAGTCGTTGATGGAGATCTAATCATGGTCATTGGTTCATCAACGAGAGATTATAAGAGAAGCACGTTGGAATGGAGATAAACACATCAAGTGAGTGAATGATCTAGGAAGATTGAATTTCCTAGAGAGCACATATTCAACCAGGAATAGATTTTGAGCCAAGAGATCAGTAGTAGAGGCAAAGGAGCAGTAGTAGAGATTCCGGTGGTGGTTTCCAGTGCCAAAAGAGTTAGCCATAGGAGCTCAAGTTATTCCACAGGATGTTGCGTAGGGACTGCAAAGACAACTTCATTGAGGCAGTTAGATTTTTCTGGAGAGGAGGTTGATTCAGGTACCAGAGGCTAAGGTAATTTTCCATAGGCTCAAAGAATCCAGCGTTGGTTTATTCGCAAAACAGCTTGGGACAAAAGAGCCTTAGTTAATCATTTTTTTCTAAAGGTTTGATAGACCATATTGGTATGTATGGACGTTAAACATCAGACACACACACACACACACACACACACATATTTATTTATTTTGGTTTTTTTTTTTTAAATTAAATTTTCAAGTTTTGTAATTATTTTATATTTTGTTTTTTATATATAATTTTTAATTATTTATTTTTTATTTTTTTAAAGTTATACTCTAACTTTTTTAAATAAAATTATAAAAAATGTTTGTTTTTTTCTTCTATTTTAATCTTTAGTTGAAAGCCTTTTTTCAAAAGAATAAGGAAAACTTACCCAAAAAAAAAATTAAAAAAAAATTTAAAAATTTTGTTTTTCCATTTCAAAACCCTAAAAAATATGGTTTTTCTTATTTTTTCTCTTAAAATTCTTATAAATATATGTTTTTATTTGGTATTTTTTCCTATAAAAATCTTTAAAATGTGATTTTTGTTGTTGTTTCCCTCTAAAATATGATATTTAAAAAATAGTAAAAAAAAATTATTTTTTCAAACATAAATATAACAAAACAACATAATTTTCCCAAATTCCTCTTGAAAACTAACATTTTAAATGTGAAAGTGTCTCGTTGAATGTCTTATGTAGTTCTCTATAATCACTCCAATCCTTTAAACGAATGCTTTAGAATATTTGATGTGATTTGAGGAATAAAAGCAATGAAAGTTGTTATATAACCAATATTGTGGGATTAATTTAAATTTTGTTGAATTTGGGATAAAAATTAAAATATAAATCATAAAAATCAACTTAATTATCTAATTAATGTTAAATAATCAAAATAGAAGATTTATTTTTATTTTTGAAGGAAAGTATTAAATGAAAATTTGTGTGGAAAATTTGAGTAGAAAGTAGGGTTGGAATTTTTAAGACATAATTTTAGTAGAATGTTTTGAAATAAATTTTGGAGTGAAATTTTGGAGGGAAATATTCGAGACCACATTTTTAGAGAGAAATATTTTGGCCAAAATTTTTTGGGGGGGGGACTTTGGAGGGAAATTTTTATTCTCTAAGTTATAAATTGTCATTGGAAGAGAGTGCACTTTTATTATTCAACATCTTCTATGAAATGTCATGGATTCTTGTGATAGTGGAGTTTCAGTTTCTGCAACATCAACATCTTGTTCACACAACAATTCTATTCATATTGATGAATATAACAAGAATGCTTTCACTATAAATAGAGAGTCAGTTTTTTCACTTACTTAGGAGTTTGATGAAAGTATAATTAATGATATTAATCAAGAAATTCCTAACCCTAAGGATTATGAAAGCACCACTGAAGAAGGGTAAGATAAGAATTTCCTCTAAATGATAATTTTAGAGGCACAAATAAGGATAATACATTTTCTCTTAATCATGATTTCAAAGGCGCTCATGATGATGATGAATTTCCTTCAAGTGAGGATTTTAAAAGCACATATGAGGATGGTGAAAGATTTCCTCCAAGCAAGGATTTCAAAGGCACAAATGATGATGATGAATTTCCTCTAAGAAAGGATTTCAAAGGTACAAATGATGATGATGAATTTCATCCAAGCAAGGATTTAAAAAGCACAGATGATCATGGTGAAGGATTTCTTTCAAGAAAGGATTTTAATGGAAGAAATGAGGATGGTGAAGAATTTCCCTCGACCAAGGATTTCAAAAGCATTGTTGATGATGATGGATTTCCTTCGAGAAAGGATTACAAAAGCGCAAATGATATTGGTAAGGTATTTCCTCCAAGTTAGGATTTTAACAGAAGAAATACAGATGGTGAATACTTTCCTTTGAGCGAGGATTTCAAAAGCACATATGAGGATTTTGAAGGATTTCCTCCAGGAAGGGATTTAAAAGACACAAACGATAATGATAAATTTCCTCCAATCAATGATTTCAAAAGCACAAATGATGATGGTGAAGGATTTCCTCCGAGCGGGGATTTCAATGGAAGAAATAAGGATGGTGAATAATTTCCCCTGAGCGAGGGTTACAAAATCACAAATGATGATGGTGAAGGATTTCCTTTGAGTGAGGATTTAAATAGAATAAATGAGGATGGTGAAGAATTTCCTTCAAGAGAGGATTTCAAAAGCATCGATGATGATGATGGATTTCCTCTGAGTGAGGATTACAAAAGCATAGATGATGATGAAGGATTTCCTCCGAGAGATAGTTTCAAATGAAGAATGAGGATGGTGAATACTTTCCTTCGAGCGATGATTTCGAAAGCACAAACAAAATGGTGAATAATTTCCTCCAAATGAGGATTTAAAAATCATATATGAGGATGGTGATGAATTTCTTAATCATGTTCATTATGATAATAGTGAGGAAAATATTCCTCCTAATGATGATGAAAATTCTTGTAGAGAGGATAATGAAATAATGTAGATGTTGTAAGAAAATATTGTATCTCGGAGTAGGAGTAGAAATTTTTATGTTAATCCAAGATAGTCCAGTGATACAAGGTATACAAAAGAATATCTCACAACAAGAATTTTTATCACTGATATGATTTTAAGTGAATGTTATCAAAAGGATTGCTTGACACATATAGATTTCAAGTATGCATTAGATACAAGGAAGACATATTTGTCATTGAATAAAATCATGCAAATTTCATATTTAGTGGGGTGCATGCAATATACATTGTCATATTATGATTATCATATTGGGAGTTTATTTCTTCATAGAAAGGCTTTCAAAAAGTGTCATTTAATTTGTAATTTTTTCTTATCAAGAATCCAAAAAATATTGGAAAAATATCCCAAATTTTATTCAAAAGTACATCATAGATGAGAGATTGGCCCATTATCAAATAATTTAATGTTATGGATGCATGACTTCTTTCGAAACATGGAGAGTGTATGCCAAATAAAGTCAAAACACATATTCTAGATGATTTCTCAAGATGATAAATCTAGAAATTATACAACGAATATGAAAAAGGCACTGAAGGAGATGGTAATTTTATTACATATCCATATTTTACGAGTATATGGAGGAAATAATTCAACAATGTTTGTATTCCTAAGAAATCAAGGATGGGGGTTTGTAGTACTTGTGCTTCTCTTAAATAAAAAAGGGATAAATGTCAAGGGGAGAAAAGAGGTATATATTCAAAACATTAATTTTTAAAATTGGATAGTTATAAACTATGAAAATGTGTTTATTAATAGGTTTATTTTATGTTATGCGTAGATTCCTATTGACAAATCAAGATTCTTGCAAATTAGGGTTTATTTCTCTTAACTTGATAATTACTTGAGAATTTTTGTTGGCTTCTTATTAAACATGTGTTCTATTCTTCATCAAGCAATTATCAAAAGTACAAAACATGAAGATCACAAGAGGAAAAGAACACAAAGATGTAGACTCCAAGCGAGGGAGAAAACCCCACAAGGGGGAAACCGCAAGAAAATCCTCTTCTTATAGGATTAAAGCAAAGTGAGATATACAAGACCCAAGACCAAGACCAAGATTGCCACAAAAACCCAAGTAAACCCTCCTCCAATCTATATCCAACAAGTAATAGTCATCAAAAGTCAACACTAGTAAAATCTCTAAATTTTGGTCAGTCCCTTATTTTTTGGCCCTGTGATGGCCTCATAGAAATTGTAGAAGAACTCACACGTGTGAACATAATTAGGGCATAAATAAAATCATGTTTTCTCTCCTTTAACCTCCTATCTCCTTTGACTTTGTTGGTTTTTCTTCTTATATTGGCACATCTATTGATGATGAATGATGAGTGCTTAAATAATCTCCAAAGTGGTCAAGTTTCCCTCTATATATACACATCCAAGAGATCTAATAGTTGCACCTAGGGCAACTTGTATAAGAGGGACGACTTGGTCTTGTGGATGACAAAATTGAATTTTTAACTCATATACTGATTTTTTTTTCTTACACATAGTCCAAATTAGATTTTGACTCAATAATATTTATTTGACTCATGAAAAAATTTATTTTGACTCAAATAACCCAAGAGGCATGAAGAAAATGATTTAACTAGAAAACAAAATAATAATAATGAATGTAATAAATGAATATAGTAAATATTTCAATATTACATTTGAGTTATATTATGAAGGTCGACCTTAGTTACATTTTCAACAGTTCCATTGTCAAAGCACTTCAATTCATGTATAAGCATTGAAAGAAGTGTTATGAGAATCCAAATAAATATTTATGTTTGATAATTCATGGTATGGACTAGAAGAAAAATCCTACAACATTTTGTGTGAAAACCAAAAAATTTATAGGAGTAAAACTTTATTCAGTTTCACTTGGTCAGTTGTATGGTATTTAATGGGGAAGTGTGTCCAATGAAGGTTTTAACCCTGTACAAAAATTACCTGCAAATGAATTCCTAAAATAAAAAATAAAAAATGGCTAGAACATAAAACAAATATACACATATTTTCCCATTGATCCCAAAACCGAGACTACTAGGTTGATTTTTCATTACATTCCTTTCAATGTTACAATACATATATACATGTCGAAGCATTCATAAATCCAAATCCATTAACCCTGGATTAGAACATAACCGTAGTTCCCTTGACCGGATCTACAAAATACCATGGGGATAAAAGCATCATGCCTAAAACCATGTGCAAAACCCATGCAAAAAACCATCGGTATCTTAGACCACCACCTCTGGGTTCGCCCCCCATCCTTGGGTCTGGCCAAATATTACTGGGTCTGCATAAAAAGATTTCCCGGGCCGTTGCCCCGGACCTTGTGTAGGGGGGCTACCACCCCCCTACAAACCCCTTGACAGGGGGGATGCCTCCCCCTCCTGTGATCTCCCCGCTACACCTGGTGTAATGTAAAACGCGAGGAAATAGTTGTGGAAAGACTATAAAAAACACCCAAAATCCAAGGATTTACTTCACAAATCCAAATATTCACAATGATGTAAATCTGACCATAACCATAATTCATGATGTGCTTTCTCAATGGTATGCTAATATTCCTGAATTTTTGTATTTTCAATAGAAAACACTAATCGTGAAAACAAAAATCAAATTATATTTGGATATCTAAGCATGCTTGTTGAATTGAGGAATTTTCAAAATATAAAGGTTTGTTTCCTTGTTATCACGAGCACCCATGACCATATTGATCAGATGTTTAGTTGTTTTTCAGTAACATTGAGGAGGAAGGATGTTGGGAGTTTACTGTCATTAATTCATTGTATTAAGAAATCATATTTTCCAGAGGTTAATTTTGACATGGTGGAAGAAACTATTTACATGTGAAGGTTTATTTGGCGATCGGATGGTGAAGAGAAATGCATTGAACAACTTAATGACATTAATTTCCAATATCAATTTCATATCAAAAAAATTGATGGGAAAACACTTATACGGTGTAAGAAGTATTCAACTAATTTAGAATGGGGGTTTTCATCAGGTTTAGAAATTTTGAATTTCATTCTAGATCGTCCAATATTTGCACAAAATATATTGTTATTACAATTAGCTGCTAAAATCCATAATGCAAAAAGGCGCAATAGATATATAAATTATTTTGAATGCTTGGAAAAAAATGAAAAATCTATTAGAGATGCATACAAGTACTTTGATATTGCTAATTCAGTTTGATGGGAGTCTTTTTTTGAATAATCAAAGTGATATCATTTCAATATTGTTAGCCACCTATAAATTTTGTTATATCAAAAGGTGGCTAAATAATTTTTGGAGCCTTCAAGAAACAAGTTTTATTGCTAAAAAGTGTTATCTCTTGAAGAATAATGAAGACATCATGCCCTTTGTTTAACCATCACTGCTGTTTCCCTTTCGAAATGTTGAAAATATGCTATTTTCATAGAGAAAAGACTGCTGCAAAATCCCATTTTTTCCCCTCCTCCACTCAAAACTAACCTTAATTTTATTCCCTTCCCCCCCCCATCAAATTCCTCTATTTTTCATGATTTCCCTTCTTCCCTTCATAAAAATCCTTTTACAAGGTTTAAAACTCATTTTTAAACTTTACCGAAACCCCCAAATCCATCAAAAACTTTGAAAATTTTCATAAAAAATAAGTGTTTTGACTATGGGTTTAAGCCCCTTTTGGGCTAAGTCCTAACCACTTCCCCACATGTGCCCACACCCTAGAACCAGGCGCTAACCCAGTCGGGTGCTTATCACATCGGCAATAATCAGAGCGCACAAGTCTTTTTGTTGTATTAAGACCTTCGATCCGATGAGCCCCATTGTTTATAAGCCCCGATCCCATTGCCGCTTCATATAACCCTTGGGCCCGCAATCGAGTCCTAAAGTTTGTAAATAAACCCATCTCCGATGTAATTTTCCTTTGAAAAAAAAAAAAACCCGTTTTCCTAAGTTTTGAACTAAACGCACTGGTGAAATATTTTTATTAATAAACACCGTTGATCTTAAAACCCGATCAACGATCCGCACGTTATCGCATCGGAGAAATTAAAATGGGTAGATTGAAAATCCCATCTCCTCACCCCGATTTCGATTGGCCCTTATATATATAAGCCCTGGGCCTTTGCTTTTTCATATGAACCAACGGCCTCGCAGTCGAGTGCCAAGCCTTTTATATAACCCGCCCCCGAAGCCAAAACCTTTGTATTTCATTAATTTTTTGGTTTTCATATGTTTTAAAGGGTTTCTACTAGTTAAATATTTGAGATAATCTCCACCGTCGATCTGAAGTGATCAGACGGATCGCGCAGTATCGCATCGCAAGTTTTATTGGGCGCATTTTATTCCCCCTTCCGATTGACTACCCCCGATGGATACTCCACCATTGGATCTATCTGCCACATCTCCGATCCAAAAACCCTTATTTGCTCCGATCATAAGCCCTTTCCTCTGCCTTGAACCCCTCCGATCCATCCTCCACCGTCAATCTGATTTGCAGATCGACGGCCCGTAGTTAATCACATCGGCACTCCTCTATCCATTGCCTCCTTCGATCGCGAAGTCCCGATTGCATCTGGGCCATCCACGTGTCTAGATCGGGCGGTCTAGATTGCATCTCCTGACCTTGGTTAAAAACATGCAGCCCTGCTCTATAATGTTTTCCAAGCAGATCTCAGCCGTTGATCTCTGTAGATCAATGGCTCATATTTAACCTCTCTCCGCCTTGTATATTATTTCGTTTAAACCCCATTTTCAATCCTGGCAGTTGATCTCGTTGGGCTGATCTAATCCGACGGCCCACAATCACCCAGGAAACCCTGAATTTCCTCAATGCATTTTTCCCCTCGCCAAAGGTTTTAAACCTTTTTCCTTTGCACTTTCTCCCATTTCATTATAAAGCGGCCTTTCCACATTATGTTTCCTCGGTTGCTCCCAACCATCGATCTCTGCAAGATCGACAGATCTGACTTGATTTTCACCACCATTTCTTCCAAACTGCCTCCATTTGACTTCTGCGCACAATCTCCACCGTTGGATGCTGTCATCCAACGGCCACGCTCCAAAACTAAGCCTCCTAATCAGTATTACCCAATAACGTAGGATTTTATAACAATTTTTGTATTTTGTAGGTTTTAATGGTTCTTCCATTATATTAAAGAAAATGAAAGCTGAGGATGATGATCCTCCAGGCTTTCACTTATCAAAGAAAAATCATTGAGCGAGGTTCCATGCCACATTTCATCAGTGTATCATGGAAGATGATGCCATATGAGCCCCTGTCATACCTGCACATCAAAAAGACACAGTGAAATTCAAAAGAGTATCAGTGTTGAAGACTTAAAACACAACAGAACAGAGGATTGAGGATTAATTCTACAATTTAATGGATTACGGCTAAGATCAATTATAAAAAGCCTAATCCATTAAATTAAACACAGTTAAAGACAAATCATAAATATTTTTCAGTCAGAGAGAGCCTCCACCGCCACATCAGAGGCTAATTGATTCACCAGATTGCCACCTGTAGCCTCAAAGTATTCAACAGAGGGCTGAGTTATGATCAGAGCAGAAGATATTTGATCAATACAGCCGAGCATTTATTCCAAGCCAAACAGAGTTATTGCAAAAGATGACACAGAGCCTTAAAGTCAACAAAAGCTTCCCAACAAGCTTAAAATTTAATGTAAACCAATTAATACAGAGAAATATTTGAAATCTTCTCCATTGAGCCCCTCAAAGGCCGAGAAGCATTAATTGTATTAATTGAACTTAGAAGATCTTTTATCTCGTTCGACCTCCTCATTTTCCTATAAAACCTTCTTGAGGAGCTCATTGTAAAGCATTGGTTGATCACTAGTGGTAGTATTGAAACTCTCTGAAATAATACATAGTCTGTTGAAGTTGAAGAAGAAATTGAAGTCTTGGAAGTCCTGATGATGTTGTTGCATGCTTGTTCTTGAGAAGGCTCTATCATTGGATCCATGAGCTTGGATGTTGGTGAAGTATTCTAAACTGTTTAATGTTTTCCCCTGTTTTCATTTTGTTCCATAAATTCTTACTACAGTAGGATGAAAGTTTTAGGCTAAGAAATGACTCTTGGAAGCACCTTAGACCTGTTTATCCTTCACTATTTTATGTTTTCTTCTACTGAGGTATTTTAGAGTCTTTAATCTCTCTCTTTAGTCCTCATGCTTGTTTATTTCTCTGATAGTTCGAATAGTTGGTTTCAACATGATTTATGGTTCTCCCTTCTTGTCTACTGCCACTTAAAGGCTGTTATTGAAGTCTCCCTTTGAAGTATCTATGTTTACAGTGAGCCAAGGAGGTCTGTTCTGATCATGCCCCTTGTCCTTGCTTGAACAGTTGGCTTAAAGGTCTTTATAGTTGTGATCATAGATGTATTTAGGTGTTCCCTCTTCTATGACCATAATTATCAGTGAATATTTTATGTTTTCTAAATCATTTGAAATAAAATCTTTGAGGAAATAGGGTGTTCCCCGAATCTTAGATTTCATTTTAAAAGTTGTTTTGAAGTCATTATTTACTTAAAGTGTGATTTGTAGAATTCATGGTTAGCCCTGTCTATCAAATAACTCTTCATTGCTCAAGTTGTGCTTTCGAATTCCCTTTATTGAGAATTAAACTTCTTTTTTCCAAATCATTGATGTCCATCTCATTCCAAAACCAAAGGATCCTGCGGCCAAGTTAGATTTTCCCTTTTATATCCCATATCCATTGACAAGTTTGTTATAACCTATTTTTGACTCCATTGCCCAATGAAACTGACATTTCCCCTTTCTATCTATCTTTCCCAGACCTTTTATGTTCTGCTGTATCAATTCAAACAAACAAACAAACAAACACTTGCACTTAATAACTAGTCTAAAACCAATACTCAAAGAACACAAGATAAACCTTTGCAAAAAACAAATAATTTGAGAGATCCCTCTCTGAGAGTAGGATGAATATCTCCTGTAACTCTAAAGGTTGGTTCTGATGTTGCCTTGTCTTTTGATTTTCCAAACTATCAAAACACGGGACACCAACATAATGGCGATCACGGTGGGACCCTTCTGAGTTAGTGACAATATAAGTACCCCTTAGGACTCCAGAAATCCCTTATTTTCAAGAATATCTAGTGATTATTAGCCACCTCATCGCCACCAACATAATGGCGATCACAGTGGGACACTGAGTAAAATATTTAAAACAAAGCACTCCTTGTCCAGTATAACATAAGTAGCCTTCTTAAAGCACTACCTAACAAAAATGGTAATCATGATAGGACTTAATTGAATTAGTGAAAAACTAAGTAACCCTTAGGATTCTCGTAAGACCTTATCAAACCTTGAAGGAACCAGTTACCAAGCCATAAGAGTGAACTCTGTATGCTTAAACACCTTAGCTAAGTGTTAAATCAGATTTAGGACACTCTCATAACCTATAAAACCGAAATAACTCAGAAAAACCCAAAAATATTTCAGTTTGGCTTCATAATAAACATGGTGGTGGAACCATCCCATATTTTACCTTCATAGAAGCTAAATAGTTTCCACCTGGAGACTCTATTAGCCCCAGTAGGCCTATTACTCATCTAGGTCCCCAAATCTCTTTAGTACTGTGTTAACTGGCCTTGAAGAAGTTTAGAAGCCTAGTCCCATACTAGATAAGACATCGTGAGAGGTAAAACTCCCAAAAAGCAGTCCTTAAAACTTTAACCTCTCTCTTTAAAAAAAAAAAAAAAAAAACAGTCTGGCTTCACATAGGATCAACACTAGATCCCATCCAGACCCAAATCCTCCTTTAATATTTGACAATCCAGAGAGAATTCTGTGGCAGACTTCTAAATTTGGAAAATCAGCTGCTAATAGGAGCCTCTTAAGAACAAAATCTCTCCCTGAAAACCTTGTTGTCTTAGAGGATTCATGCTTTGATTCGCATCATACAAAGAACATCTTTAGAAATAGATCTCAAGGTGATTTAAACCAAGCTGATCTTGATATTGCAGATTTGCAACAAAGTTTCAGTAGAGAAGCCTCACCTTCCACTCCTCCTGATTCCCAGCTTCTTCATCACTTTAGCCTTTTCCATAGAAAGTCTGTTCAAAATTAGTTTGCTGGCCCAAGTGTTTCTTCCACTCCAATCCATACTACAATTGTGCAAAACACTCCTGTTAAGCCCACTTTCACTTCTGTAAATCCACCTCTTGTAAATCCACCCTTATTTCCAGCCATGGCAACATGGTATTCCCCATTAGTGTTACCACAACCTCTACTTCCCTTACCAAATGATTACCAATCCAAAATCCCTCATTTCACTGGAAAAGAGTCTACAACAGCTCAACATCATGTAGATAGGATGGAAGATGCATTCGATTACATGGAGATAGAAGAAGAAACTGTGAAGATGAGGATCTTTGCCCAAAGTTTAGGAGGAGATGTAAAGAAATGGTTTAAGAACCTACCTCCTAACAGCATAAATGATCTCCCTGCTTTACGTCAAACATTCATTAACAAATGGGAACTCAAAAAGAACCCTCTCCAAATACTAGTAGAGTATAGCAGCCTCAAGAGAAATCAAGGGGAGAGTGTTCATGACTACTCCACTAGGTTCAATAGCGTTTACAATGCTCTTCCACCTCACATGAAACCTCCTCAAGGCATGGCCTTGGTAAGGTATCCCGAAGGCCTTGATGCTGAAATGACTTATCAGTTAAGGGAGAGAGATTACTTAACCTTAGAAGACATGCAGAAAGGAGCTGTGAGCGTAGAAGCAAACATAATTGAGAAAAGAAATAGGTTGAGATCAGAGAAGAGGGTAACTTATAAAGATGACATTGCACCCTCCACCTCAACTTTCGACACTAAAATTGATAACCTAGTGTAGGTAATGGAGAGGATGCTTGAAAAGATCAACTTGAATGATAGAGTGCCACCAAGAGAACCTCAAAACAACCAAAATAGAAATATAAATCAGAATTATAGAAGAGAAAACAATCAAGATAAGCAAAAAGAAAGTGACCAACAGGTTAGACCTCCCTTCCAACAAAACTATGTGGATCAATATGAGGAAGATAGGGAGATGGAAAGGTTGGGAGAAGCTCATGTAAACTTGATTGGATCAGATAGTGGGGACGACATTTTCCTCACTGAGGAAGAAAAAGGTTTCTTCTCTGATCAAAATACAAACACCTATGAAGATTCTGATGATTATAGATTGGGGTTTGAAAATGCAATCATGGAGGTACACAAACAATATGATATTAGGAGCAAAGGGAACATAAAAAATTAAAAAGATAAGAACACTAGCACTGCTGTCAAGAAAAATGAAAAAAGTTAGCCTAAGAAGACATTAGACAAACCCATCATTTTGGCTAAAAAACCAGATTTAAACAAAGAGAAAAATAGCCAGCCAAATGTTGAACAGAGTACCCCTAGCACTTCAAATAGTGGTCCTAACAAAAATGTCCCAATTACCAGTCCAAACAAAGTTTAGCAAATCAAAACTGCTAAAAGGAATTCAATTGAAAAAATAGATGTAAATATGAACAAGTCAATTGTTCCTTTCAACCTTGGGGGAGAGATTGCAAAGATAAAAATTACCATCCCCCTAGCTGAACTAGTAACCCAAGAAGTGTACAAAAACCAAGTTTTAAAAGCTTTGAACCTAGGAAGTGATACTGACACCTTAAACTTGACAGATGACAAGCCTGAGTTGTTGTTTGGTCTAGAAGTTGAAGGAAAATACCAAGAAGGGGCTGTCCCTCCCTTCTATGTTAGTTTGAACATACATGAGAAAATTTTACACAATGCCATGTTAGATTCTGGAGCTTCACACAATCTAATGACCAACGTAGTAATGGAAAGCTTACGCTTGGAAATTACTAAACCATACAAAGATTTGTATTCCTTTGACTCAAGTAGAGTCAAATGTTTGGGTTTAATCAAAGATTTATGTGTTAACTTAGCTCAAATCCCTGCTAAGAGTCTAGTAATGGACATAGTTGTAGCTGACATTCCCCCTAAGTATGGCATGCTCTTATCAAGATCATGGGGAGCCAAACTTCAGGGAAGCCTTCAAATGGACATGTCTTATGCCACCATCCCTGTTTTTAGCCAAAATAGAAGACTATATAGGGAATCTCACATGAAGTACATGGTGAGCAACATAGATAAACCAAACAACTCTCCAATCTATTCTATTCAATCAAGTTTAGATTCTTTTATCTTGTACAACGAAGATGAGATTACTCAACAAGAAAAGGAAAACATAGACCCAACCAGTTTACCAGAGAAATCAGAACTTCCCTCAAATCAGATACAAAACATTGGCAATCAACAACAACAAGAAAATGAAAATGAGGCAAATATACTTTGGACAATAAACTTTGATGGGTCCTGTAATAAAACAAGTGCATGAGAAAGTGTTTGGATTCAAAATACGAATCAGAGTTTTTCATATAAATTAGATTTCCCATGCACTAACAATATTGCTGAGTATGAAGCACTTCTCCTAGGCTTACAATTGCTTAAACAATTAGAAGCCCAAAAGATATCAATCTTAGGAGATTATGAAATTATCATAAGACAAATCAAAGGAGAATACTCAGCTAGAAATCCAAGGCTTAGGGAATATCGGAACGCTGCCCTTGATTTATTGAAAACCTTTGAAAAGTATGAACTTATTTTCATTCCTAGAGCACTAAATCATCTAGCAAATGAACTCACTTTCAATGCCAGCAACTGCCAAATACCTGAGATAAATGAACAACTTAGCATTAAGGTAAAACACAGGCCTGCTGTGCCTGATAACGAAGATCACTGGCAAGTGTTCGATTCTGAAAAACACATAGATGATTTATTAAAATCAGAAAATGATTTTGACATACCAATATCAGAAACCAGCCATAAAGAAAATTGTTTGTATATTGAACAAATACTAGAAGTTGAAATGACATATTCTGCTGATATTAATCATTATGAGAATCTTTTTGAAGCAGAGTTAATTGACAACACAGACCAAGAAGACTTGGAAGTTTTACAATGCTAGAACAATACAATTCCAAGAGGTCTCACACCTTTAGAACACCTTTTCGATTTTAACGATGTAGCCAAAGAACCGAGAATGGAGCCTGTGGAAACAAATGTAGAAGAACATAACATAGGCAGCCTAGCAGAACCCAAGATGATTAAACTTTCCAGCACTCTCACAGCTCACATAGAATTGCAATACATAGAGTTGTTCAAAGAGTTTAAAGATGTTTTTGCTTAGGGGTACAAAGACCTGAAATCGTATGATACCAGCATCATTCAGCACAAAATCCCTCTCAAAGAAAATCAAAAGCCTTTCAAACAAAAGATAAGGAGAATAAACCCTATTTTACTACCTTCAGTTAAGGCATAAATTGAAAAGATGCATGATGCTAGGATCATAGTACCAATTAGATATTCAGAATGGGTATCAAACTTAGTTTTTGTTAGAAAGAAGACAGGGGAAATCAGGCTCTGTATTGACTTCAGAAATTTAAATAAAGCCTCTCTAAAAGAAAACTACCCCTTACCCAAGATGGACCAGATAATTCAAAGGGTAGTTGGGTCAAAAAGGATATCCCTCTTAGATGGGCTCTCGGGTTACAACCATGTGTTAGTGCTCCCGAGTAATCAAATCAAAATTTCTTTTACCACACCTTGGGGCACCTTTATGTATGTCAAAATCCCTTTCAGATTGATGAATGCAGGGGCCACCTTCCAAAGGGCCATGGACATAGCCTTCTCTGAAGATATTGGCTATTTCATAATCATTTACCTTGATGACATAACTATTTTCTCAAAAACTGAAGAAGAACATTTGATTCACTTAAGAAAAGTTTTTGAGAAGTGTAGGAAATTTGGCTTGTCACTGAATCCCAAGAAAACACACTTTGGTCTCCAAGAAGGTAAACTTCTTGGCCATATAATTTCGGAAGAGGGAATCAAAATAGACCCTACAAGGATAGATGGCATATTATAGATCAACCATCCAAGAAGCCTCGAAGAATTACAATCTTTCATTGGAAAGATTAATTTTTTGAGGAGGTTCATCCCCAACCTTGCTGAGCTATTAAAAAACATTACAAACATGCTTAAAAAAGATGTAGGTGTAAAATGGACTTTACCAGCTAAACAATCATTCGAACAGGTCAAACAAGCTCTTACTCAAACACTAGTCCTGATTAGTCCAGATTTCACCAAAGACTTTTATATTTTTTCTTTTGCATCTGAGCATACAATAGTTGTAGTATTACTTCAAAAGAATGACTTGGGGCAAGAAAACCGATATCCTTCTTTAGTAGGGCCTTAAGAGATGCTCCTCTCAAATATAACATCATGGAGAAGCAAGCCTTAGCATTGGTGAAAGCATTAAAGGACTTTAGAGTCTATATTTTACACTCTCACATAATTGATTTTGTTCCACATACTATTGTCAAGGACATTCTAAGTCAAGACCCTGATGGTAAAAGGGGAAAATGGATTGCAACTATTCTTGACTATTAATTAGAAATCAGGCCCACCAAACTAGTTAAAGGGAAAGGATTAGAAAAACTTATGGCTGAGTCAAGTTCCAAGCACTAGACATGAATATGGTAGATGTGTTGGAAGAGATAGAAGAATCTATTGCTCCTTTCTTTGAAGAAACATTTTTGTTTTCTCCTTGGTATGCTGACATTATTTATGTGCTTTTATATTTGAATTCCCCTCCTTCTTTGTCTAAAACTAAAGCTATATTTTTTAAACAAAAAGCTTTGAGTTATTGCATCTTGGATGGGGTATTATATTGGAAAAATGTTGTTGGAATTTTTCTTAAATGTTTACTTGAAGATGATGCAGGAAAGATCATGCATGAGTTGCATGAAGGGGAATGTGGAGGACACCTCTACTAAAAGGCCACATCAAACAAAATTCTCAGATTTGGTCACTATTGGCCTACCCTTTTCTCAGACACTCAGAAGTTAGTCATGTCTTGCCATAAGTGTCAATTTTTTTATGGAAAAAGAAAACTCCTTCCCTTACCATTACATCCTATCAGAGTTGAGGCACCTTTTCAACAATGGGGTTTAGACTTCATTGGGGAAATTCACCCATATTCCTCAGCCCAACATAAGTGGATCCTCATGGCTACTAACTTCTTTACCAAGTGGATAGAAGCTATACCCTCTATAAATGCTAATGACTTTGTCATTATTAATTTCCTTGAAACAAATATCCTATCCAGATTTGGTTGTCCCAGAAAAATCATAACAGATAATGCTGCTGCTTTTAAATCTAAGAAAATGGTTGATTTCTGTTACAAATACCACATAACCTTGGGCCATTCTACTGCCTACTATCCCCAAGGAAATGGATTAGCTGAATATTCTAACAAGAGCCTCATCAATATCATCAAAAATCTGTTGGAGCAGAATCAGAAATCATGGCACAGTAAGCTGGTTCATGCCTTATGAGTTGATAAGTTAACTACAAAGAAGTCAATAAATATGTCCCCCTATCAACTGGTCTATGGCATGGATGCAGTTTTCCCCACCTCATTAGGAGTTCCAGTAATGAAACTCCTTCAAGAAGTGCAGGTCGAAGAGAATGATATGCAGAGGAGGATCAACCAAACAATCCATTTACAGCAGACCAAAGAAGAAGTCTATGAAAGGATGCAGTTAGTCCAAGAAAATGTAAAGAAACTATTTGATAAGAGGACCAAGGAAAACAATTTCCAGGTTTGAAATGTTGTTCTTAAATGGGATTCAAGAAGAGAAGAGAAGGGAAAACATGACAAGTTTGAGAACTTGTGGAAAGGACCTATGTTATTCATGCTGAGAGGGGTCACAATGCATTTTTCTTGAAAGAATTGAATGGGGAAGATCTGTATGGAGGTTCTGTCAATGGCAGGATGCTAAAGCATTACTTCTACCAGGAGTCATGAGTTTTCAAAGAATTTTATTTTTCATTGTAAATATCATAGTCTGAACGTTGAATTCAAAGTTAGGAAAATAAAAATACAAAAACAATAAAGGAAAGAAAAGAGGGCAGATTGTAAAAACAATAAAGGTACAACCCCATACCAAAAAAGAGAAACAAAAATCTGAAAGCGTGCAAGCTCAAATGCCACTCCTGAAAAAAACACTTCTAGTTAGTCATACAACTTAATCATGACTAATTAGTTTTAAATTGACTATTGATAGGTTAGTGGATTTGATTTTCCAAACAGCTTAATCTTCGCTTATCAGTAGGTAGATTAGGCTAGAAATTAAAGGTTCAAACAAGCTCAAAATCTGAACCTAAGTTTCCAAACAAGAATGAATACAATCTATTTTAATTTCTGAGTCAAAACAAATGTAAAACTGGTTTTAATCAGCTTAAAATATGAACCAGAGAACAAGCAAAGAACAACTCAAAAAGAAGTAAAAAACAAAGCTGAAAAAAGATGAAGGAAGTGCTTGAACTTTCAGAACTTAAGCCTTCCATTTTGATTTAATTTTCTGCAAAATAATATCTATGTTCAGCATGTTTTTTATGCCATAGATCAACAACAAGTTAGATTGTTCAATCCTGACTTGTATGCTTTTAAATTTTTGTTTTAGAAATTAGTGAATAAAATCTGTTAGAGTGTTTAATCCTAACAGATTAGTAGATTAGGTAGAGAAGCATATGAACTCAAATTTTTAATCTGAGTTCATGGAGACATAAGAAGTAGAATTAGATTAGTTTCTTGCTTTCAAAAGAATAAAATCTTGTAAGAGAGTTTTCCAATCCAAGTGCACTTTGGAAAGAAGAAAAAATGTTAGATCAGTAGGATTAGGTAGGTAGAAAGCTTGTGTTGATGAAGTTCCATTTTTTTCATGGCTGCTAGTATTTTTTAGAGCAAAAGAAGACCATCCAAATGAAGAAAAGGCAGCCCAATGGATAAGGCACTGATCAACCTCCAGAGAATGCAAGTCGAAGTTCTTGATGCCTTGAGAAGGCACCATCCCCAAGTGGAGCCAGCAGTAGCCATCTATAAAATTTGTTATATCAAAAGGTGGCTAAATCATTTTTAGACCTTCAAAAACAAATTTTATTGCTAAAAAGTGTTATCTCTTGAAGACTCATGAAGACATCATGCCCTTTGTTTAACTTGTACTTGCTATTTCCCTTCGAAATGTTGAAAATCTGCTATTTTCATAGAGAAAAGACTGCTGCAAAATCCTATTTTTTCCCCTTCTCCACTCAAAAACTAACCTTCATTTTATTCCCTTATTCCCCCACAAAATTCCTCTATTTTTCATGATTTCCCTTCTTCCCTTCATGAAAATCCTTTTACAAAGTTTAAAAATCATTTTTAAACTTTACCGAAATCCCCAAATCCATCCAAAACCTTGGAAAATTTCATAAAAAATAAATTTTTTTGACTATAGGTTTAAGCCCCTTTGGGCTAAGTCCTAACCACTTCCCCACATGTGCCCACACCCTAGAACCAGGCCCTAACCCAGTCGGGCACTTATCGCATCGGCAATAATCAGAGCGCACAAGTCTTTTTGTTGTATTAAGACCTCCGATCTGATGAGCCCCATTGTTTAAAAGCCCTGATCCCATTGGCGCTTCATATAAACCTTGGGCCCACAATCGGGTCCTAACATTTGTAAATAAACCCATCTCCGATGTAATTTTCCTTTGAAAATCATAAAAACCCCTTTTTCCTAAGTTTGAACTAAATGTGCCGGTGCAATATTTTTATTAATAAACACCGTTGATCTTAAAACCCGATCAACGATCCGCGCATTATCGCATTGGAGAATTTCAAATGGGTAGATTGAAAAGCCCATCTCCTCACCCTGATTCTGATTGGCCCTTATACATATAAGCCCTGGGCCTCTTTTCTTTCATATGAACCAACGACCCCGCAGTCGGGCACCAAATGTTTTATATAACCCGCCCCCGAAGCCAAAACCTTTGTATTTCATTAATTTTTGGTTTTCATATGTTTTAAAGGGTTTCTGTGAGTTAAATATTTGAGATAATCTCTACCGTTCATCTGAAGTGATCAGACGGATCACACAATTTTGCATCGCAAGTTTTATCGGGCGCATTTTATTTCCCCTTCCTATTGACTACCCCCAATGGATCCTCCGCTGTTGGATATATCCGCCACATCTCCGATCCAACGACCCTTATTTGCTCCAATCATAAGCTCTTTCCTCCGCCTTGAACCTTCCGATCCATTCTCCGCCGTCGATGCGATGCGGATCGAAGGCCGTGATTGTCGCATCGGGGCTCCTCATCCATTGCCTCCTCAGATCGTGAAGTCTCGATTGCATACGGCGTCCACGTGTCCCGGATCGGGCGATCTAGGTGCATCTCCGACCTTGGTTAAAAACATGCGGCCCCACTCTATAATGTGCACCGCCGAGATCTCGGTCGTTGATCTCTGCGGATCACGACTCATATTTAACCTCTCTCTTGCCTTGTATATCATTTCGTTTAAACCCCATTTTTTCAATCCGGCCATTGATCTCATTGGTGATCATCAAACGACCCATGATCACCTAGGAAACCCCGAATTTCCTCAATGCATTGTCCCCCCCACCAAAGGTTTTAAACCTTTTTCCTTTTCACTTTCTCCCATTTCATTATAAAGTGGCCTTTCCACATTATGTTTCCTCGGTTGCTCCCAACGGTCGATCTCTGCAAGATCGACGAATCTGACTTGATTTTCACCACCATTTTTTCCAAACCACCTCCATTTGACTTCTGCACACAATATCCACCGTTGGATGTTGTCATCCAACGGCCACGCTCCAAAACTAAGCCTCCTAAGCAGTCTTACCCAATAACGCAAGATTTTATAACATTTTTTGTATTTTGCAAGTTTTAATGGTTCTTCCATTATATTAAAGAAAATAAAAGCCAAGGATGACAATCCTCCAAGATTTCACTTATCAAAGAAAAATCATTGAGCGGGGTTCCATGCCATGTTTCATCAGTGTATCATGGATGCTGAAGCCATATGAGCCCCTGTCATACCTGCACATCAACAAGAAACAGTGAAATTCAAAAGAGTATCAGTGTTGATGACCTAAGCACAACAGAACAGAGGATTGAGGATTAATTCTACAGTTTAATGGATTACGGCTAAGATTGATTATCAAAAGCCTAATCCATTGAATTAAACACAATTAAAAGACAAATCATAAATATTTGTCGATCGGAAAACCTCCACTACCACATCATAGGCCGTGATTCCTCTCAACTACCGGTGCCACAGCAAATGCTTGTTCAACGAAGAGGCAACTCTACTAATAAGAGCGAATGTTGCTCAATACGGCGGGAACAAACAGGGTGACCCAAACGAGTTATTGAAAAAGGTGACACGAGCCTTAAAGTCAACAAAAGCTTCAATGAAAACAAAATTTAATGTAAACCAATTAATACAGAGAAATATCTGAAATCTTCTCCATTGAGCCCCTCAAAGGCTGAGAAGCATTAACTGTATTAATTGAACTTAGAAGATCTTTTATCTCGTTCGACCTCCTCATTTTCCTATAAAATCTTCTTGAGGAGCTCATTGTAAAGGGTTGGTTGATCACTAGTTGTAATACTGAAACTATTTGAAATAATACATAGTCTGTTGAAGTTGAAGAAGAAATTGAAGTCTTGGAAGTCCTGATGATGTTGTTGCATGATTGTGTTCTTGAGAAGGCTCTATCATTGGATCCATGAGCTTGGCTGTTGGTGAAGTATTTTGAACTGTTTAATGTTTTCCCCTATTTTCATTTTGTTCCATAAATTATTACTACAGTAGGATGAAATTTTTAGGCTAAGAAATGACTCTTGGAAGCACCTTAGACCTATTTATCCTTCACTGTTTTATGTTTTCTTCTTCTGAGGTATTTTAGAGTCTTTAATCTCTCTCTTTAGTCCTCATGCTTGTTTATTTCCTTAATAGTTCAAACAGTTGGTTCCAACATGATTTATGGTTCTCCCTGCTTGTCTGTTGCCACTTAAAGGTTGTTATTGAAGTCTCCCTTTGAAGTATCTTTGTTTACAGTAAGCCAAGGAGGTCTGTTCTGATCATGCCCCTTGTCCTTGCTTGAATAGTTGGCTTAAAGGTCTTTATAGTTGTGATCATAGATGTATTTAGGTTCTCCCTCTTCTATGACTGTGATTATCAGTGAATATTTTATGTTTTCTAAGTCATTTGAAATAAAATCTTCGAGGAAATAGGTGTTCCCCGAATCTTAGATTTCATTTTAAAAGTTGTTTTGAAGTCATTATTTGCTTAAAGTGTGATTTGTAGAATTCATGGTTAGCCCTGTCTATCAAATAGCTCTTTATTGTTCAAGTTGTGCTTTCAAATTCCCTTTGTTGAGAATTAAACTTCTCTTTCCAAATCATTGATGTCCATCACATTCCAAAACCAAAGGATCCTGCGGTCAAGTTAGATTTTCCCTTTGATATCCCATATCCATTGATAAGTTTGTCATGACCTCTTTTTGACTCCATTGCCCAATAAATCTAACATTTCCTCTTTCTATCTATCTTTCCTAGACCTTTTAGGTTTTGCTGTATCAATTCCAACCAAACAAATAAACAAACACTTGCACTTAATAACTAGTCTAAAACCAATACTCAAAGCACACAAGATAAACCTTTGCAAAAAAAAAAAATTTGAGAGATCCCTCTCCGAGAGTAGGAGGACTAGATCCTGTAACTCTACAGATTGGTTTTGATGTTGCCTTATCTTTTGATTTTCCAAACTATCAAAACACGGGGGACCAACAAAGATCAAGAAATGAAAATACATTTTTCAAGACTCCATTTATTTGGCCAGAAAATATGCCAAATGAACATGAGGAAAGAAACATTGTTGAACAACAACAATCTCTAGGTATTATTAATTCTTCATAGGTAGAGGAAAGATAAATTTATATTGATTCTAAAATATCACATGCACAACGATAAGCCATGGAATACCTTTATAGGGGCTCTATGTGAGATGTTGAGGTTGCATAAGAAGTGTTAGTGGATGGAGATCCACATGGTTATCCATTGTGGGTTTCCAAGGTTATAAAGGTCATTAAAGAAAATGAAGATGTTATAGCGATTGAAGTACATTGGTATGCCACAAATACACACCCATTCAATGGTGAGTACAAGCTAAAAATGGTAGTTGATAAACAAATTGGTTGAAAGAGAAAAGGAAAGGATACAATATAAATCGTCATCGCAGTGACCTCTTCAAATAGGAGGATGTTGACATACTTGTTTTTGACTTCAATTTAATAAAGAGAGAAACTCTTTGCTTTAGGACCATAGAGATTATGAAGAGGTTGCTACCACAAGAAACTATGTTGAGATGGGAGTTTATTGAACCCGGTGCTAGATCTAGAAGACTTTTAAAATCTAAAGTGTCGGGCACACATGTTGACTCAGATGGGGAACTAGTTAATGAAATAGAATAATATGGGACATCTTCATCTGCATCGATTCATTCATATGTTGTAGACTCTGATGGTGTGCCAAAACATATGAGTGATTTTGAATAATTGTCTAAGACATTATATGTAAATGATGTTTTCATGGTAACTTGAAATAAATATCTTACTTCCATATGATCTTACATGGAGTTATGAGTCATTTCTATGTTTATTGCATTTTATTTTTTAATTATGAAGAATTCATTTGTTTAGAATATCCACAATGCAACAATAACTTTGATAAATAATTTATGTTTCATTCAATCTAATAGTATTGATATTTTGATTAAAAGTAAAAAATATTAGAAATTAATGTCGAATTTTTAAATTATACAGTGATATTGTCATGATATTATTTATTGTCATCATTTGATATACTATAGTTAAAAAATCGTTGTAGTTTTAATGCCCCATTCAAAGTGGATAATTAATTTTGACAGTTGACATTGAAGTTTTTGTTGTAATTGAACAAACTATCTTAGGCTAACATTTCAAAAGAGCTATACTTTTAGTCTTTAAAATAAAAATTACTCTTGTTATGTTGACTCTTTCATTCAAGTGTTCATTTTTAAAGTTTTTTTAGTCATATAATTTGTCCATAATGCCCCATTACAAGGGGATATTTAATTTGATGGTTGATTTTTAAATTTTTGTCATAATGTGTCAAGTTGTCTTTGGGTAAGATTTTAAAATAGCTACACTTTTAGCATTTAAAAAAGAAATTACTCTTGGTATAATGACTCTTTCATATAGGTGTTCATTTTTTAAGTTTTTTTTAAGTCATATAATTTGTACATAATGCTATGGTTGAAATATGTTGAAAACTTAAGGTTTTTTGTAGTCATGATATTTGATTTTAATTCCACTGTTGAAAATTTGTCAAAATTTTGAAGTTATTCTGAGTCATGATATTTTATCTAATGCTATAGTTGAAAATTGTTATAATTTTAGGGTTGAACCTTGCCGTTGCACTGTTGATCCTGTTACTGAAGATAGAGTTACTCATTTAGTCTAGTAACTCGCATAACTTCTCCCACATCTCTTCACTTGGAGTAGATAATTTAGTCACTCTTTTGTAGGTCTTATATACTTCTGTATACTAGGCAGAAGTAGGCTTGATGACAAAAATGTGATTGACCTCATGCTGGATACTTAAATCATTTTCTAGTGCCTCGAGAAAAGCCTTCCCTGTAATGCTGCCTAGTATGCTTGCAAATTTAGAACCATATTTAGAAATATCCATCAATTTCTTGTTATAATCACTCAAGGTGATTAATTTATCATTTATTAAAAATAAACTTTGAAGTCCTTTCTCATTCAACACTTCAAGTCATGAAGAATCATGCACACTAATTTCCAACCATTATGACATTTTTTCTCTAGCCGCAACATAAGGTTCTCCTTTTGTTAACACTCTATTGACTTCCATTATTGTATCACTCCATCTTAAATCTGCAATTCTTTCAAAATTTCTCATACTTATTCTTAGAATTCAGAAATTTGATGAGGCTTGTAGCTTATGTTGGCATGTCTCCTAGTTGATATCTGTTTTTCTCAACTGCGTCCTTAGACTTCTAAATTAATTCATTCTTCTCAAAAATAATTTGAATGGAAGGCCAAATTTTGTTCATGGAATTATGGATATCTATCCATATGTTTTCCTTAGCTTGGAATAATGTTTAAGCCATGGTAGCCTCTTTCCCTAATTGTTGTAGTATTTGTGTGAGTCTTTGAGACTTCAACCATATATGAAGTTTTTATCCTTGTTTTTTGCCCTTTTATGCCCTTAACCTATCCTTGTAGTTTTTGTATTTCTTCTCCTTGTATGGATATGTCCTCCATAGCCTTTGTCAATTTACCAGCAACATCTAAGTCCCTCGCTGGGGCTGTTGCTGATGTAGAAGCCTTTGTTGTAGTTGAGGCAGCCATTCTTGTTTGGGGAATTGTTGTAATAGGTATAGCCTCCAGTGGGACTAAGGCTAACTCTTCATTTTGTTCCTTTTATTTTACTAATTTCTCCAATTCCACTTCCATGTTCCTAATTTGTCCATTTTTATCCATGATGAATTTGAGCATATCTTCCATGCAGCTCTGCCTCCCCCATTTCTTGCCCATAACATCCTCGTGGCCTGTACTTTTAATCGTTTCCTAAGTACGCAATGTCAACATTCTTATTTTTGATAATTTCTTCGTTTTCGACATTGGCTGGGGTCATATCCTATTTCTCGATAACTGTGTCTTCTAAGTATTTAATTTTATTTTCCTTGGATTGAGAAGAGATATTTTCAATCTTTAACTCGTGTTTGGACTTTGGTGAGTGACGACCGCAACTTAGAAGCATTCATCGAAATTTTTTCAAGGTGGAAAATATAATTTCCTATTTTCTTATGCATCACCATATGATTAATGGGATGGATGTCCCTATGTAATATCCCAAAAGGGAGAATGCAATAATACTTAAACAAAATATAAGAAACGCAACTAAGTAAAAACAAATCTAGGGACAAAATAAGAATATACAAAGAAGTTGAGCCATTTTTATTATATGGATATGATTTAGTTACACAATGTATAGAAAAATGAGTAGATCTAGCCAAAGAGATGGCCTACAGAATCTCACCCTGATCATGCTACAACTGTACTGTCATGCATTGGCTTACGGAAGAAATATTACTATCCCATGCATAAAGATATGCATGAATTGCATCCAAAATGTGAATCTAGGGCGCTTATGTGACATGATGGTGCCCAGAGACTGGATGGTGTATTGAAACTAGGTAACCGAAAGGATTTTCCAGGATCTACAACTTTGGAAAATCACCCTCCTAGGGTTTGATCCCTTTATCTGTTGGGATTACGGATCTAGTATATCTAACAAATAGATGGTTTAAATATGTCACAATATCATATCTAATCTTGAAGGGTCGATCCCTCCTCCCGGATCTGAAGCTAGAGCTCTGAATCTAGCTTATCATCCTCAATGATGATTCTGTTCAGCACGCTACTGGCTTCACTCATAAAAGCTAGCATTTGTAAGGGAGAGAGAACTATACACCTTTAAAATATGCAATGACTTAATGGGAATATGTGTAAGATGAAAGGATGATGCCTCCCCGGTGTTACTAGCTAAAATGCTAGCAACTTCCTTCCTCCTTTGGATGCCAATAATGAATGAACTAATGCAAGGTGAAATTCTGCTGCTGAGGTCAATAACTTTTGGCACGATGCTAGATCTAATATGAAGCCACAGGAATGTTGATATTCAAGACCAATTGATAGGAATAATCTGGTTCTCCAAGGCGAAATATTGAGAAAACCTCCACCTTCCAAAGCAGTCTTTTAAGTGTCCCCAATTTCCTAAATAAGACCATTCTCCCACAAAGTAGGAAAATATCACTGGCATAATACTTGATGTGTAGAATGAAGTACAAAAATCTCCCCGAGCTATGAAAGAGGTGGGATTCCTAACCGGGAACGCCTTGTGCTAAACAACGCTGATATTTGCTAAACAGCAAGAAAAGCAATGGAATGTCACATGACAATTCTGAATCTAAAAGGACACATCAAAATATCTATTCAATATCCTTCCTTCGTTGTTGTCTTCATCTCCTTTATATGTTTATGAGCCTTCCCATGCCTTGGCCCTCACATATATTTTTCCAAATCATCCATCATGTCTGGGTACGATGTACACACCCTCTCCATAATGTGTGCATTAATTGCCTGACTTCCTCCATCACTTCATCATGAATGCTCTGTGATCTTATGTTTTATCCCTTCAGGGATCTTAGTTGACTACTTCAATCTCCATGATCTATCTCATTAATGAGACATGATCTCCAATTCCATTCACATTAGTAGTGGCTCCACTGCCCTGTTATGCTAGATCTCACTTCATTGAACCTGCAATTCCACCACATAAAAATTGAATATTATTCATCATGAGGATTATGGGTCCCTCCACCCCTTTTATTTACTTAATTATTAAGGTTTGTTAAGAACTCTAATATTCAAATATCATGTAAGGGTAGAATATTCAGATCACTCTCAGAAAAATGTTGCTTTTCTCAAAGTGGCACACCAAAAGTGGATGCTACGGCAAAAATCACTCCCTCCAAATGCTTTATTCTCATATGTGGAAAGACACTTCCCATTTATCCTGATAATACATGCATGCATGTCCGACTCCAAAGATGCCTCTCTAGAATGTCTAGAATGACACTCCAACTAAAAAGTTAGATACCCTTCCTCATCGATGAATCTCCAAGTGGCAACCATATGATGACCAAGGATTATCCTCTATACATGAGATACATAAGATGAAGTGGTTCATTCCCAAGTGGAAAATCCCAACTCATGAAATATTTCTCCAACCCATGATACATCAAGTAGATTACATATATCAATGCCCTCATCACTAGCCATGTTAGCGATGTAAGAATAAAACATCACATCATCATAGTGACAAACAAAGTAGGGAACAGGAAAACTAAGCAGTTTCAAACCATATTCTCCCAACAACAACCAACGCAACAAAGCCTTCGACTTCCATCTAGATCATCATGAAAGTAAGTAAAGAAACCATACTCCCTCAAAATAAACCCAGCACCAACAATTCTTCTTGTTGCTATGCCAAATCATCAATGAGAATATGAAACCATACTCTCTCGTAAACCAACGTAGAAATGCCTCTTGTTGCCATACTACACATCAGCCATGTACAAATCAACAGTAGCCATATTCTACAAAGCCACTTATAAACAAAGCATCTTTACTATATCATCATTATCTGTTCGTATTATAATCTAAACTGATATAATGCAGAGCACCTAATCCTCAACAAATTGCACAATGTATGGAAAGAGTTCAACCATACTCTCAATGGTAACTACCACCCATATGAGTTCTGCCTCACCATTATCATAAAATACCTAAGTGGGAAACAACAATATGGTAATGGACATGTGAGATGTCTCATCAACATAAATACAAACAAGCTCCCATATGCACATCATGTGAGGATTATAATTTCTCCCAAATGAAGTACATACATGAACATGAGATACATCCCAAACATAAATACATGTAAACACATGAGACATACCCCAAAGAAGTAAATACATGGATATAGAATCAACATTGATATCCAAACTTTCTCATCAACAGCCAAAGTAACCATGCCTTCTTCTTACGCATTCTTCCAGGTGATACGCAAAGGCATGAATGAGAAAATTATGACTCATTGAGTGGTAGCCATACTCACCCAGAAACTAGCACAACCATGCTTCTTGATGCTTTGTATCATAGATCTGCAAGTGGTTTGGAACCCCTTGCTCCATATCATCAACAATTCATCCCAATGGGAATGATGGATCTAATCCATACATGTATCTCATGTGACCTTAACCTCCTCGAGCGTTGAAGAGAACTTTGCACTCCTGAGAATTTTGAAGTGCACATCAATGAAGATCTCTTAATGAGACCTTCCTCTCATCCATGGCCTTCCAAAACCAATGAGGAGTTACCGGGATGCTTTGTAAATAGAAGTCTCACCTTAGACATGCAATTCTAATTGAGAAAGTGTCATCGAAGAGGAAAAAAGAATTTTCTATAAGATGTCTGCATTCATCATCTTAACCTCCATTGATTCATGAGTGAAGAACCTTTATAATGCTCCAAGAATAATGGTGCCTCTTCATTATCACCCTGCTACTAAGTGACAACACGTAAGTCTGCGGGGTAATACATATGTTGTCTCAAAGCAAGGTCAAATATTGATCTCATAACCGGTCATTGGCCACAGGATCATGCTCATCCCTTCTTTTGAAACTCTACACTTCAACTCAAAGGGTTGAATGTAGTCCATCCATGAAAAATTGGGATAGCTTTTCATCTCCTCCTTGATCAAATCAAGGGTCCTCTACGTTGTGATATGTTACGCTAAAATCAACATTTTTTCCTAACCCTTCGTTATGCATTGTACGATGGCATGTCCCTAAGTTCAATAGATCTACTAAAACAATAGGTGATGAATGTGTATACATACCTTGGATCAACTGATGTGTGCCCGGAGACTATCTTGACTGATAGAACTCAAGAGTTCCTCCTACCCGGAACAATGGTGTCTCCAAATACGTGAAGATGGTTGCTCATACAAATGTACCGGTGCTAGAATATTCCTCCTTTTCCTCATGCATCTCACAAGATCTCATGCATGGGACTCTATGTGTCAAGAGCTCAAGACTATCCTGCAAAGTTGCAAGTATCTCTTCTCCGGATGTAAGTACTTTGCGGTACAGTGGTGAATGTAGTGACTTCTTGTCGAGTGACAAGATTGACATCCTCCTTTGTTTCCCTTAGGAAATATCTCTTTGTAGTGTTATGGCCTAAATATACCTCGGTACAGAAAAGCGAGGAATCTAGGGTAACATCAAACCCGCTTAACTTGGTAGCTAGCCCTACCGGTTAGGAAAGGGCTCTCTCCTTGTTAATATTAGCAAAAAATAATCGATGAGGCTTTAGATGACTTGATTTAAAGACTGATTTTAGGCTAGGTATGTGTGCAAAAAGAGTTTGGTTGATTTTAAGGGTGTTTTGTTGGCTCGAATGGAAAAGCTGATTTTGAGTCTCGGGAATGAGGCTCGATTTTGCAGTCTCAATGGGGAAAGGTAGGCAAGCTGATTTGACACTTGAATTGAAAGATAAGAGCTTTAGACATGTGAGGAGTTTAAGAGGTACAAGAAACCTTCAGGGTCCTCTTCAAATAGTTGAAAACATAAATAACTAAGCAAACCTTTAGGCGGTATTTGTAATTTCAATGGATTACTACCTTTATCCTTAATTTTGTTTTAGTTAAGAAATAAGAGAGAAAATGGCATACATAAAACTTTGATGAAATTACATTTTACAAAGAAACACACTATCAAAGAAAAATGCCACATGAATCCCAGAGAGTGCGCAAACCCTGGTCTATTCCTTTGCACGAAATGCTTAGAGATAGATATCTGATGATGCTCAAAGCAATCCCAAAAGCCAAACCATGCTAATGACTGAAAAAAAAACATAAGATATAGGCAAACAACAACGATCCTAGCTTCTAGAGGTCGAGAATGTGATTTTAGGAGCTGTTCCAACAAAATATGGCGAGAACTAGAAAGTAGGTGGTGGAACAACTTGCCTCTAAAAAACTAGGAAAACGATTCATTCGATTTGCAAACTACCTTTTGATGGATGAATCTACCTCTATGAGTGAAAATTTATAAAAATTACATCAAGATCCATCAGACCATTAGATTAAATCATGAGTTTGGAAATTTAGAAGTAGAAAGTCAAAGCATCAAAAACTAGGCAACGAGTTTTGGGTCAAAATGAGTAAATTTAAATCGTACAACTGTTTCTCTCTGTAGTTCTTTTTCTCTTCAGCTGATTTTAGGCCTTCCCAGTGTCAAATTTTCTCCAAGTGGTCTTGTTGGAAAGGTATACTTGTCTAATTTCCAACGTAAGTGGAATTTACCGAATTTGGCCTTCATTTTCCCCTCTAAAACTGATTTCTCCCAACAGCAGCTTCCTATGTGTCAAAAAAGGCGAGAAAGGTCATTTTTTGGGAGTGTTTTGACCCTTTTGGAAGCAAAACTGTCAAAATTTCTTGGCCATTGGTAGGCATGCATATTTTTCCATGAAAAATCCAAAAATGTTGAGTTTTCATCAAAAGGAATCCCCTATCAAAAGCGCGGTGGTAGCGCATTAAATGACTTTGTGTTTTAGCTCAAAAATTTCAAAAATGCAAAAAGTGTCCCAAATTTTTTGAAATTTGCGCTGATTTTCCTCCATTAAGTGCTATGCTGGAGCAAGGAAGCCTCGGCCAAGATCTAAAGTCTATCATGTTTTCCGCATTTGAGGCCTTCTTCCTTGTGCTTTCAGATCTTCCCATCCTTGCTTTGCAAACATGGTTTCTCGCCCAATAATGATTGGCCATGTGCCTCAACATGTTATTTTCTTTGACCTTCTCTGGCATCCTTTCCCAGAGTGCAAGTTTGTTCTCTCCGAAGCCAAGATTCACGATCGGCTCAATCTCTTGCTCATACCCATGATCACTTGTCTCTTTCCATTGTTTCCTTTGGTTTTTGAAAAATGTGGTTGTGTACATGGATGGTTTTGTGGATAACGGTGTGAAATATGGTGGAGGAATGAAATGTTTAGTTGTATGAAAGAGAGTGTAAAAATATGTGTGTGAATTAGAGTTTGGGGATGGGAGTAAAGTTTTAGGGATGTGAATAGGAGTTTAGAAGTGTAGGGTTGGGAAATTATATGTGGAGAAGGGGATTAAGGGGAAAATATGGGGTGGGATTAAGGGGATAGTAAAATAGGTTAATGAAACTAGAAAATAAGTGAGGGAGAAAAAAGGTGAGGGAATGATGGCCACAAAATCAAATTTACAAACCCCTAAGTAATCATGTCTTGAGCAACAATTGCAAGGAAGTAGGGGTTTGAAATTTTTGCCTAAATCATCATAAAAATATTAAGACACATTTTCATTGGCATTTGAAGAGTTTTTTACTTACTTTTTACTAGGAGAAGCCAAGAAAATTGAGAATTTGAATAATTTGTGGTGAAAATGGCTTGCGACTCTATGCGCGTAGCGCCACAAACCCAATGCATAACACCTTTTTGCAAGAGACTTTTGGAGACCTTCTCAGGTGTCAAAATTGGGTGCGGGATAGATTGATGGAATTATTAACTTGAGTCTAATTTCCAACCCAATGGAATATTTAAATTTGGAGAGTTCATTTTTCCTGTCAAAAATCAAATCTCCCAAAGTGGTCAAAATGTGCAAATGATGCCGCCTCAAGCTGATCATTAGATCCAGCACGGTCTTCCTCAGCTCAAAATTGAGCTCATGATAGCTCATTAGAAATATATTTATGTCTAGTTATCATTTGACTCATCAAGCAAGTCATTTGGCCAACCAAGCTAGGAGAAAGCTTGATTTTCCCAAGGTCACTTGATTACATCAATTCTCTGACGTAGCGCATTTTTGACATTTCTATAAAACCATGACACACATGTAAAAGTGAAAGGATTTTTTTCTTCCTTGGCCAATTTTGGACAAAAACCTCTCTCTCATGTTTCCCAAATTCATCTTTCTTGCTCGGAAACATCATTGAAGTAAAACCTATCGATGTGTGGAGCAGGATTTTTTGAAATGAAGTGAAAGTAGAGGGATAAGAGAGCTTCTAAATTCTTGAGAAAATTTTGGAAGTAGGGAGGATGTTATAAAGTAGAGAAGATGGAATTTCAAATATTGAGTGAGGGGAAGAGGTCAGAAAAGGGAAAAACACGGAGCTAGCCTAGAAATTTGTCAAGTTGTAGCAAGAAACTAGGGTTGTGCGAAAATGAGGAATTTGAGGGATATCGATGGGGAAGTGTTTAATAAGGTGCATTAAGGATAGGGAGATTGTATTAACATCGGGATACAAGTTTTGCGATGATTTTACCATCCAAGAGAAATTACCTTCAAAACCCTGGGAGAGGGAAATAGACCTTACCTAGGCACAAGCTGAAGCATGAGCAAGGTGTAAAATGACCCATGGAACACGACATGATGATTAAAACCCTATGAATGATGGTACACTCAGCTGAGTGGTGACATGGACCGACATTTGGACAACTTTGACAAGAGTAGAAACAAACCCTAGACCTAATGCACAGTGACCAAATTTTTCTTGAAGACTCCTTTGAAATGAAAAGAATTGTGCTGTTTCTATAAAATCACTTTGTAAGAGCATGTTTGATCTGGCAGAGGAAGGCTGCAAAGACTGACACTAACATTGGCTCCAATGGGGATGGTAGCTCCTTGGAGGTGCCAAGAGCAGCAGAATCTTTGAACGGACAATGCCTTCATCCATTGGGCAATGGAGTCAGAAACTCAAGCTGAAATGCATGGTGAAAAATGATGAATTAGTTACACAGAATTGACTCTCACTCAACTGAAAGCTGAATCGATACTTAAACTTCAACCTGACAAAACTAGAAAAGATGCTCAATATGGAAACACTTATTCAATACAACCTGCTCTAGTTGTTCCATTCATCACACAGTCAGTGAAATGAAACAGCCAATGCAACCAAGTAAGTATTAAAATCTAACATTTGAATTCTCATGAAATTAACGCTTATGAACAACAAGAGAACTGCGAAAGGTAGCTCCCCATGAAAACTTGGAAACGAATCAGATTGAATACTACGGATTCTCTATGCGCCTCCAAAAATCTTTGCATAAGGATCTTGAAGTTCATGCACGCGGGACTTAGTTCATCCAATGGATTACTTCTCTTATTCTCATACCATAGTCTGAAAGTTTGTTTTGAGCTTTGTGACGAGACTCTGCTAAAAATGACAAAGAAACCCGGTACAACAGGATCAAGGTTATATCGACACACGTTTCAATAACGTATGATCGATAAGGAAAGACTTTTGGTACAGACATCATCCAACATTAGCTATTCGATCATGAAAAACTTGAAAATGCAATGCAACCCATTTTCTATTGGTTCCGATGAGATTACCTTGATTTCATCTGTTTGCTCATTTGAAGATTTACTATGCCAATTTCCTTCAAAAGGCGAAATGATTCAAAACAAAATGGTAGGGAATCCATCTTGCATCATTTGATCGTATGTGCTAGCTTCCAAGTCCTCATACGCAACCGACAGTGTGGCATTCGGGGTGCGGATATGATAAACCTTAAACAAGGTTTTTTATTGCCCTCAAGATGGTCTAGATCGAGACTTGTCGGCAGTCTTTGATAGTGACAAGATCAAAACAAAAGGCAAAGATCCTTCACTTACTTCAATTTGCTGCACTTTCCTCATCATTTCCGTAGTTGATATGCATTGGTTGGTCAATGTATTAGAAATTTCTTGAAAAGTGAAATTATTCTCCCGAAACTAGGCTGGCCGGTTGTTTGCGAATTAGCTTGTTTGGAGAACATAATCATCATCATGCGATCAAACTAAGGCAAATCATCGGTATAAAACACATCATCAAACATACATGTCATATCAACGAGATCTCTCTTCTCCAAGATGATCTAGAAACAATCATTATCATATCTGTGACAAGCGGGATAGAAACAAAATGTTTTGGATCATCAACTTGTTCTAACTATTTCAATCAGCGAGCCATGGGCTTCCAGCATTATACTTATTCTTGTGATGATCTTGCATCATCTCTTCCTTGCTGCCACCAAAATGTCAAGCTTTACCTCTAGAAATGACGATTCCTTTGGATCTATGTTTTTCATCTCTTCTTCCTTCAACTTTTCCCTTCGGATCAACAAATGAGCCTATACATCTCTTGCATTGTGCATCTCTTCAAGTGTTGAAAAATTCCTTTCTCTCACCGGTTGAAACTCCATTTTCGGATCAAAGGCACCGGGTAGTGCAAGAGAGGATCAGGGAGGAGGTCTCATGATAAGCAGCATCGAATAATAAACTTGGTTAAATACGGAAAAAAACTATTTATCTTTGTCTCCTGGTGTCTTTTCGGCTGGTTATACTCTTCTATAATCAAGAAAGGGTTAAATACGATCATCCACTGTCGAGGAAAACTCTAACAAACTGCGCGATGCGAGATGCTCGCATCGAGACGGGGTTTTGAACCAACTCTTGACTTTGCCTTGCAAAGAAAGAGAAAAAAATCCTAATATTGACATCCTCTTCATCAACTTCAAGTCAGAAAAAGACTCAAGTACATGAACATGTCTCTCGATAAGTGATGTTGTCGCGTTCACCATCAAATCTTGGTAGATATAGATCATGAATTTTAAGGAAAGCATGGGATATAGGAGGTAAAATCAGAGGCTTGTAACAATCTAGAATTTTACAAGGTATAGGGGTATGTACAAATCTTTGCTTGAGAATCGATCTTGATCTCTTGAGGTTCATCGAGTTTGAGAGATGGTCATCACAAGATTCGGAGAAGAAAGGCCTTGTTGATCAAGCTGAAAACACGCATAAATATTTGGTATTCACAATCTTCAAAGGGAAGGAATCAAATCTGGAGCCGAGGATCTTTCTCAAATACAATATACTTTGCAAAGCAGCTGTGACATTCTTGGGAAAAGAGAAGAAATAATTTATGACAAAGACAAAATGTCTTGGATGAAATTCAACTTGAATACGATCTTTCCATATTGTCCTTTCATGTTTCTCTTGAGTCGAGGTTCATCCTCCCGATTAGGTCATGGATCTGATCTCGAGGAAACTGATTTAGGTCGCCGGAGTGAATGATTTCAGCCTTGTGATGTATGATCATTGTCCACCATCAACAATCGGATACGAACTTGATTAGATTTTCACAGAAACTAGATGTTCGGTTCATAAACTAGGGCGGGGTCATTTAGTAGCATTCATCTACTTTGCTAATGCAAAGCAAGAGCGTTTCGAAGGCTACAGCTAACTTCAAGCTTCGTTTATGGTTTATAAAGAAAACAAACAAATTTTCTCCCCGGTATAATTACCGCCACTTATGTTGTGGCCTAAATCTACCTCGGTGAGAAAAGGTAGAATCTAGGGTAACATCAAACCACGCTGCTTTAATATAGCTAGCCCTACCGGATCGGGAGAGGGCTCTCCCTTGTCAATCTCAGCAAAAAATAATCGATGAGGCTTGAGATGACTTGATGTAAGAGCGATTTTAGAGCTAGGTATATGTGCGAAAGAGTTTGGTTGATTTTAAAGGGTGTTTGTTAGCTCGAATGGAAAGGAAGATTTTGAGTCTTGGGTAGGCTCGATTTTATGAGAATCTCCAATGGGGAAAGGTAAGAAATTTATTTGACACTTCAATTCAAAGAAATGGAGAGATTTAGACAGGTGAGGAGTTTAAAGGGCAGAAACCTTCGGGGGATCCTCTTCAGCAGTAGAAAACATAAATAACTAAACAAACCCTGGCGAAACCTTGCGATTTCAATGGATTCTACCTTTATATTTGTTTGTTTAGGTAGAAGAAATAAGAGAGAAAATGGCATACATAAAACACTAGTAAACTTACATTTTACAGAGAGAAACACACTATCAAAGCAAAATTCCACATGAATCCCATAAGTGCGCTGAGACACGGTATTCCTTTGTAAAATGCGGAGATGAATGTACAATGATGCTCAAAAGCATTCCCAAAATTCCAACCATGCTAATGGCGAAAAAACATAAGATATAGGCAAGCAACCACTGATCCTAGCTTCTGAAATTCGAGCTCATGAGTTTAGGAGCTATTCCAAGAAAATATAAGCAAGAACTAGAAAATGAGCGGTGGAACTGACTTGCCTCTAAAAACTAGGAAAGCTGATTCATTCGGTTACAGAAAAGCTACCTTTGATGGATGAATCTACCTCTATGAGTGAAAATTGTAAAATTACATCAAGATCCATCAAATTAAATGAAATTACATCATGATTTTGACATTTAAAGTAAGAAAATTGTTACTAGCCTTCAATGGGGGATTTTGGGTCAAAGAGTAAATTTACTCCAATGCGCGTGCTTTTAATTTCCCTATGCGTTGCGATTGTTTTGAAACTGATTTTGGAGGCCTTCCAGTGTCAAATTTTCTCCAAGTGGGCTTGTTGGAAATGCCTGTCTAATTTCCAACACAAGTGGAAATGTCTAGATTATCCTTCATTTGCCCCTCCAAAACTGATTTCTCCCAACATTGCTTCTGTGTGTCAAAAAAGAAGGCGAAATGAAATTTTTTGGGGTGTTTTTGACCCTTTTGGAAGCCCAAACATCATTCTTGTCCATTCGTAGGCATGCATATTTTTCCATGAAAAAATCCAAAAATGTTGATTTTGCATCAAAAGAGTTCCCTATCAAGCACGCACCGGGGGCATGGCGTTGGGTAGAAAAACCTATGTTTAAGCTCAAAAATTCCAAAATACAAAAAGTGTCCCAATTTTTTTGAAATTTGGGCTGGGTGTCCTCCATTAGGAGTGCTATGCTAGGCCCGAGAAGCCTCGGCCAAGATCTAAAGTCCTATCGTACTTTTCCACCGCTGCAGAGGCAGCTAGCTTCAACAGCCTTCAAGATCTTGATCCTTGCTTTGCAAACATGGTTTCTCGCCCAATATTGATTGGCCATGTGCCTCGGCATGTTATTTTCTTTGTTGACCTTCTCTAGCATCCTTTCCCAAGTGCAAGTTTGTTCTCTCTAGCCAAAGTTGATACGACTCAATCTCTTGCTCATACCATGATTCTTGTCTCTTTCCATTGTTTTCCTTTGGTTTTGAAAAATGTGGTTGTACATGGATGGTTTTGTGGATAATAGTGTGAAATATGGTGGAGGAATGGAAATGGGTAGAGTATATGGAAGAGACTCTAAAAATGTGTGTGTGAATCAGAGTTTAGGGATGGGAGTAAGAGTTTTAGGGATGTGAGTAGGGTTTAGGGAGTGTAGGGTTTGGGAAATTATATGTGGAGAAGGGGATTAAGGGGAAAATATATGATGGGAGTGGGATTAAGGGATAGTAAAATGGGTTAATGAAACTAGAAAGTAAGTGAGGGAGAAAAAAGGTGGGGAATGATGGCCACAAAATCAAATTTACAAACCCTAGCTGATCATGTCTTGAGCAACAATTGCAAGGAAGTAGGGTTTGAAATTTTTTAAATCATCATAAAAATCTTAAGACACACTTTCATTGGCATTTGAAGAGTTTTTTGGCTGCTGGACTGGAGGGGAAACCAAACGTGAGGTCAAAATTTGAATGAATTTGTGGTGAAAATGGCTTATGACTCTGCATCTTGGCACTTCAAACCCAATGCAACTTGCTTTGTGAGCTTTTGGAGCCTTCTCGTCTCAAAAGTGGGTGCGAGATATCTGCGTGGAAATATTGGAGTCTGCTAAACCCAACTAGAATTTTTCAATTTTGAGTTCATTTTCCACGTGAAATGTTCGTCTCTTGAGCCTGGTCAAAATGTACCAAAATAGAGCTGCCTCAAGGCGGTCTTTATTGCGATCGACTTTGAAGAATTATTTCTCAACCTCAAAATTGAGCTCATGACGCTCATTGAAATATATTTGTGTCTGGTTATCCATTTTAGTCCTAAAGAAAGTCATTTGGCCAAACTAGGAAAGCTTGATTTTCCCAAGGTCACTTCGAGAGGTGCATGATTCTCCAGGGCAAGTTTGTATTTTTGACATTTCTCTAAAACCATGACACCTGTGTAAAAATGAAGAGTTTTTCTTCCTTGGCCTATTTGGACAAAAAATCTCTCTTAGGTTTCCAAATTCATCTTTCTTTCTCGAAACATCCGTGGAGGAAGTAAAACCTATGCTGATGTGTGGAACGAAGGATTTGTCGAAATGAAGGGGATAAGGGAGCTTCTAAATTCTTGAGAGAAAATTTTTGGAGTAGGGAGGGATGTTGGGAAGCGAGAGAGTGGAATTTCAAATATTGAGTAGGTGGAAGGGGTCCAAAGGAAAAACACATGCCTGGCCTAGAAAATTGTCAAGTTGTAGCAGAAAACTAGGGTTTGTTAATAGAAAATGAGGAATTTGAGGGATATATCGATGATGGGAAGTGTTGTAAGGCACAGTAAGGATAGGGGAAGGTGTATGAACATCGGATACAAGTTTTCTTGATGATTTGATAATGAGAGAAATTACCTTTAAACCCTGAAGGAGAAGGAAATAGACCTTACTAGAGCACAAACCCAGAAGCATGAACAAGGTGTAAAATGAGCCATTGGAACTTTGACATGATGATGACAACCCTGCGAATGATGGTACCTCCTTGAATGGTGACATGGATTGACATTTGGACAACTTTGACGGAGTAAGAAACAAACCACAAGACCTAATACCCTGGTATTAAGAATTTTCTTGAAGACTCATTGAGGCAAAGAAAATTTGACACTTGACTGTAAAATCATACAGCAAGTATGTTTGATCAACGGAGGAAAGTACATAAAAATGCAAACAACATGTAGCCACATATTTTCTTCTTCACATCAAACCTTCCTCAATGTGTGAAAGAAATCGTAAACATGCCCAAATTTTGTTTGCATGCTCCATGTAACTAAACCTCCAATCATTGGCTTTGCACCACAATATGAGGTGCTGCAATTTGGATAGCCTATTTTTCAACCACAGGATGTGGCATGAAAAATTCATCCTAACTCTTTCCTCCAAGTCCTAATAGTGGCAGGGAAAATATCTAAATATGAGCAAATATAATCTATTGGGCCTCTTCTTCCTAACATGTACATATAGGATCTTCTTTCTCCTTTGAGGTCGAAGTCTTGGAAGTTAGACTCCCTTTGAAAGATCTAGAGTGTTCCTTGTACTCTTTAAGATACAAACTAAGAGGCTCATGAGTCTTAGGTTCTCTTCTTTCTTCATTTCTGCATAACTCTCACCTTCTTCAAATAAAGTGGGCATAGTGAATCTATGATTATCGATATTCCTTTCTACGATAGGAAGTGCTTGGACCTTCCTCTTCAAATTTTCTTCTTTTGGATCTCTTCTTCCTTTTCCACCTCACCTTACTTTGATAGAACTCCTTGGAGAGATGCCTTGGATCTAAGAGGTAACAGTATAATCCTCCTTGTAGGTATATCTATATATCTTCTTCTTCTTTTTTGATACAAAAGATGAAGTGTCTAATTGGGCTTAGCAAGATCATGCTCTAATACACTATAATATCCCAAAGGGAAGATGGAGTAATAGTGTCTTTGTCACAGAACAGCAACTAAGTAAACAATAAATCTAGAACGCATCATGTGCTTTGGTGAGCCATTTTATTATGTGGAGATGATTAGGTTACACAATGTACGGAAAATGAGTAGATCTAGCCAAAGAGATTTCCTAGAATCACCACGAAATCATCCTACAACTAGCCTTTCTGCTGTGGTGAGCTTACGGAAGCAATACTGCATTTGTCCATTTCTCCACAAAGATAGCCATGAAATACTATAAAAGGAAATGTAGATCTAGGAGCTTATGACTACGATGATTCCAGAATTCAGAATCGTGGTAACAGATGGAAACTGTTATTTGTGAAACTAGCTCAAAAAATAGAAGAAAATCATCAATGCCTTAGAAATAAGCCACTTGAGAGGAAACCTCAATACATTACATAAATGAACAATTCTTGGATGATACAATTTACAAAACCTCCTTTATATATATAGGGTCCTTGGGGCCATAATGTAATCCTAGTGGAGACACCAATGTAATCCTAACTTGAAACCTATTTAATAATAATTTAAGGAGCACAATAATATGTAATATAGGGTTTACAAGGGTACAATAATAACAATAAGGGGGTTACACTAGCAACAATAAGGGATTGTGCTAATATATGGACTAACATGCCCCTCTCCTTCAAAAAAGTGTTGTCCTTAATGCTTTAGTAGCCTCGGGGTGTATGCAGCTATAAAATTCTCATCCTCCCATGCTAGAATCTTGATGCAGGTAAGTTCTTCCACTTGATGAGATATAAAAATTGATCGATTTCGTATTTTGTCGAGTTCTTGTTTTATGACCGCTTAGGAGTTCCAATATGATTTTCCTTCCTCATCAAGTTACGTGTTGAACCCAGAAGATTTTCACCTATAACAACTTCTTTAAGCATGAAACATGGAAAAGTGGATGCACTCGCGGCTTGAGGAAGCTCCAAAGTTTGTATGCCATAATTGCCAATATTTTGCAACACCTTGTAAGGACCATAGTACTTTGGCAATAATTTATTGTATTGTAGCTTGATTGAGGGCATTTGTTTGTATGGTTGTAGCGAAGTAAAAATACCCGATCTCCTACATCAAAACTTCTCTCGACGCGATGTTGGTCTGCTGTTGTTTCATTCGGTTTTTGTGTAAATTCGAATTTATCCTTTAAAGTTGGAGAACTTCTTGCTGATGCTCGATGTGATATTCACTTGCTTAAACCTTAAATTTTCACTTAAATATGATGTGATGGATGGTGGATGATATCCATAAAGTGCCATAAATGGGGTCATTTTGCGCGATTATGGAAGGAAGTGTTATACCACCATTCGAGCGTAACCACTTGACCCATTGTGTTTTTTTATCGAGATACAAATCAAAGAAGATATCCTTCCAAACATTTATTTACTATCTCGAGTTTGACCATCGGATTGAGGATGATAAGATGAACTATGAGCTAATTGAGTACCCAAATAAGAAAATAACTCCGTCCAAAAATTTCCCGGTAAAAATGGGATCTCTATCACTCACAATAACCTTGGGCTTCCATCTGACTTTTAATTTTGTCCATAAATGTAGGAGAAACTGCTGCACACTTTAAATGGATGAATGTGCACAAAAGTGTGCATACTTAGTAAGTCTATCAACTACCATGATGAAACTCTTTCCTTCGGACTTACGTAAACACAGCCGATAAAATCCATTGAAATCTCCTCCCAACGTTAGGCTTGGAATGGATAAATTTTGTAGAAGTCACGAGGTCTTAGTATCTCAACTTTATATGCAGCAAACCAAACATTCCGCCACAAAATTTTGAATATCGGTTTAAGGCCATCCAAAAAAATTCTTTCTTCACCTTGTGGTAAGTTTTTAAAAATCCACAGTGTCCTCCTAAAGGAGAAGTGTACGGTTCCAAAATAATCTTTGTTTTGGTTAGGAATTCCTACAAAGATATAAGCGATCTTTGTACCATAAGGAATCATTTTCCAGCACTAAATGTATGAATAATACTAGGAACTTGCTGCATTTTAGAATGAGTGTCTAAACACATCTTTGTCCTTATTCCATTCATCTCTTGCTTCGGTTATCAATGCGGATTTGGATAATAGAAAGTGCAGAAAGCAATTCTTCACCTCTTCATTCTTTCAGAGTGCATCTGCAACAACATTAAGCTTTCCTTTTTGTAGATTATTTCAAAGTCATGGCAACATCTTTGTGACCCATTTTTTGCTACTCTTGAAGATAGTCTTTATTCCAAAGAGTGTTTAAGACTATCATGATCAATTTACCTTGATGTATTTCCCATTAGGTAGTTCACCATTTCTTTAGTGCATCAGGTATTATAGCAACATTTCCTTCTCATAAATGGGTTTATAAATACTTTCCTTTGATTGGACGACTTTTAAAAGCAGTAGGTCTTCCTTCCTACATTAAAACAACACCAATTCCATTTCTTGAGGCATCACATTCCACAATAAAGTTTTCCTTGAAGTACGGCGTGTTAAGGCTAGGAGTGCTTGACTTACATTGCCTCTTTAAAATGTTCAAAGGCCTTAGTTACTTTAGAGTCCATGAAAATGTATCTTTATTAAATAATGTTGTTAGAAATTTTGCTGCAATTCTCCCATAATTCTTAACTAACTTATGATAATACACATGCTTGAGAAATCCTCACAGTGCTTTATGGTTGTGAGGACTTTCCATTCCTTAATAGCTTTAATTTTGCCCAAGGTCTCTTAACACCCTCATGAGATACAATATGACCCGGATATTCCACCTCGTACTCCAAATAAACATTTGGATGTTTTTGCATATAATTGTTTCCTCTGCAATAGTTTGAGCACCATCTCAACATGTTCAACACAGTCTGTTTCTGGGAGCCTGTTGCGTTAGTATATCATCAAAAAATACTAGCACAAATTTTATGAAGGGTTTGAAAATGGAATTCATCAACCCTTGAAATGTAGAAGGTGCATTGGTAAGGCCAAAAGGCATGACCAAAGATTGTATTCTGTCCCTCATGAGTTAAAATCTTGTTTTAAATATCTTCGGTCTTCATTCTAATTTGATGATATCACGAATGAAGATCCAACTTGGTAAATAAATTGCTCCATGTAATTCATCCAATAATTCATCAATCAAAAGAATGGTATCTTTAATGGTGGGCTTATTGAGCTCCCTATAATCTAGGACCCATTCACCATGATCCATCCTTCTTATTGTGCAATACTCTGAGAATGAGAAAGAACATTGACTAGGTTTAATTATACCCGCCTCTAACATTTTAAATCATCGTTCAATTTCGCTCTTTTGGACATAAGGATATTTATAGACTTTGATGTTTGGAGAACACTTCTGGAATTAAATTAATAGCATGATCATGATCACGAATAAGTGGGAGTCCTTTGGGAGTTTCAAACACTACTTGGACAGTTTTCCAAGACTTGTTGGAGATACGCGCAGAAATATATATGATTTTGATGTTAGAACTTCTAGTGAGCATAATTGTGTGCAATTCTTTAAGTTGTGTTCTTTCTTCAAGCTTTGTCATGACATTAGAGCTTCATTATCTTTCCCGGATTCCCCCACAATACCATCAGTGGTGGCTTTACTATTACGAAAAAAATTTCAAAGAGTTCTTGACAATTAAGCCTCTTGTCCCCAAAGATTGTAACCATTGTACTCTTAGTACAACATAAATACCTCCATGGAATGGAAGCATTGGTTTCGTCAATACATATTCCCCCATGGATTTAAGCTGTAACCATGACATTTCCCGAGCAATTTATAGTTCCTCCATTTGCAACCATCACTTGACGATGCAGTGCTGGGTAGGAAAAATTTAATTCCTTAGCCTTCTCTTACAATGAATAAAATTATGGGTGCTACGAATCAATCAACACTATTACCTTTTTCTTCTTGATATGTCCTTCTATCTTGAGAGTTTGAGGAGTGGTAATTCCTACCAATGCATTACATGATGGTCGGATTCATTTTATTCCCCTTCTATGGTTGGTTCCTGGTGTATATCCTCTTCTTGTTCATTTCCTTCCTCTTTAAAAATCTGTGAAATATTCCTTTATAAATACACTTCATGACCTTTGAGTGTGTTTTCTATCACAACTATAGAAAATACTTTTTCTTCTTTTCTCTGGAATTCTTTGTGGTGTCAACCTTGTAGGTTGTGGAAATCTAGGTGTAGCAACACTTCCTTCTTTATAGAAGTGAGTGGTAGGCTTCCTTGTCGCCATGTTTTCATTCATTTTCTTGCGGCTTTGAATGCCTTCTCCAGTCCCCTAAGGTTCCCATGACATGACTGTGTTAGATGCTATCTACAAAGTGCCTATGAAGAGATCAATCCTATGTTCCTCTTGGAATATCGATTGCCATATATTCAATTTTTGGAAGTCCTCAATGTGCCCCCACTAAGCCCTTTTGTTTGAGATTATCAATTGGCTAAAGAAGGTGTTACTTTTTGTATCCTCATGTGCTATCATTTCACTCATAAAAATTGACCAAGTGACAATTTGTTCTTTGGGAGCAAAGGCATTGATACCATAAAAATGTATTTTTGTTCTAAATGTAAATTTTAAGTCATTGCTTTTGCTTATTTTGCACTTTATGGAATCGAAAATATTGCTCCATCTTCCTTAGTATCCATGTTATAGGATCTTTCCATCAAACTTCCTCATATCCATTTTGGAATATGGTGGTTCTTCACTTCAACATTAGAGTTTATGAAGATACGATTAACCTTATTTCATTTCTCATCATGAGTTTCTTCTACTATCTTTTCACCATTATGAAACATTTCTTGGCCATCAAATTTATCGAACCTTCTATGTCGATTTTAGATCCTTCTTCATGTTTTTCCATGTTGTCTTTCATGTCATCCTTCCTTTAGCTTCCATACCGACTTCCATACCATCCATCTTAGGCGCTATGCCTTTCTTAAAACTTCCACTTCATTTTTTGTTGCTCTTTTGCGAAGACGAGAAATTTGGTGCACTTGCTCTTGTAATTTTGATAGATCATGTTGCGATTCTTCATCTTCATGAGTCATAGTAGAGCCTTGAAGCAATGGGTGTTGAATTATTTTTACGGGGCATATTTTAGAACCCAATACTGATATCTATTCTACAATATGCCCTTGGAATCAATTCAAATTTATTCTTCAAAGCAAAGACTTATGCAATTCGGGAAAAAAAAATACCCACCTTTTTCTTGCTTTTGAGGAGCTCGATATTGAAATTGGATTATCTATTGATTGCAACACTTGAATATTTGAATTTTGGTACGAAGCGTAGCCCCTCTTGAATTCTCTTTCAAATGCCACGGTTCTGACTTGATTTGGATTCTCCAAGACAAAGTTGTGTCCAATCTCCAAATGACCTAATTATGGTGGTTCGGTGAGCGAATTGCATGACTTTCCACATATCCTTTGTTTCGATCATGCCGGCTACGAGGTATTTGAGACTGAAATCTGTGTACTTGTGACCAATTTCAGCACTTAATCCGATGCTAAAAGAGAGAGTTGAATATCTTCCCACGATCCTGCTGAGATGAGGGAGATTCGGGAGCACGAAAAAGCACTACCTTCCGCGATCGCTGTCTTTATTGCGAACCAATCTCTGGAATGCACTGACGGAGGTTTCCTTAGGATTTAGAAGCTTTGCACCCCTAAAAATTTTAGATTCTGAACCCTTCATAGAAAAATATTATAAGCGAAAATGCCACGATGACTGTTTGAGCAGTGAAAGGCACAGAATCCAAAGCTACGATACCAAATGTTGACAACCAACAAAAAATAGAGAAAGAATATAAATGAGCTTATAAATAAGCCACTTAGAAGAGGGAAACACTCCAATACATTACATAAATGAACAATTCTTGGATGATACAATTTACAAAACCTCCTTTCCATATGTGATGCAGCCCAGGTACAATATGATAAAATTGGGGCCACGATGTAATCTGTACGACTGGCAATAATAATTTAAGGGCAAAATATGTTATAATAACAATAGAGTTACAAGGGTACAATAATAACAATAAGGGGTTACAATAACAACAATAAGGGACTATACTAGTAATATAGGGACCTAACAGCCTTTAGAATAACCCGAAAGGATTTTCCATGTCTACAACTTTGGAAAATGTCTTCCTCTTAGGGTTTGATCCTTTATCTTGTTGGGATTACGGATAAAACTAGATCTATAAAATAGATGGCTGATAACTGCCGAATCCGTTCTAATATTGAAGGTTGATCCCTCCTCTAGATCTACAAGCCAGAAGCTCAGATATAGCTTCTCGGTCCTCCAGTATTGATTACGGCCTATTTGCTACTGGCTTGCTCATAAAGAATTGCCTTGTGAGGAAGAGGATCTATTCTCAAAATGTGCTGCAACTGGGCCTGAGCTTGTAGAATACGATGGCAAGGTGAGGGGATGATCCCTCATAGGATTAATAGCTAAAATGCTAGCAACTTCTTCCTCCTTGGAGGCACAATATGGGCAGGTGTAATTCTGAATGGAATTACCTCTTGCTAGGAGTCCAATAACTTTTTGCTGATGCCGGATCTAATATGAAGCCTGGGAATCTTGATATTTAAGCCCAAGGTGATAGGAATAATCCTACACCGGAGGTTCTCCGGCTGAAATACGAAGACAACCTCCACTTTCCAAGTTTGATCTTAGTATTACAATTTTGAATAGGGATCATTCTACGAGAAAGTAGGAAAATATATGTAGCACCAATGCGATGTAGAATTAAGTACAACCCTTATCTCCAGCTACTCAAAGAAAGAGGTGGGATTCTTGACCAAGAACACCTATGCTAAACACACTTGCAATGTTTGCTAAATAGCCCAAGAAAGCAATGGAATGTCACATGACAATTCCGGATCTCATGAGACCTCAAAATCTCTATTCAATAGCCTTCCTTCGTTGTTGTCTTCATCTCATACATATAGTTTATGACTTTCTATAAGCTGCCTTGACGCTCATCTAAGCATTGTGCATAATGGATAATATCCTCCATGCTTGGTATGTTGTCTTTCCAAAATCATCCATCATGTCTAGGTTCAATGTACGCCCTCTCCATCATGTGTGCATTAATTTCACAACTTCCTCCATCACTTCATCATGAATGCTCTATGATCTTATGTTTGATCCCTTCCGGGATCTTGAATTTGACTGCTTAAACCTCCATGATCTATCTCATTAACAGAGACATGGTCTCCAATTCCATTTACATTAGTAGTGGCTCCTACCTCATTATGTAGATCTAGGCTTAATTGATCCACATTCACACATAAAGTAGATATTTATTCATCTTGAGGATTATGGGTCCCTTCACCCTTTTATTTACTTAATTAAGTAGGTTTATTAAGAACTCTAATATTCCAAATATCATGTGAAAATTTGGGAATATTCTGATCCTCTCCCGGAAAAATGTTGCTTATCCTCAAGCAAGCGCAAGAGTGGATGCTAAAGCAAACATCACTCCTCCAAATGGAATCCTCATGCGGAAGGCCTTCATTTTTCACAATGTGTCATGCATGTCAAACTCCAAGTTGCCTCTCTAGAATTTCTAGAATGGCCTCCAACTAAAAAAGTTAGATACCCTTCCTCATCAATAAATCTCCAAGTGGCAACCATATGATGACAAAGATTCTCTTCTATACATGAGATACATAAAGATGAAGTGGTTCATTCCCAAGTGGAAAGTCCCAACTCATGAAATATTTCTCAACCCATGATACATCAAGTAGATTACATATATCAATGCCCTCATCACTAGCCATGTTAGCAGTATAGGAATCAAAAATCACATCATCATAGTGAAAAATAAAGTAGAGACATGTGGAAAACATAAACAATGTAAAACCATATTATCAGCAACAACCAATGTGAAAATCCCTTGACTGTCATGCTAGATCATCATGAAAGTAAGTAAGAGAGCCATATTCTCTCAAAAGAAGCCACCCGCAACAATGCTTCTTGTATTTCATGCCAAAACATCGATGAGAATATAGAGAGCCATACTCTCAATAGAATCAATGCAACAATGCCTCTTGTTTGCCATACCACCTCATCATTGTACCAAATGTGGCCATTTTTGTCTCTCAGAAATCCCACCTTAACAAGGCATATTGCTACTCCATCACATCATCATTATACCATGTACAATGACTATAATCCCTTACAACCAACGCTATAAGGCCTCCTATTTCCATCCTCCAACGAAGTCATGAATGTATGGGAAGAATTGAGCCCATACTCTCCCAACCAAGTAGCCATAACAACAAGTGTTCTTGCTGCCTCCTTTCATTATCTTGATGCAAGTCGTGGAGCAAAAATCTATTAATGGACATGAAAGATGTATCATCAACATAATACAACAAGCTCCCTTATGCCCATCATGTGAGAGTTATACTGTCTCCCAAACCCAAGTACATACATGAACATGAGATACATCCCAGAAATAGAAATACATGTAAATACATGAGACATACCCTAACAAAAGTAAATACGGGGACATAAGATATAACATGTGATGTCCAAACTCTCTCATCAACAACCAAAGTAACCATGAATTCTTCTTTTGCATTCTTCTAGTGATATTGTAAGGCATGAATTGAAAATTATGACTCATTGAGTGGTAGCCATACTCACCCAAGAGAAACCGCGTAGCCATGCTTCTTTTTGCTGTATCATAGATCTACAAGTGGTTTTGAAACCCTTGGTCCATATCATCAACCATTCATCCCAATGTGGATGATGGATCTCATTCTATAAATGCTTGGTATCCTACTTGGTATCCTCCCATTTGTAGGACACCAACCTCCTCAAACTGATGAAGAACTGCACTCCACAGTACAGAGGAGTACTCCAATGAGATCTCTTAATGGAGCCTTCCTCTCATCCATGGCCTTCAAAACCAATGAGGTTAGGATGCTGGCGTAATTAGAAATGTCTCCTTGAGTTGTGAAATTCTCATTGAGAAAGTGTCATCAAGAAATGAGAAAAGATTTCTCATATCAAGATGTCTACCATTCATCATCTTAACCTCCATTGCTTCATGAGTGAAGAACCGGAATTCTGTGTAATGGAACCTCTTCATTATCAACTTTGCTACTAAGTGGCAGGCATTGTAGATGCGTAGGGCCAATACATATGCTATCTCAAAGCAAGGTACAATAGTGATCTCATAACTTGGGTGTTGTACATAGGATGTATAATCCATTCTTAAAGCTCTACTTCAACTCAAAGGTTTGAATATGAGTCCATCAATGAAAAGCTAAGGATATCTTTTCATCTCCTCCTTGATCAAATCAGGGTCCTACTGCTGATGGTGATATGTTGTTTCTTCAAATCAGCATTTTTTCTAACCCTTGGTTATGCATTGGCCTTGATGGCATGTCTCTCTTGGTTTATTTGTAAGATCTCTTCGAAACAATAGGTGATGAATGTGTATGCATACCTTGGATCAATGTTGATGTGTAGGAACACGTGAGAACACAAGAGTTCCTCTTAGGAACAATGGTGTCTCAACTCTTGGTAAGAGAGTTGGTTGCTCTTCTACCAATGCACCGGTACTGGGAACCTTCCCTCCTCTTCCTCATGCATCTCTGAATCATGCAAGGGACTCTGTGTCAAGAACTCAGGAACTATCCCGCAAAGTTGCAAGTGTCTCTTCTCTAGATGTAATTACCTTACTGTGACTAGTGGTGAATGTAGTGACTTCTTGTGTCCCGGGTAATAGTTGACATCCTCCTTTGTTTCAGCTAGGAAATGTCTCTTTGTGGCACATGTCATGCTTTACACAAAACTTCTTCCTCAATGTGTAGAAATAAATATATGTGAAATCTTGCAATTTAGACTGACCTATTTTTTAGCCACGGGATGCTTTGAAAAATGCATATAACTCTTTCCTCTAAGCCTTAGGTGCTTGGGGACGATCCATCAAATGTAGGAAAATAGAATCACTATTGGGCCTCTTCCTTCCTATTCTTGCTATATGATCTTCTTTCTTCTTTGAGTTCAAAGAAGTCTTGGAGAAGTTAGACTCTCTTTGAAAGCTCTAGACTATTCCTTGTACTCTTTAAGATACAAATTAGAGGCTCATGAGTCTCGGGTTCTCTTATTTCTTCATTTCTATACCTCTCACCTTCTTCGAAGAAAGTGGGCATAGTAGATCTATGAGGGAACATATCATTCTCGATCTTATTTTAACCGATAGGAGGTGCTTGGACCTTCCTCTTCAAATCTTCTTCTTGGATCCTTCTTTTGCCTTTCTCCCATCATTTGATAGAACTCCTTGGAGAGATATTTCTTGCTCATCTAAAGAGAGGAGTGGAAATAATATAATCCTCCTTCATGATAGATTCATAAATAGGATTCTTCTTTTTATGCAAAAATTGCGGTGTCCACAATTTGAGCAAAGATCGTATACGTGTATATCCCAAAAGGGAGAATGAAGTAATACTTAAACATGACCTGCAGAGCGGAACTAAGTAAACAATAAATCTAGAGACAACATCGATATACAGGCTGAGCCATTTTATTATATGGAGATGATTCGATTCTATGAAAGTAAAAAAAACTAGGTAGATCTAGCTAAAGAGATGGCCTAGAATCACCCTACAATCATCCTACAACTAGCAACGTATGGCTTGGTGAGGTTATAGGAAGAAAAATACGTTTTCATACACTTTAAAGATATGCATGAATTTTTGCAAAGAAATGCAGATCTAGGAGCTTATGAGCTACGATGATGCAAGATTCAAAGATGCAGCCAATGTGATGGAAACCCCAGATAACCCGAAAGGATTTTCCAGATCTACAAATTTGGAAAATCACCCTCCTAGGGTTTGATCCTTTATCTCTTTTGGGATTCTGAATCTGAAGCTAGATGCGAAAAATAGATAGCTGAAATACATACAATATTAGATCTAAGCTTGAAGGTTGATCCTCACACTAAAGGATCTACAATCTAGAAGGCGCTATATCTAGCTTCTCCAATCCTCAATGATGATTACGATTTGCTGCTACACAATGCACATAAGCGCAATGTAAGGCGGACGGAGGATATAGGCACATTTGAGGAAATATCTTTGCAATAGACTCCGGCTAGATGGGAATACTGATGGCAAGGTGAGGGATGATCCCTCGCGGGATTACTAGCTAAAATGCTAGCAACTTCCTTCCTCCTTTGGATCTACAATAATGGACGATTATGATGCTGGATGGAACTACGTACTGGGAGGTCAATAAATTTTGGCCTGATTCCAGTTTGATATGAGGGCTGGGAATGTAATCTTAAAACCCAAGGTGATATGAATAATCCTGCAACAGTTTCTCCGGCTGAAATCACCGAAGACAACCTCCACCTTCCAAGCAGTCTTGAGAGAATGTACAATTTTCTGAATAGGGATGTTATGTAGAAAGTAGGAAAATATATATGGCACCAATGCCTGATTTAAAATTAGTTACAACCATCTCTCTAGAGATACTTAAAAAGAAAAAGGTGGGATTTAAGACTAGGAACACCACATGCTAAACAACACTTGCAATCTTTGCTAAGCAGAATGAAGAAATGGAATGTCTTGCCAGCAATTACAGATCTAAACATACCTCCAAAATCTCTTGTTCAAAAGCCTTCCTTCCTTTATTGTCTTCATCTCATTTATATATTTTATGAGCCTTCCCATGCCTTTGCCCTCATCTAAGCCTATTGTTATGCATGTGGACAAGATCTTCATATTTATATTTGCACTTTTTCCAAATCATCCATCATGTCTAGGTGCAATGTACGAGTCTCCATCATGTGTGCATTAATTTCACAAATTCCTCCATCACTTCATCATGAATGCTCTATGATATTATGTTTGATCCCTTCAGCAGGATCTTAGTTGACGACTTCAACCTCCTGCTCTTTCTAATTAATGAGACATGATCTCCAATTCCATTCACATTAGTAGTATTACTATCTCATTATGTAAGATCTAGGCTTAATTGATCCACACTCTCACACATAAAAAGTGGATAGTTATTCATATTTAGGATTATGGGACCCTCCACCTTTTTATTTAATTAATTATTAGGTTTATTAAGAACTCTAATATTTCAAATATCATGTGAAAATTTGGGAATATTATAGTCCTCCCAAAGAAAAAATATTGCTTGTCCTCGAAAGCCGATTGCAAAAGTGGATGCTACAACAAACATCCTCCTCCGGATGGCATCCTCATGTGAAGGCACTTCATTTGTCACAATGTGTCATGCATGTCAACTCAAAGATGCCTCTCTAGAATGTCTAGAATGGCCTCCAACTAAAGTTAGATCCTCATCAATGAATCTCCAAGTGGCAACCATATGATGACCAAAAGTTCTCACTCTATACATGAGATACATAAGATGAAGTGGTTCATTCCCAAAGTGGAAAGTCCCAACTCATTAAATATTTATCCAACCCATGATACATAATTAGATACATATATCAATACTATCAATAACCATGTCATTGATGTAGGAATAGAAATCATCATCATAGTGAAAAACAAGAAGTAGAGACATATGCAAACATAAACGGTGTCAAACCATATTCTCCCCACTTAACAAACGCAGATAATCCTTTAGCGGCCATGCTAGATCATCATGAAAGTAAAGACCAGAGAGCCATACTCTCTCAAAACCACAACAATGCTTCATGTTTGCCATGCCAAATCATCAATGAGAATATGAGAGCCATACTCTCTGATAGAAGCCAATGCGGCAATGCCTCTTGCTTCCATACCCATCATCATTGTACCAAATGTAGTGGCCATATTCTCTCAAGAGAAGTCACCTTAACAAGGAATATTTTTGCTTATCCATCATCATTATACCATGTACAATGACCATAATCCCCAGTAAACCAACGTTGTAAGGCACAACATGCCATCCTCAACAAAGTCATGCAATGTATGGGAAAATTGAGCCCATACTCTCCCAGGCAACCATAGCAACAAAGGGTTCTTGATGCTGTCACACGTATCATGATGTAAGTCATGGAGAAAAAATATAGTAATGGAAATGTGAGATGTCTCATCAACATATACAAAAAAGCTCCCTTATGCCACATCATGTGAGAGTTATACTTTCTTCCAAACCCAAGTATATACATGAACATGAGATACATCCCAAACGACGAAATACATGTAAATACATGATACATACCCCAACAAGAGTAAATTCATGGACTAAGTTATAACATACTTGATGTCCAAACTCTCTCATCAACAACCAAAGTAGTCATGACTTCTTCTTGCATTCTTCTAGTGATGTGTAAGGCATGAATCAGAAAACTATGACTCATTGAGTGGTAGCCATACTCACCCAAGAGAAACCGGCACAACCATGCTTCTTGCTACTTTCTGTATCATAGATCTGAAAGTGGTTTGAAGCCCCTTGGTCCATATCATCAACCATTCATCCCAATGTGGATGATGGATCTCATTTGCAAATACTTGGTATCCTCCCATTGTAGGACACCAACCTCCTCAAATTGGTAGAAGAACTTTGCACTCCTTGAAATTTTGAAGTGCACCTCCAATACAGAATCTCTTAATGAAACCTTCCTCTCATCCATGGCCTTCCAAAACCAATGAGGGTTAGGATACTACTTTAAGTAGAAATCTCTCCTTGAGCTGTGAAATGCTCCATTGAGAAAGTGTCATCTAGAAAGGAGAAAATATTCTTCATCTCAAGATGTCTACCATCTATCATCCTAACCTCCATTTCTTCATGAGTGAAGCTAACTTCAAAATGATCCAAGAATAATGGGGCCCCTTCATTATCACTGCTACTAAATGACAGCGTTGTAGATCTGCATGGTAATACATGTGATGTCTCAAAGAGAGGCACAATACTGATTTCATAACCATTTATTCTACATAGGATCATGCTCATCCCATTTTCTGAAACTCTACACTTCAACTAAAAGGGTTGACTGTAGTTCATCAATGACAAACTGGGATATCTTTTCATCTCCTCCTTGATTAGATCAAGGGTCCTCTACACTGTGATAGGTTGTTGCTTCAAATCAACGTTTTGTTCTACCCCTTGGTTATGCATTGGCCCTGATGCCATGTCCCCATAAGTTTCAATAGGAGGTACTGAAACAATATGAGATGAATATGTATGCATACCTTGGATCAGCTGATGTGTTGGAACCTCTTGCAAGACCACAAGATTTCCTCCAAACAGGACAATGGTGTCTCCAACTGCTGGTACGAGTGATGGCTGCTCTTCTACCAATGTACTAGCGCTGGAATCTTCCTCCTCTTCCTCATGCATCTCCTGAATCATGCATGGGACTCCATGTGTCAAGAGCTCAAGGCTATCTTGCAAAGTTGCAAGTGTCTCCTCTCTAGATGTAAGTACTTCTGCAGCTCGTGGTGAATGTAGTGACTCCTTTTCCAGAGTGACAAGATTGACATCCTCCTTTGTTTCCTTAGGAAATGTCTCCTTGTGACACATCTCTGGTTTTCTCACATCAAACTTCCTTCTCAACTTGTGAAATAAATCTGAATATTTAGTCACCTTTGCATGCTCCATGTGACCAAACCACCAATCATTGGCTTCACCATAAATATGAAGTGCTGCAATCTGAACAACCTCTCTTTCAGCTACAGGATATAGCCCGAAGAATGCATCTAACTCTTTCCTCCAAGCCTTAATAATGCTTGAGGAAGATCCATCAAATGTAGGCAAATAAAATCTATTTTTCCTCTTTCTTCTATTGTTGCTATTGGATCTTCTTTCTTCTTTGAGTTCGAAGAATTCTTAGAGAGTCACTCTCTTTCAATGCTCTAGACTGTTCTTTGTACTCTTCAAGATACATACTGAGAGTCTCATGAGCCTCAGGTTCTTTCCTTTATTCATTTCTATACCATTCACCTTCTTCAAAGAAAGTGGGCATAGTAGATCTATGATTCTCCGGTTTTCCTTGTTTTTGATAGGAAGTGCTTGGACCTTCCTCATCAAATATTCTTCTTGGATCCTCATTTTTCATTTCCCTCTTCATCTGATTGACCTCCTTGGAGAGATCTTTCATGGATCTAAAGAGAGGAGTGGCAAAAATATAATCCTCCTTCATGATAGATCTCATCTATTTGCTTCTTCTTTTGATGCGAAAGATGAAGTGTCCACATGCTGAGCCAAAGATCATGCTTTGATACCACTGTAATATCCCAAAATGGAATAATGCATTGATACTAAAACACAATATAAGAACTGCAACTAATTAAAAAATAAATATATATACACATCAGAATGCACAGAAATAGTTGAGCCATTTTATTATATGGGAGGTGAAAAATCAAGTACAACAGTGCTCAAAATATGAGACACTCAATCCAAAGGGATGGCTTAGAATGACCCTGCAATGATCCCATAAGAGGGACTGTGTAACTACTGAACTGCTGGAAGGTGAACTGCGTTGTCCCTACTGCAACTGCCTGAAAGATAGAAAGCAAGATCTAGGTAGAATGGGAGCTCTGATGATGCTAAAAACAGAGATCCTGGCTCTATGATGGATACCCAACATAACCCAGAAAGGGTTTCTAAGATATGTCAATATAAGAAAACCACCTTCTTAGGGATTCACATACATACGGCTGGGTATGAAGAGCTGAAGCTAGATCTGATGATATGATGGTTGCAATGATGCACAATTAGATCTATGCTAGAAGGGTTGATCCTTTCTCTAGATCCTTGGGCTAAAAGCTCAAGATCTAGCTCCTCCAATCTCCTCCACTGAAAATAGTTGTTGGATGAACAAGAGCTTCAGAAAAGTGCATTGTCAAAGAGGGAGGCTCAATATCCTGCTACTATATATGTCAAATCAGATCCCGAATGATGGAAACAATAGATCCAATGTGAGGAGGTGATCCCTCATAGGATTTCCAGCTGAAATACTGGAAACTTCCTTCCTCCAGTAGATCTACAGGACCGGACTGCGCAATCCTTGAAGGGACTACTACTGCATGGAGGTAAAACCCAATGGCCTAAATTCCAGATATAGATCTGTTTCTCCTGAAAGCCTGAATGTGAAGAAAAAAGTGGTAGGATGAATCCTCCACCAGTCTCCTAGCTTAATGCTAGAAAAAACCTCCTAAATATGGCACCAATGCGTGATAAGGAATGAAGTACAACCCTCTTTCAAGAGCTACTCAAAGAAACAGGAGGAATTCCTGCTTGAGAACACCCTATGCTAAACAACACTGCAATCTTAGCTAAACAGCTCAAGAATGCATATAAATGTCCTAAGACAAATATAGATCTAAACAGATCAAGGAATGAATAATCCAAATCATGCCCTCATATTGTGCCTTCACCTTCATTATCTAGATATGAGCCTTCCATAGCCTAGGCCCACTCCAAAAATGCGTTGTACATGTGGACATAAGTCTCCATGGTTGACTGCACACTTTCTCCATGTCCTCCATCATGTTCATATGGGGTGATCACCCTCTCCATCATGTGTGCATTAAATGCATCTTTTCCTCCACTAACTTATCATATGTGCTCTATGATCTTCTTTGAATGCACTATGATGTCAATTGACCTTATCAAAGATCCTCATGATTTTACATTAAAGATCCATGATCTTATTTGATTGTTTCATCCTCCATACCCTATCTCATAAATGAGACATGATCTCCATTAATGGAGTTGCTCCACTACTCCATCATTTTAGATCTAGATCTAGAATATCCACATACACACATAAAAAGTGGATTTTATTCATCTTTAAGGATTATGGGTCCCTCCACCCTTTTATTTACTTAATTAATTAATTTTATTAAGAAATCCAATATTCCAAATATCATGTGAAAATTTGGGAATATCACAGTCCTCCCCGGAAAAATGTTGCTTGTCCTCAAGCAACTGCAAAAGTAGATGCTAGAGCAACATGTTCCCCTCCAAATGGCATCCACACAAGGAAGGTCTCCCCATTTTCTGCAATGAGTTATGTATGCCCAGCACCAAATTTTCCTCTCTAGAATTTCTAGAGTGATCTTTAACTGTGTAGCTAGGTGTCCCTCATCAATCATGAAGCTCCAAGTGACAACCATAAACTGTCCAACATCCTCCACAATTCATGAGATATATGAATATAGATGGTTCTTTCCACAAGAGGAAAGCTCCAACTCACAAAGTATAACTCCATCCCATGTTACATGAAGTAAAGAGAGGATTTTCATGCCTCCATCCTTAGCCATGTTGGCCTTGTTGGATCTAAGCATCATCCCAACATTGTACCAAAGAACAAGTAGAGATATATGGGTAGAAAAAGGTGTCAAGCCATATTCTCCCAATAGTAACCAACACGGCAATGCTCCCTACTACCACACCACACCATCAAGATACCAAGTATGGTGTCCATACTCTCCAAGTATGACCCATCGGAGGATTGCCTCTTGCTGCCATCCTCCAACACTATCATGAAAAGTAGGGGAGTATGTAGGACCAAAGTCCCCCAATAAAAGCCACACCAACAAGATCTCTTATTGCCTCTTCACATCATCATGTGAATCATGGAGCAACAACAACATACTGAAGGACATATGGAATGTGATATCAGCCCAATACAAATAAAATCCATTATCACATATCATGAGAATATTATGCCATATTACAAATAATAAAAAACACATAAAAATGGGAGAGGTCATGTGATGGCCAAAATCTCTCAACAAAAATGAAAATTCCGTCTTCTGCTTAATTCTGTCATGGATACACATGGAATGAGTTAAAGAAATATGAACTATTGGGTAGTAACCATACTCACCCAAGAGCAGCTAGCGCAGCCATGCCTCCTTTTTCATTTCATGAGTGTTTTTCAAGGCATGGAAAAAAGAAATAGGAGCCTTTGGGTAGTAACAAAACTCTCCCAAGAGCAACCAACTTAACCAATATTGTTGGCCCATGTCATATATCTGCAAGTGATCATGAAACCCCTCGCTTATCATTCTCACCCACTCATCCCAATGTGGATGATGAATGATGTACTGCATAAACATGGTATCCTCCCTTTGTAGAATACCATTCTTCTCAAAGTGATGAAGAAATTTTCACTCCATGAAATGTTGAAGTGCACCTCTAATGAGATTTCTTTATGAGATCTTCTTCTCATCCATGGCCTTCCAAAACCATTGAAGTTCTGGATCTGCTGCAGGTAGAAGTTTCTCTTTGAGCCGTGAGATGCTCATTGAGAAAGTGTCTGTTGGAAATACTGGGAGGGGGGGTGAATCAGTATTCCTTTCAATTAGAGCATTAGTTAATCTTCAATTATGATCAGTGTTTGTATAATGATAGCAGCAAACAAAAGGAACACAAATGCACACAGTTTTTAAAGGTGGAAACCCACTCGAGGACAAAAACCACCCAATGCTTTTCTAATAATTCTTTAACATTCAACTCCAATTGAAAATAAATCTCCAACTTCCTAGAATCTAGAAAAGCATTCCTCTGTAGGTCCCACTGGATGGACACCCCAATGCTCGAGATTCTTCACTAGTCAACTGAACGGATGCCCCAACACCCAATGAGCTACAACTCACCCTAGCACCACCCTACCACCCTATAGAAGAATAAAAGAAGAATGGACTCCCATACCGGGGAAAATGGTCCACTTTACAATGATATAGAATGATGTAGAAGAAGAAGACACACTAGGCCATAACCCCAACTATGAAACAACCACCTAATGATGATCCTAGACCTCCTGACACTGCCTCTTCAACTCTTGGCAGATAGACACTAGAACAATTTTTACAATAATGTATTTACAATGACTTAGTACAATGATACCTTTACAGTGACTGTATGCAGTGCTGCCCACTTGAAGACTCCATATGATGAAATTCTTGCTGCTGTTTTGGTCACGTAGTAGTCCTCTAAGTCATCTTTCCAATGCCATAGGTTTGACCCAATTTGGATTCTTCAAGAGAGAGTTATGTCCAATCTCTCACAATGCCCTAATTATGGAATGTTTCAGTAGAGAGAACTTGTACGGTGTGCCATGTATCACTGTGTCTTCATTCAGCTCTAAAATTGATAGAGAAAAAACTAAAGTCCATGTGCTATCTACCACTTTTTACATAATTCCAATCCAATACTCCGAGAGAGAGTTATGATTATTTTCCCAAGGTCACTTCTTTGAGATGAATTTCAAGAGCCTGCAAAAACAATGACTTCCATAGATCATATCTCCAAAAATATTTCGCACCTTGATCTGAAATTTGTACAGGAGCTTCCTCAGGATTTCGGCTTCTTAACTTTCATATAAACAAAGTTAGAGTGAAAATTCCACGATGACCTGTTTCATATGGCGAAATCCCTTGCATAAGGAGGATATGAGGATCACAATTTATATAAATTCTTAATTTGAGAGGGGCTGCAACAAGTGAATGTGGGAGGGATTTTAGGAGCTTAAAAAATATTAATTATGACTTTTCAATGACCCATGCCACAACCCCATGGGGTTTTATCCCACTAACTGGGGGTACAAACTTTAAACATGAATATCTCTCAAACCGTGAAAAATTACGTGGCATGCCATATATCAATGGAAACATCTCGACAAGTAGAAACCATCAAAAGCATTCTTAACCCAGAATATAGTAATTTGGTAGGTAAAAATTCCCATGCAATATTGGGGTAGCCCCTGGTGCTACTTGGGTTGACATCAATGACAACCGCTGATCAAAAATCTCCCCCTTTGGCATTGATGGAAACATAAGTACTCCCCCTATGATCATGACAACTCTTCCTAAAACATTCTCTCCCCCTTTGACATCAATGGCAAAGGGTAACTCCCCTTGACACACAACCATCCTGCAGACCTGTACACACTTCCACTCCCCCTTTATATTATGAATAAGGAAAATATAATGGGAACTTGGGAGAATCCCAAGCTTCTGGCGAAGATTTTCAAATGCTTCACGAGGGAAAGGTTTAGTGAAGATATCAGCGATTTTTTCTTTTGTACCAACTTACTCAAGTTTGATATTCTTTTCAGCGACTTGTTCTCTAACAAAATGATATTTGATTGGAATGTGTTTTGTTTTTGAATGCATGACAGGATTCTTGGAGATGCTAATGGCACTAGTATTGTCATAGAATATGGGAATAGGCTCATTGAATTGTACTTGAAGATCTTGCAAAGTTTGTTTCATTCAAAGGACTTGAGTACAACATGATGTCGCTGCAATGTATTCTACTTCCGCTATAGATAACGAGATTGAGGTTTGATTTTTGCTCAACCATGATACGAGACAACCACCTAGATAGAATGCTGCTCCACCAGTACTCTTACGATCATCAATGCTTCCTGCCCAATCTGCATCTGTAAAGGCTTGAATAATGAGATTTTTACCCTTGGGATACCACAAGCCATATTCTTCTGTGCCCTTTAGATATCGAAGAATTATTTTGACGACAATAATATGTGATTCTTTTGGTGTTGCTTGGAATCTTGCTACTTGTCCAACTGCTTGCATAACATCTGGCTGGGAGGCTGTTACATATAGAAGACTACCAATCATAGATCTGTAAAAACTCTGATCCACATCCTTAGATGAGTCGTCTATGCTCAATTTGCAACCTGTTACCATCAGAGTAAGGACGGGTTTGCAATCTTCCATTTTGAATTTCTTGAGCATTTCATTGATGTACTTAGCTTGACATATAAATATTCCTTTCTCTTGCTGAGATATTTGAAGCCCTAAGAAGTATGTCAGCTCACCAAGTAAAGACATCTCAAACTCACTTTGCATATTTGTAGAAAATTTCTTACTTAGTCGATCATCATTGCTACCAAATATTATATCATCCACATATACCTCAACGATTGTTAAATTATATTTATCTATTTGTACATAAAGATTGCTATCAACGGTACCTTACTTGAACCCTTGTTGACGTAGATATCCATCAAGACGAGCATACCATGCTCTGGGAGCCTACTTGAGACCATATAGAGCCTTCTTTAACTTGCAAACATAGTCTTCTTTTTCTGGTAGTAGAAAAACTTCAGGTTGTTCAACGTAAACTTCTTCTTATAATTCTCCATTCAGAAATTATGACTTAACATCCATTTGGTAGACTTTGATTTTTCTTGAACATGCATAGGCAAGAAACATTCGGATGGCTTCCATTCTGGAAACTAGTGCAAATGTTTCATCGAAATAAATTCCTTCCACTTGTGCATAGCCTTTGCAAACCAATCTTGCTTCGTTTCTGGTAACCTACCCATCTTCATTAAATTTGTTCCTGAACACCCATTTAGTCCCAATGACATTTTTATCTTTTGGTCGTGGAACTAATTCCCAGGTGTTATTCTTCTCGATTTGATCCAATTCTTCATTCATAGCTGCTACCCAATGTTCATTCTGGCTGGCTTCCTCAAAACTACTAGCCTCAAAGGTTGCTAGAAAAGTACTATGAGCTTGTTGTGATGAACGAAGCTGTCGACCTTCATTTATGTCACCAATGATTTGATTTGATGGTTGGTTCTTTTGAATCCATTCTTTTGTTCTCCTTGGAGGAGCTTCTTGTTGTTGTTCTGGTATATCTTGATGATCATTATTTAATTCTTCCTGGTTGATAATCGCTTTTTGTTCTAGAATTTTATCTATGTATTTTTCAGCCTCTGTCTCAAGTTTCAAAGATTCTAGATCTTCATCATTATTCGCTAGAGCACCATGTTCGTCAAATGTAACATTTATGCTCTCCACTATCTATTTTCATCTTATATTATAACATTTATAGGCCTTTCTTTTGTGTGAGTAACCAACAAAGATACCTTCATCAACACGTGATTCAAATTTACCCAAATTTTGATCTGCTCTTTTGATATAACATTTTCTTCCGAAGATTCTGAAGCATTTTACATTAGTTGGTTTTCCTTTCCATAATTCATATGGGGTCTTGTTGCAATTATTTCTGAGGAGACTTCAATTGATAATGAAGACTATCATATCAATTGCTTGAACCCAGAATTTTTCATCCAATTTTGAGTCCTTCAACATTGTTCTACCCATTTCCTGTACAGTTCTATTCTTTCTTTCAAAAACTCCATTTTGCTGAGGTGTTAGTGTTGTTGAAAATTGTCTTTTTATTCCATTTTCGTCGGAGTATTGCTGAAATAATTTGGAAGTGAATTCTATGCCATTATCCGATCTTAGACACTTTATTTTCAAATCAGTTTCATTTTCGACCAACTCCTTGTAGATCTTAAAGCACTCAAATGCTTCATATTTTTTCTTTACGAAACTGACAACTGTCATCCTGGTATAGTCATCTATCATTAACATGAAATATAATTCTCCATCTAAGCCTTTTGTTCTCATAGGACCACATAGATCAGTATGTATCAATTCCAATGGATGTGATGCAAAGTGTTCTTTTTTTTTTAAATTGGAATTTTGTCTTCTTGCCGTGCCGACAGGCCTCACATAGTGTGTTGGAAGGTTTTGATATTTTTGGCATTTCTCATACTGCTTCCTTTTTGCTTATCCTGACAATATTGTCAAAGTTTAAGTGACCCATTCGTTTGTGCCATAACCAACTTTCATCTTCTTTAGCTAGTAAACATGCTTTAGTTGCTTTATCTAGAAGATATATGTCGTTTGGAGCTCTACTTGTTGTAGCCACAATTTTACCATACCTGCCTTTCCTGATTTCACATTTTGTGGAGTTGAATAGCATTGTGTGTCCTTGACCACACATTTTTCCAACACTGAGCAGATTGTGATTCATGCTTTCAACCAATAGAACATTCTTGGCTATAACATCTTTGCTTCTGAGAGTGACGGTACCTGATCCTATAACATTTGAAGATCCATCATTTCCAAAGGATATGGTTCCATCCTTATTCTCTTTCACAGATACAAATTTACTTTTATCTCCAATCATATGCGATGAGCAACCGCTGTCAACATACCACACATCTTTGTTGTTTTGAGCCTTGAGAGCGAGAGCACAATTATCAGTCTTCTTCTTCTTCCATGTTCGTTCATTCTGTGGCTTCGAAGATTCTTCTAGAGGATTTTCAAGTCTATAGTCTCTAGCTATGTGTCCGAGGTTCTGACATTTGTAATGTTCCATATTATTTCTTAAATGTTCAAATCTATTAATGTTTCGTTGAGCCCTGGGAGGTTCATGTTTGAAGGATCTCCTGGAATTGTATTGGTTCCTAGGGTACGTACGACATTCTATAGCTTTATGACCAAATTTTCCACATGAATAATAACAGCCATGAAAAATATGTTGGTACCTGGATGGAAATATTTGTCGAGGAATCGTCTTCCAAGGATGTGCTTGCGAATCTTGTCCAATGAAGTCTACATGCATGTTAGATCTCATAGGTTCATTATATTTTTTTGTAGAAGGTCCTACTTCTTCTTCTTTGTAACCGAAGCCAGTTCTGTCATTGTAAGTCATTGATTGTTGATGATTTCTTCCAATGCCCTTGAGATGTTAGCATAGTTTTGGACAGTTTTTCCCTTCTTCACTTCCTTACACAGCGAGACTACTTTAGCTTCTAATACTTCCCTTTCTCAGTTGCTTTCTTCCAACTTCTTTTGAAGTGAATCTTCAATACATTTGTGTTCTTCAACTTCAATTTTGAGACCTTGAACTTGTTCTTCAAGAGTATTGGAACAGATCTTCTCTGCCTTGAGCTCTTTTATAAGCTTGACTGCTTCCTTAGAAAATTCTTCTATGGTCAATCCTTCTTCTTCGTTGTTTGATACCTCTTTTTTATTGTGCTTGGCCATAAACAATATTCTCTCTTTGGCTTCTTCTTCATTGTCATTGTCTTCATCGTATGATGAGCTATCTTCTTTAGAGAGAAAGTTCCTTTTGGATCTTTTCTTTTTGAATTTATTAAAGCCTTTCTTTCCTTTTGAGTTGCCATCACTTCTATTCGGACATTTTGCTACGAAATGCCCAACCTCACCACAGCCGAAACATATCATGGAAGTTTACCTTTGAATTTTCCCTTAAAAATTTTTAGTTTTCTCATAAAGTAAGCATATTATTCATCCGAAAGACCTTCTCCATCATCTCCCTTTTCTTCACACTTGCAGGTGCATGTATTTTCAATTGAGGGTTGTTTGTCCTTATTGGTTTTCTTAGATGCAACGAATGTAGTTTCTAGATGCGAAGTACCCTCTTCGTCATCAAGTCTCATTTCATATGCTATGAGAACTCCATGTAATTCCTCTTTGCTGAGTTTGTCCATATTTTCATTGTATTCTAAGACCGATAACTTTGGGTTGAATCTCCCTGGTAACTTTCTAAGAATATTTTGTATAATAGTCTTCTCGTCAACTGGCTCTCCCAATCCTTCCAGAGTATTGGTTATTTCATTAATGTATTGGAAGTATGCAGCAATGTTTCAATCTTCTTTCATTCTGAGTTGCTCAAATTTTGCTCTATATATTTGACGCTTTTCTTCTTTAACATTTGGGTCACCTACATATATATTCTCAAGCTTGTCCCATACATTTTTGGTGGTTTTACAACCCAAAACTTTATGATAAGCAGATTCAATAAGTCCACTGATAATAATATTCTTTGCTTTTGCATCATTTACCAAATTCTTCTTACCTTGTTCATCCGCGATTGATGTAAATCCATTCTGAACAGTGTCTCATACTTCGTAACCTTGGGCCAAGAGATAGACCTCCATTCTTCCTTTCCAGAGTGCATAATTATTTTCATTGAACAGAGGTACACCATTCTTGGTATGCTCCATGACCTCCTTCTAGCTGTTAAACTGCTATAGAAGGAACCAAGCTCTAAAACCAATTGTTGGAAATATTGAGAGGGGGGGTGAATCAATATTCCTTTCAATTAGAGCATTAGTTAATCTTCAATTATTATCATTGTTTGTACAATGATAGTAGAAAACAAAAGGAACACAAATGCACACATTTTTTTAAGGTGGAAACCCACTCTGGGACAAAAACCACCTAATGCTTTTCTAATAATTCTTTAATATTCAACTCCAATTGAAAATAAATCTCCAACTTCCTAGAATCTAGAAAAGCATTCTTCTCCAGCTCCCACTGGATGGACTCTCCAACGCCCGAGATTCTTCAATAGTCAACTGAAAGGATGCCCCAACACCCAATGAGCTACAACTCACCGTAGCACCACCCTACCACCCTATAGAAGAATAAAAGTAGAATGGACTCTCATACGAGGGAAAATGGTCCACTTTACAATGATATAGAATGATGTAGAAGAATAAGACACACTAGACCATAACCCCAACTATGACACAACCACCTAATGATGATCCTAGACCTCCTGACACTGCATCTTCAACTCTTAGCAGATAGACACTAGAACAATTTTTACAATAATGTATTTACAATGACTTAGTACAATGATACCTTAACAATGACTGTATGCAGTGCTGCCCACTTGAAGACTTCATGTGATGAACTTCTTACTGCTGTTCTGTACCTTGGTTTTTGCCCTTGTCATGCTACCCTCTTCTACACCTTGCTTTGCTTTGCTGCCCTAGAAAGTTTGGTCCTTTGTAGTCCATGACAACACATGATCTAGCTTTTTCTTGCCTTCTAGGAGCTTGATATTGAATCTGGTGTATCTCTGTTATTTCATATCCCCAATATCTGATTTTTGGTACTATAGTAGCCCTTTGAGTCATCTTTCCAATGCCATAGTTCTGACCCAATTTGGATTCTTCAAGGGAGAGTTGTTCCCAATCTCTCACAATGCCCTAATTATGGACTGTTTCAGTAGAGAAAACTTGTACGGCATGCCACGTGTCATTGTTTCTTCATTCGGCTATGAAATTGATAGAGAAAAAACTACAGTTTGTGCACTATCTAAAACATTTTACATAATTCCAATCTGATACTTAGAGAGAGAGTTATGATGAGTTTCCCAAGGTCACTTCTTTGAGATGAATTTCAGGAGCCTGCAAAAACACTGATTTCCACAGATCATATCTCCGAAAATATTGTGCACCTTGATCTAAAATTTGTACAAGAGCTTCCTCTGGATTTCTTCTTTGCCTCATAAAAATTTCAGCTTCTGAAATTTCGTAGAAAAAACGTTAGAGCGAAAATTCCACGATGACCTGTTTCAGATGGCGAAATCCCTTGCATAAGGAGGATATGAGGATCACAATTTATATAAATGCTTAAGTTGAGAGGGGCTTCAACAAGTGAACGTGGGAGGGATTTTAGGAGCTTAAAAAATATTAATTATGAATTTTCAATGACCCTGCCACAACCCCATGGGGTTTTAGCCCACTAACTGGGGGTACAAACTTCAAACATGAATATCTCTCAAACCGTGAAGAATTATGTGGCGTGCCATATATCAACGGAAACATCTCGACAAGTAGAAACCATCAAAATAATTCTTGAAAAAAAATATAGTAATTTGGTAGGTCAAAATTCCCATGCAATATTGGGGTAGCCCCTGGTGCTACTTGGGTTGACATCAATGACAACCTCTGATCAACTGTGTCTTCTAGAAAGGAGAAAATATTCCTCATCTTAATATATCTACCATCTATCATCCTAACCTCCATTACTTCATGAGTGAAGATACTTTCAAACTGCTCCAAGAATAATGGGGCCCCTTCATTATCACTGCTACTAAATGACAGTGTTGTAGATCTGCATGGTAATAGATGCGTTGTCTTAAAGCGATTCACAATACTGATCTCATAACCAGTTATTGTACATAGGATCATGCTCATCCATTTTTCTAAAACTCTACACTTTAACTCAAAGGGTTGACTGTAGTTCATCAATGACAAACTAGGATAGATTTTCATCTCCTCCTTGATTAGATCAAGGGTCCTCTGTGCTGTGATAGGTTGCTGCTTCAAATCAACATTTTGTTCTAGCCCTTGGTTATGCATTGGCCCTGATGGCATGTCCCCATAAGTTTCAATAAGAGACATTGAAACAATATGAGATGAATATATATGCATACCTTGGATCAACTGATGTGTGGGAACCTCTTGCAACACCACAAGAGTTCCTCCAACCGGGACAATGGTGTCTCCAACTGCTGGTAAGAGTGATGGCTACTCTTCTACCAATGTACTAGCCCTGGAATCTTCCTCCTCTTCCTCATGCATCTCCTGAATCATGCATGATACTCCATGTGTCAAGAGATCAAGAATACATTGCAAAGTTGCAAGTGTCTCTTCTCTAGATGTAAGTACTTCTGCAACTGGTGGTGAATGTAGTGACTCCTTGTCCAGAGTAACAAGATTGACATCCTCCTTTGTTTCCTTAGGAAATGTCTCTTTGTGACACATCTCTAGTTTTCTCACATCAAACTTCCTTCTCAACTTGTGAAGTAAATCTGAATATTTTGTCACCTTTTCATGCTCCATGTGACCAAACCACCAATCATTGGCTTCACCATAAAGAAGAAGTGCTGCAATCTGAATAACCTCTCTTTCAGCTACAAGATGTAGCCTGAAGAATGCATCTAACTCTTTCCTCCAAGCCTTAACAATGCTTGAGGAAGATCCATCAAATGTAGGCAAATAAATCTATTGTGCCTCTTTCTTCTATTTTTGCTATATGATCTTCTTTCTTCTTTGAGTTCGAAGAATTCTTGGAGAGTTAGACTCTCTTTGAATGCTCTAGATTGTGCTTTGTACTCTTCAAGATACAGAATGAGAGTCTCATGAGCCTCAGGTTCTTTTCTTTGTTCATTTCTATACCATTCATCTTCTTCAAAGAAAGTGGGCATAGTAAATCTATGAGGAGATCTACGATTCTCCGGTTTTTTCTAATAGGAAGTGCTTGGACCTTCCTCATCAAATCTTCATCTTGGATCCTCCTTTTTCCTTTCCCTCTTCATTTGATTGACCTCCTTGGAGAGATATTTCATGGATATAAAGAGAGGAGTGGCAAAAATATAATCCTCCTTCATGATAGATCTCATCTCTCTGCTTCTTCTTTTGAGGCAAAAGATGAAGTATCCACAAGCTAAGCCAAAGATCATGCTCTGATACCACTGTAATATCCGAAAATGGAATAATGCATTGATACTAAACACAATATAAGAACTGCAACTAAGTAAACAATAAATCTGTATACACATCAGAATGCACAGAAATAGCTGAACCATTTTATTATATGGGAGGTGAAAAAGCAAGTACAACAGTGCTAAAATATGAGACTCTCAAGCCAAAGTGATGGCTTAGAATGACCCTGCAATGATCCCACAAGAGGTACTACGTAACTGCTGAACTGTTGGAAGGTAACTGTGTTGTCCCTGCTACAACTGTTGGGAATGAAACTGCTTGAAAGATAGAAAGTAAGATCTAGGCTGAATGGGAGCTCCGATGATGCTAAAAACAGAGATTCGGGCTCTATGATGGATACTCAAGATAACCCAAAAAGGGTTTCTCAGATCTGTCAATCTAAGAAATCCACCTTCTTAGGGCTTCACATATATACTTTTGGGTATGCAGATCTGAAGCTAGATCTGATGATATGGTGGTTGCAATGATGCACAATTAGATCTATGCTAGAAGGGTTGATCCCTTCTCTAGATCCTTGGGCTAAAAGCTCAAGATCTAGCTCCTCCAATCTCCTCCATTGAAAATAGTTGCTGGATGCACAACAGCTTCAGAAAACTATGTTGCCAGAGAGGAAGGCTTAATAGCCTGCTGCTAGATATGTCAAATTAGCTCCTGAATGATGGAAACAATAGATCCAATGTGAAGAGGTGATCCCTCACAGGATTTCCAGCTGAAATAATGGAAACTTCCTTCCTCTAATAGATCTACAGGACTGGACTGCACAATCCTTGAAGTGACTACTGTTGCATGGAGGTAAAACCCAATGGCCTGAATACCAGATATAGATCTACTGCTCCTGAAAGGTTGAATGTGAAGAACAAAGTGGTAGGATGAATCCTCCACCGGTTTCCTAGATGGATGCTAGAAACAACCTCCTCAAGATGGCACCAATGCCTAATAAGGAATGAAGTACAACCCTCTTTCAAGAGCTACTCAAAGAAAGAGGAGGGATTCCTTCTTGGGAACACCCTGTGGAAAATAGCACTACAATCTTAGCTAAACAGCTCAAAAATGCATAGAAATGTCCTAATACAAATCTAGATCTAAAAAGATCAAGAAATGAATAATCCAAATCATGCCCTCCTATTGTGCCTTCACCTTCATTATATAGATGTGAGCCTTCCATAGCCTAGGCCCACTCCAAAACTACACTGCACATGTGGACATAAGTCTCCATGGTTGGCTGCGTTGTTTCTCCATGTCCTCCATCATGTTCATATGGGGTGATCACCCTCTCCATAATGTGTGCATTAAATGCATCACTTCCTCCACTAACTTATCATAAGTGCTCTATGATCTTCTTTGAATGCACTATGATCTCAGTTGACCTTATCAAATATCCTCATGATTTCACATTTAAGATCCATGATCTTATTTGACTGTTTCATCCTCCATAATCTATCTCATAAATGAGACATAATCTCCATTAATGGAGCTGCTTCACTAATTAATGATTTTAGATCTAGATATAGAATATCCACATGCACACATAAAAATGGATTTTATTCACCTTTGAGGATTATGGGTCCCTCCACCCTTTTATTTACTTAATTAATTAAGTTTATTAAGAACTCTAATATTCCAAATATCATGTGAAAATTTGGGAATATTACACAAAGTGACTTCTTTGTGAGGATTAACCTATGATGTCACTTCAAAACTGACTGGTTGGTAGGGATTTTCTACATTATAACAATTCTTTAACCTCTCTTCATCAGGTATGGGGAAACTCCTGCTTAGACACTATAAATCCATTTCATAAAGGAAGAGTGGGCCAAGGTGCTTTCTTCGTCCTCCTCAATCCTCCTGACAACCTTGTGGAAATATGATAGGCTAATTCTTTCATGCCCAAATTGTCTATTGATTATCTCGGTAACTGATGTGGAGGCCTTTTTCCGCCAAAAAATTTGAGGTAAGTGCCATTTTTTGACCCAAACGAATCCTACAATTCCAACATTGCTTAAATTTTCTCATGAGACATGCAAGGTGGGTCTTCCTCAAAGATCAAATTGTACAATGGAATGAGGAAGTGATCGGTCAACTTCTCTATGAATCCTTTGTGACTGCACTCTGAAAGGAGCTTGCAGTACATGTGCACAACAAGTTCTTTTGGTTTCCAAGTCTACTTCATGCCAGGAAAATATTTTTGAGAACATATCACATCCAACAAATAAACAACCATGTAAAATTTGGCTTGCTTTCCCTTGGGAGGGTTATTGGAAATGGTTACATCAATATTCAACTGTTGAGCCAACAAGTACGAACAATTAAATGGCTTTCCTTCATTTAAAACCCGATTCAACAAGAATTCCTAGCCTTTGGGGAAGTTTTTAGTAATTTTTTTGCCATAGATGCAGCAACATCGAACTATTAAATGCTAAAATGCCTTCCTTAGGGATTTTGTCTTGTAGGTGTTGCTGGGTATCTAGAGGAATTTCAAAGGCTCTTTCACCCAACCTTTAATGACATCCTTCGCGCTCAAATAACTAGTGACTACACAAAATTGAGATTCCATGTAAGATTTTCGTTGCACAAAATGATACATACTATGAAAATCATGTGTCATGAAGGAGGCAATCCTTTGTCTATTGGCACTATTGAGAGTCACGATATTTGTGTCTGTATACGATAGAATCCAGTTGACTATAATTCCCTCCTCCCACATTTACCCAAGATACCTTGCCCAATGGGGTAAAAATGCGATGAGAGGCTATTCTGATGTGATTCAACTCCCCATGTACAGTAAGGAAGTGGAACCGACAAAACAAACCAAACTGGCCTTCCACACATGCTACAGAACCTCCAAGAGCCAACCAACCTTTCCTGGTGGCCAAACCCTAAGGAAACATAGCTTTTCATGGATCTAACTCTCCAGTCACTCCCTTGACAAGCCATGCATGTGACTTTAGGCCCCCAGACTCACCCATAGTAATGAAAAGCCAGCGACTAGGGAATTTATCCTTCATGATGTAAGTGTTATATAATGATAAATAAAGTTAAATTATAAAATTTCAATGATATATTTATAAATTTTTAGCATTTTACAATTTTTTTCGGGTTCCCTTGTGTTAAAGACCCTGACGTCCCCTCACATTTTATAAAATTTGGTGGGGAGCTTTTGCATAGGCCGCTCCTGTGTTTCCCCGCTCCCATGTCCCCACGTCTCAGAAATTTTTTGGAACTATGATATGAAACAGTACATTTACACATGAAATATCAAGGAGAATAAAATCTTATTAATGAATGCATAATCCAACCACGTTTGGGACTTCCACGTACCACCTGACCATAAATTGGTTGAACCAAATATTTATTTTAGTCAATCATCCAGGTACCATATTTGATCCAAACTTAAACAAGAAAGAAAAAAATATAGATATAACCATACAAATAGAGATGTAATAGAAATAACACTTAATTTCATTAATATCAAAGAACTGAAATATGCTTACAGACAAAATGGAAACAAACTAGCTCAGACGATGGTAGCTTATATCTGAGAAGAGATGTGGCAGTTACATGCCACTAAACTGTGTTACAATGAGGCTCAAGGGAATTTTTATTATTGAACAACAATATAAAACCATAAAAAACTAAAACCCTAACACTAATAGATGGAATTCCAGGAGTTTGTGGGCCCTGTTGGGGTTAGTTGGGAAGCCAACTTATCAGGGTCGTAACTTCATCATATTATCTTCGTTTGGCGCGTAAAATACCTTGTTGGAAATATATCTTTGAGTACTATAGGATTTTCCACAAGCCCTTACCTATAGCTATGGGCCTACTACAGACCTCAAAAATTGTCATTTAGGGGGTCAAAACTGCTCTAGAATTTTAGGACCCGAAAAAATGCTAAAAATACTAAATGCTGCTATAAACAAGGAAAATAATGAAACCGACTAGAGGTATAGGTGGAATAGGTGGGTGGCCACCAATATCCCCCTATATTATTCCTCCCTCCTTAGGAAGCAATGGTCCCCATTACATGCAAAGCCTCCATGAGGTGAGGAAATTTCTATTGAACCTGGTCCCTGGTGAACCACTTGCCTTGGAGAAGGACTTGGCCTACTTTGAGAACTCGATATAGATAGATCCTCTGTTGGCAAGTGTTATTAATCCATGTGTCCATGACCGATCAATTATTTCTTGTTTCATGTAGTTCGGGTTTAAATTTGTTGGTGTGAGTTTTTTTGCAATGTTGGATGTGTCCTGTAATGGTGGAAAGTATGGCCGAAGGTGGTCCACATTGAACACTGTGTAGAGGCCAAGGAACGATGGAATGTTTATCTCAAAGGCATTGTCCCCTAAAACCTTGATGATCGTGTACGACCCATATCGAAACAGAAAAATATTGTGGTGGGGCCCAACGTGGTGCTCCTTCTGAAAATGTAGCAAAACTTTGTCACCCACCTAGAACTTGTGTGGCACCTGATGTTGAGCATGTCACTTCTTGTACTTATCATTTGATATATCCAATATGTCATGGACCTATTGGAGGATGTGTTGAATTCATTCAATGAAGTTTTTAGCCCTGTTAGCTTCAGATTGGACATGAGATGAATCTGCCTGAGTAGCTGCAAATGGTATGGAAACATCAATGGGACATAGTGGTTGGAATCCCAACCCCACCTGAAAGGGGTTATGGCAAGTTGAGCTATGGAAAGATCTATTGTAGCTATGTTGGAAATAGGGGAGGCTTTCATCCACATGTGTGGATGCTTCGAGTTGTACATGTGCAGAATGTGTATGATCATCCTATTGAAAACCTATGTTTGTCCATCAGTTTGGGGGTGGAAATTCGTGGACTTAGTGAGCTTGGTATCCAATGTCGACCAAATACTTGACCAAAATTTGCTTAGGAACCTATTGTCCTGATCTGAGATAATGGATTTTGGGATCCCAAAGTGTACCCACACTCGTTCAAAGAAGAGCTTAGCAGTGGCTTCTATTGTGATACTCTTCCTGCAAGCTGCCAGAATATCCATCTTAGAGAATCTGTTGATGACCACAAAAACACATTTGTTGCCATGCTTAGTACAAGGAATGCCCGATATGTAATCCATGGAGATGGATTCCCAAGGTTGAATAGGAGAAGGAAAAGGAGTATATAGGCCTTTCTTCTCGATGTTCAATTTGGTAATGGCGCATATACCTCCCAACATCCCGTCAAAGTTTCGGCCAATAAAAATAATTTTGCAGTACTGCCACTATTTTCTCTACCCCAAAATATCCAGCGATTCAATTGTAGTGCGCCTCCCAAATAATCTTAGCACGCTCACTTGAAGGAAAAAAAAGGTATCCCAAGTGGCATAAAAATTCATCCCGAAGGTGATAATTCGAACTTTCTTACCTTCAAGGAGAACCTGGTATATGTTGTCGAATTCTGGATTGATCTTGTAAAGATTTAGCTGCTTGGAAGTCTCGTGTCCACAAGTGTCGAGCACAGTGGTCAGCACCGTGACCAACGGTCGGTTGAGGTAGTATGCAACATTTTTGGTGTTTCCCTTCTTTTACTTAATGTTCAAATGGAATTTTTGTAGGTATGTGGACCATTTATGATGGCGATCATTTTTCAAATGTGTCTGCATGAACTGCAGGGGTCGATGGTCTGTGTCGATGATCATTTCCTTCCTCGTAATATAATGCTTCCATTATTGGAAAACCTACCCAATGGAATACATATCTTTGTCGTAGGTGGGATACTTATATATTGTTTCTGAAAGTGTCTCACTTTGATATGTCACTGTATGCCCCTGTTCAGTAAGAAATGCACCAATCTCATAATCAGAGGCATCTGTCTCAATCTCAAATTTTTTCTCCAGCTCTAGTAATGTGAGCACGGGTGCAGATCAAAGGCGATGCTTCAACTCGGAAAATTCATTCTTTTGGTATTCAAACTAAAATAAATTTGATTTCTCTCCTCCCTTGGTGACTTGAATCAAAGGCCAAGTGATATGGGAGAATCCCAACATGAACATGCGATAGAATTTGGCAAGACCCAAAAATCTGTGGAGATCTGTTAGAGTGGTTGGGGTTGGCCGATCCTAAATGACTTTTATCTTGGATGGGTCCACATGCACACCCCACAAATCAATGATGTACCCCAGATATTGAACCTAGGTCTTACCAAAAGTGTATTTCTCCAAATTGATACACAACTTGTGTTTCCACAGGTTTTGGAGGACCTGTCAAATATGGTAGAGGTTCTCTTCCCAACTATGGCTAAAGATCAGGATATCATCCAAATACACCATCGTGAATGAATTGGTGAAGGGTCACAAGATATCATCCATTAGCTTCATGAAGGTTGCGGGAGAATTTGTCAACCCGAAAGGCATGTCTAGCCATTCGAAAAGGCCCTCCTTGGATTTGAAGGAAATCCTCCACATATCAAAGGGTTCGATTGGTACCTTGTGATAGCTGGATTCAAGTAAATATTTTTCAAATATTTGACTCCCTCGAGCTTTTCTAAAAGGTCATCAATCTGTGGGATTGGATACCTATTCCAGACAATGATCTTGTTCAACGCCTGATAGTCATTACAAAGTCTCCAGGTCCCATCCTTCTTCTATACCAACACGATCGAGCTCCCACAGGGTGATGAACATGTAATGATGTGCCCTTTCTGCAACAGATCCTGAATCTGCCTCTTCATTTAAACTGCCTCTTCATTTGGTTGGTTAATTGGGTAGCGACGCTCCCAGGGTCAGATCGATGGAGTGCTTGACCTAAAAGTGTAGATGTACCTTTGTGGGTGAGGTGAAGATGTCCCTGTACTCCTCCACGACCTTGTCCATATGCTACTATTGCACAGTGGAGCCTTGTCAATAGGTCATGCCCACAATATTATTCTTTCCTTGATGGTGATTCATAAGGAAAACAAATTTCTAGGTATGGAAAATGATCTTACTGCATTTCTTCTCAGTGATCAAAGAGATGGCAGTAGGCGGTGCTACCTCGCATATCCTATACAACTTACTGACGTAAGTAATAATAAGAGTGTGAGGCCTAGACTAATACACAACATGTCACTTCCATAACTATGGTTAGAATAATAATACATCTCAAACTTCAAGAGGATAAACATCACACAATACCTCATCTATGAAGGGCTTGATGTTGTAGGGAAGGCGACACTGTTGGTTGACGCAAAGATCTCGTCCTTGGTGAAGCCACCCGATGGTGTACGATTGTGGGTGTGTTGTGGTTGGTAAGCCCAAATGCTTCTTGACCTCTGTTGAAATGAGGTTCTTTTGGCTCCATCTGTCGATATTGAACTACAGTGGAGAACCCTTAACCCACATATGGGAATGGAAGAGGCACTCCCCCTCCTCCAGATCTTCGGGCTCATCCTTTTGAATATTGGTGGTGGAAATAGTGGAACTGGACTTTGCATCAATAACATGCTTCACTTTGTCATTCCCCTTGTTAGGTTCTGACTCAAAATTAGAACATGCATCTGATTCGGAAGCCTTCAGCTTAGCCACCAGTGAATTCTTTGCCCAAAACTCACTTGTGTTGTGAGTGGGGCTCTTATGGAACTCACACGACTTTTCGATGTCCTTATTTGTCTTCATGGTGTTGTTCTTTGCTTGTGGCTTCACAATGTATTCATGGGTCACCCCGCCTTGGATTTTTCCTTTGTTTTTCGGTTTGGGGGCACCTTTCTCTTGCTGCATATTCACAAATCCAAAGTCTTTCTTGTTTTGTTTAAATTTATGCTCGATCTTGGAAGCATATCGGTATGATGCACCAAGCGAGGAGATGTCGAGGAACTCCATTTCCTCCTGAATGTATTTGTGAAATAAAATTTGATACTTGAGCACCAAATGTTTATCTGAATATTTTTTACCCAACTTTGTGCACAGGGTATGGAAAACATTCATCAACTCATACACATTTTGATCCCTTTGTTGTCGTAGCCTAGTCCATTGTATGTACTTTTCCTCATATCTCCCCATGGGGTAATATTGTTCCTTGATGGCATATCAAAAATAATTCAAAGTGGGTGCGACTGAAAAAAATAAGGGTTCTCTCTCATCCCTCTATTCATAATAGGTTTCCCACCAATACTTTATATGGGGGGGTGGATTTTAGGAGCGCAAAAGTAATATTTTCCCTATTGGAAAAATCATGACCTGAAAAATATCCTTCCAACAGATATAACCATCTATCTATAACATATGCATCTATCTGGTCTTCAAATATGGGAATGCCAAATTTGACTTGTACCTTGAAGGGAGTGGCACCTCCGGAGTGACTTCCAGATGAATATTCCTTGCGTGTGGGCATCCGTCGAAGGATTTGGGAAAATTTTTCCATCTTCACGTTCCTCTGTCACTCGAGGTCTTATTTGATCAAAATTTTGAAAGGATATCCTGCTCCCTCGTCTTTCTTTTCTTTCACCATGGGAGGCTATCAGGATTTGTGAGGTTGTTCTTGCAAAGGTTCAACAAGTTCGAGCCCTAAATCCTTATGCCTTGACCTTGTTGGGGACATGCAAATAAAAATAGAGAAAGAGAAGATTGTTATCATACCACTGATCCAAAATTAAACAGGAATACAACAGAATACAAATATAACCATAAATACAGAGATGCAACAAAAATAACACTTCATTTCATTAATATAAAAGAACCCAAATATGCTTACAGACAAAATGGAAATAAACTAGCTCGAGTGATGGTATCTTATCTCTGAGAAGAGATGTGGCAGCTACATGCCGTTGAAATGTGTTACAATAAGTCTTAAGGGCCCTTTTATTAATGAACAACAAGAGAAAACCTTAAACAACCAAAATCCTAACCCTAGGATATGGAACGCCAAGAGTTTGTGGGCCCAATTGGTTGGGCATCATAACTTGATCATATTATCTTTTTTTGGCGTGTATGATACCTCTATCTACAAGATTTTCCGCAAGACCTTTACTATGGCTATGGGCTTGCTGCAGAACTCAAAATTTTTTCGTTTAGGGGGTCAAAATTTCTCTAGAAGTTCAGGACTCGAAAAACTCCTAAAAATAGTAAATGCAGCTTTAAACAATGAAAATTATGAAACCGAATGGAGGTCTAGGTGGAATATGTGGGTGGCCACTAGCATCCACCTAAATCAATATTCCAAGCATGAATGTGGGACTCATAACCAAAATCAACCAGGGCTTCCAGAAGCTAAACCACCTCACCGACATCAATAAAACTAGGCTTTACCACAATCCCCACCAGATGAAAAGGCCCTAAACAAGCATATATGCCATTATATTTCTCCACATACATCATGAGGTATTTTATTGTCTCCTAGTCTCTAAGATTTACCATACATCCCACCATATAACAGTCAATGATCCCTAGGCCTAATCAAGACTCTGGTCTCCAGGATTTACCATATATCCCACTACTCACCGGCTGAGTATTCCTAGGCCTAATTGATACTCCACCCTTCAGGCTTTACCGCAATCCCCACTAGATCATTAGGCCTGAGTGAGGGCACACACCTCTAGGATTCACCATATATCCTGCCATTCACCGGTCAAGGATTCCTAGGCCCACCGAGGCACATAATATATGGATTATTGAAACCCACAGTAAAATTCAAGGGTTACTAAGCCAGTGGCTAAAATAAAATCCACATTCTAGTTCAAGTATCACTAGGCCATGTTTTCATTCATTTAGAGATCACCTCACTCAGTTTCGAATCAATCCGAAAAAATAGCTCAACCAAAACATGAGAACCCAATCACACCATGGCTATCCAGAAATGGTAAGGCTAAGCTGAAAAACACTGTCACACCTGGAAAAACCCATGCTAATGACAACAAGAGAACCAATAAGACACATTCATAACCATGCATGCCAAACCTAGCAAGGAGATCACCCATGCAAATTGATACTTGCAAATAAACCCGTTGTAGTTGCTTGATCCTTCTCTTCCTTGCTTGATCTTTTCTTCCTCTTTGCCTTATTTCCTTTCTTGATCCAATGATGAAGTGATCCAAGAAAACTATAAGTTTCCAATAGTGTGAGAGAGATATAATAGAGAGAGACAACTCCAAAACTTAACTGATAAAAGGTTACACTGACAAAAGGTATCAACTAATCCTCATAAGCCTTTTTATTAATGAGGCCTCTATTTTCTTCATTTTCCATTATTTTTCCTTCATTTTCCTCCTCGCATGCAACATGTGACTTTTAACCTTCCTTTTCTCCTAATTTCCATTATTTTCATAAATAAATGCCACTTTTCCTTTCCAAAGCCTTTTCCATTTCCTTTTCTAACTTCCTTAGACATAAACCAAATGAACACCCACACTAGGATGTTTTACCTAAAATTCAGCGTGGAATAAGTGTCCCATAACCATGGTTATTATTTTTCCTTTGTTAACTTTTATTACATGGAATTTTCACCAAGGCTGTTATAGAACCCTCCCCCTTGGGGGAACACCGTCCTTAGTGTTCAATGACACCTAAAACCAACAAGACAGCTGAAAGCAGAACCAATTAACTATGGAGCTTTATAACTTAGATAATTGTAGTATTTACAATGATCAACCTGCTGAGAATAAAACCAACATGAAAACATAACTACATGACACTCATATTGCATATTGGAGCTTTATAACACAACTCATGGTGGTATTTACATCCATATACATATGTACATATATTAAAAATTTATACCAAAGCATATACCAAAAACATATATCAAGGACATTCACTCAACCAACGAATAGAGAAGGATACATAGCCCGCAGCTGATCTGCCATCTCCCATATAGAATCATCAGGCACAAAGTGCTTCCACTGCACTTTAACTTGCTCAATTGTTCGGTTCCATAGCATGAGCATCTTTCTTTGCAAAATACAGTGCGGTTCTGGCAGGAATTCTCCTTTGGGCTCCACCTGCAATACAGACCAGTCAATCACATGATCAACATCTTTAACATACTTCTTAAGTAATGAAACATGGAAAACATTATGGACTTTCACTGTCGAAGGCAGTGCAAGTCAATAGGCTACTAGTCAAATCCTTTTAAGAACCTTGAAATGTCCACAAAACCAAGTTGCCAAATTGGCACACAATCCAATCCTCAAGGAGCTCTTTTTGGGCTTGACACACAAGTACACATGTTTCCTAGACTAAAACTCCTTAAACAACCTGTTCTGATATGCATAGATTTTCTTCCTGTCCTGTGCGTCCTTTAGATTCTTCTTTATTACCTACACTTCTTGTTCCATTTTTTCTAACATGTCCGGTCCAATCAATACCATGTTCACCGAATCATTCCAAATGATGGGATTATTACAACTCCGCCCATACAATGCCTCAAATAGAATTATCCTCAGTGACTCCTGGTAACCATTTTTGTAATCAAAATCAACCAATTAAAGGTAATACTCCCATCACCTCTGTTGATGCATCACATACATCCTCAACATTTCCTCTAATATCTTGTTGACCCTCTTTGTCTGTCCATCGGTATAAAGTTGATAAGTTGTGTTGAAGGAAAAATCTATCCCTAAACCTGCAAACAACTCCTTTTGAAACTTTTAAGTGAACTTAGCATCCTCATATAACACAATATTCTTTGAAACACCATGCAACCTCACTACATATCTAATGAATACCTATGCCACATCACTAACAAAATACGTAGAATTCACTAGAATGAGGTGTGTTACCTTAGTCAACATGCCCACTACAACCATGATGGAATCAATTTTTCTAGATTTCCTAAAAAAAATTGTGATGAAATCCATGGAAATGACCTCCCATTTGCACTCTAGAATTGGAATCATGTAATATCCAAAAATCGGGACAACTCAACAAGCCTACTGAAATAACGCTCTCCTAAGAATTTTGTGCATAGAAATGAGTTTGCAGCTCATGAATCCCTTATATTAGCTCATCTAAGATCTAAATCCAAAAGGAGAGAAAAAACAAATCAGACTAGGTGGGTTAAACAGATCTCCCACAAACTAGTCTAGCTGAAAATCACCCAAAGAGAGGGGTTGCAGATATATGCAAAGGATTGCTTAAGAAATAACGCAGATCCACTGAAGCACAATAGGAGGCTGATATAAAGGTTTAGAAATCAGATATATAACAGAAAATCAGATTTTCTTTACAGCCCATACATTATACAAGAGAAAGAATGAGACAATACAGGAAAAACCCTCACAAATGAGGTGCTACAACCATGAGGAAAGACTGTATAACCATGATAGTGTTATTTTTAGTGGCTGAAGCAGCATTTTATTAATCTTCAGATCTAGAACATATCTATACATAAAAAATTAGATCTAAGACAAATCCATGTACAAGAAATGTTGATCTATACATTCCCCTTGGGGTTTTGTGCAAAACATGAAGCACAGAGAGTAGATCTGAGATCTGAGATCTAAGATTGCATATCTGCAGAATGATTCAGAAATTTCTGAATAACACAATGGTACAACAGATCATATCTGAAACTAACATGGATTGGATGGCCAATCCATGGATCACCACAGTGAGAGGAAGAATCCCAACACCGGAGATCTCACCTCCAAAAGATAGACAAAACACCCTGCAGCTATAGATCCGCAAATAACGTTGTCTAGGGAGAGAAACATCAATGTAATCTTAGAGAATGCCAATTTCTAGATGTGAAGCACAATCAGCTAATGAACTCTTCCAGGAGGTTAAAAGACACACTCACTGAGAAGAGCCACTAGTATAAGCTAGATCTGAGCAGATCTAGTGTCTTCCACTGCTGAAACTCACAAGGATAGCTCAACTCTCAACAGGAGTAGCGCTGTAGGTGTAAGATGAGCTTGGCCTAAAATCCTGATGTGGAAATATAGCACAAATATCCTCCAATAACTGCTCCAGGAAGGAGGTGGGATTCCTGAACAGGAAGTCCCAACAAGGGATGTCTAAGCAGACAAGACCTTCAGAAAATGATAATCTTCAACAACCCTCTCTTGTTGATCTCCTCCTCCTTTTATAAGATTGGAGTCTTAGCAAAACCCTAAACCACTTCATTGGTTTAGCCCTTTTCACATTTTAAATCTCCTTCTAGAATTGTGTTTTCCCTCAAGGAAGTTCAATGCATCTAGACTGCGCTATTGACTTGGTCAAAGATGACCCATTATTTTGATTTAAACCCATTCACACCTACAAAAGTTTATTTACATAGCCCAGATATGTCTATGTTCACATAGGAATTTATTTATTCTTGGTTTTAGGAGTTTTACATGTCCTCCTTTACAATTTATTCATCAATCATGAAATGCAAAAATAAACAAGGAAAAATTAATATTCCAATTAGCTGCAGCTAATTTAGGAATATTACAGTCTCCCCCTCCCAAATGTTGCTTGTCCTCAAGCAATTGCAAGGGTGCTGCAAAATATCCCCTTCTTCTCTTGTGGCCTCCTCATCCAATAGTTTCCCCCATTGCTCTAAATTTTCTGCAATAGTACTATCCTCCAATGGTCCCTCCTCAATGTGCAAATTGGCCCTTGGTGAATAAACCCAATGGCTCTCATCATGAAAGAATGGAAGGTTGTTATGGGAACCTTCTTGTTGATCCATGGCCTTCTCAAGATAGAAGTGATGACAATCATGGGGAATTTCATGATTCATAAGAGACTCCCATCTCCATGCTATCATCCAAATGAAGTGGATCACCTCTTAGCTTGGAAATCCATAGAAAAATTCCTCGCCAATACATGTGAGAGGCATGTTCTCAACAAACATATGGCTCACCCTACAAAGAGACAAGTGATCTATCATAGTGGCCATACCAAATCTCATGCTCCCATAGAAGCATGCAATGCAAAAATAATGGGGAACTCCTTTCCCCAAGGACACATCCAACAAGTGTGCCTCTCCTCCAACCATGCCCCCAACAAGGATAAGGACATATTCAGCTTGTGGGATCACAATTAGAATCATGCTATCTGCCATGTATGATAAATGAGAAGGAAGATGTTCCCTCATGTGCAACCAACGCAATTTTATCCTTAACTGCCATAGAATAGGATATGACAAGTGCCTTCCCCAACACTTGTTTGCTGCCTCATGCCTTTGGAATGCTTGGAGAATGTACATCATAGTTGGTGTAAAGGAATCACACCATGAATAATATAATATCTTTCCAAGTTCCTTCAAGGAATGGCCTACATCATCATAGTTCATGGCCTTGAGTGGCCCATGAAACCCATCATAAATAGTGCCCCATTTTGGCACAATATCCTGCAAATGAGTGTTAGAAAAATATAAGCATATAGGAGATATATTATAATGCTCAGAAAGACAAGCCTCTCTATATAATTGTTTTACATCAGCGGGGTAACTCATAGATGAGTTCCCTCTCACACTCAATGAGTAAGGAGATGTGAATGATGGCTCATCCCAAGAGTTATGCTCCTCCTCCTCTACCAAGTAGTCCATGCACATCTTCATATGAGATTTCACCTCTTCTTTGAAACCTTCCCATATGAATCCACCCAAGAGTGTATGATATGCTCTAATGAAACCAGTGGGTTTGGAAAGCAACATCTCATAGGTGGCATCTAGTAGTCTTTTCTTGAGCTTGGAGTCACTAACCAAAAGAATAAGATTGTAGAAATAGATAACTCCATCAACCACCCTAAACCTTTCATCCTTTACTTCCCCATCAAGAACCCCTCATGTGAAAAGGTCCTTGGAGTATTCCATCATGAGTTGGGAATCCCAATAAGGATCCAAGCTCTCCAAGAATGACAGTGTTGTAGAAGTCTGAAATGCAGCCCCTGTTTTCTCATGGTTCCTATATTTTACATCCTTAATATCAAAATTAGATGTGGGAGTATCAAAACCTTCTCTTAGTTGCCCCATTTGTAGCTGATCTTTCTCAAGACAAGATTGAAGCATATGGAAATCAACTTCCCCTCAGAAAGTCCTTGTCTTCCAAAACTTCCTCATTTTGGCCCAAGTGTGCAAGAGGGTTAGCATCCCCTTGCCATGTTCAGAAATCTTCTTTGTGAATGAAGAGATCATGGGCTGCCCCAAAGATATGGAGTTGCCATGTTTCCTCATGCTCATGCCACCATATATTTCTAATTTCTCCGCTCTCAGTGCAGATCTCGGAGTGGGAGTTAGCAATGCCCCTTTTTGGAAATTGCTCATCTCTCTTATGAATTCATGAGAGATTCTCTGTGTTGTGCTACCTTCTCCCAAGACTCCCTCCTTAGCCAAGTATGAATATGTTGCCCATAGTTGAGAGAACACTTTATATTTCCTCCTATCAAGAGGTGCTCCTGGTAAAGTACCTCCTTGCAAAGAGGTGTCAAGGCATAGAGTAAAATGTGGATGTAGGTAGATAGATTTTCCCCTACCTTTAATGCATAAGTCCTCTTGCCTTCTTTGTGCTTCCAAGCTTTGAAGCAGAGAAGGGTTCATATTATTCTTTTTGTGATGCCCTTCCTCCTCTTCTCCTTCTTCTATCTCCAAGGTCTCATCATTTGGAAATGATGGTACATGCTGCTCATGTGCTATGCCAAGAGCTCTATGTGTGAGACCTTGTGGAACCCCTTGCAAGAGTGCAAGAGTTTCTTCTCCTGGAGTAAGTGCTCCAACTTCATCTTCATGAGGTGCTTAAGTTGCTTTTGTTGTGACTGCATTATGATCTCCTGTCTTCTCCTCCTTTTCAATAACTGAAATTGTCTCATCATCAATAAGAGACCTTACATCTTGGTCATCTATTGAAGGAGAAACCTTCATGCTTTCCTCTTGAGAAGAGGACCCTTCACTCAATGGAGATCTTGCCCTTGGTAAGGCATAAAACAAACTTACACCCTCTTCCATGGTCTTCATAAATGGAGTTGGATTCATAGAACCTTCCAACTCATTCAAAAGCTTCATCTGATGTGGTTTGGCAGTGTCAACAAAATATGTTACATATGAAGCTTCATCAAACCTTGCTATCAATCTTGCAATAAACCTTGCATAAGTAGGTGTATTGGCATTCTTCAAGGAAAAATACTCAAACAACCACCAAGCATATGCTTTACCTTCAAAATGCAACACTGCTACTTTGATGGATTCAATCTTTGAAACTTGATGTTGTTGCATGAAGTTATCTAGCTCCTCCACCCAAACGCTGACTGGACATTTAGGTGATTCATCAAAGATAGATAGATAGAATCTACCCTTATCATGTTTCTCCTCATTTGTGTATTTTACCTCCTTGATCTTGCAAAACCCTTGGAAGTTCAAGTCATATTTGAACTCCTTGGATTGAGCTTCATACTCCTCCAAATACTCTCTAAGAGTCTCCTTTTTGGGCACACCTCCTTTCTTCCTCTTCATGAAGAAATCACAGACAGAACACTGAAGCTTTGGTGATATGGCTGAGTGCACATATCCATGAGATGAGGATTCAGAATGATCCTCATGTATAGATCTTGTAGATCTGATCGGAAGATCTTCTTATTCTTGAAACTTCGAGGGAGTTTCATTGCTTCTTCTCTCTTATTCTTGTACAACCTCCTTGGAGAGGTTCTTATTTGATCTGAAAAGTGATGAGAATAAAATCATGTTCTTCATAATTTTGACCTTTCTCCTTGCTTTACATCACTTTTTCTTGAAGCCACAGGCTGAGCCAAAGATCTTGCTCTGATACCACTGTAATATCCCAAAATCGGGACAGCTCAGCAAGCCTGCTGAAATAACGCTCTCCTGAGAATTATGTGCATAGAAATAATTTTTCAGCTCTTGTATCCCTTATATCATATCATCTAAGATCTAAATCCAAAAGGAGAGAAAAAAAAAATCAGACTAGGTGGGTTAAACAGATCTCTCACAAACTAGTCTAGCTAAAAATCACCTAAAGAGAGGGGTTGCAGCTATATGAAAAGGATTTCTTTAGAAATAACGCAGATCCACTGAAGCACAATAGGAGGCTGATATGAAGGTTCAAAGATCAGATATATAATAGTAAATCACATGTTATTTACAGCCCATACATTATACAAGAGAAAGAATGATACAATACGGGAAAAACCCTCAGAAATGAGGTGCTACAACCATGAGGAAAGACTGTATAACCATGACAGTGTTATTTTTAGTGGCTGAAGAAGAATTTTATTAATATTTATATCTAGAGTAGATCTGTACATAAAAATTTAGATCTAATATAGATCCATGTACAAGAAATGCTGATCTATACATTCCCTTTGGGGTTTTGTGCAAAACATGAAGCACAGAGAGTAGATCTGAGATCTAAGATTGCAGATCTGCAGAATGATTCAGAAATTTCTGAATAATGAAATGTTACAAAAGATCAGATTTGAAACTAAAATTTATTGGATGGCCAATCCATGGATCACCACAGTGAGAGGAAGAATCCCAACACCGGAGATCTCACCTCCAAAAGATAGACAAAACACCCTGCAGTTGTAGATTTGAAAATAACATTGTCTAGGGAGAGAAAAAATGCTGTAAGTTTAGAGAATGCCTTGGCCTGATGCCAATGTCTGGATGTGAAGCACAATCAGCTAATGAAATCTTCCAGGAGGTTAAAAGACACACTCACTAAGAAGAGCCACTAGTATAAGCTAGATCTGAGCAGATCTAGTGTCTTCCACTGCTGCAACTCACAAGGACAACTCAACTCTCAACAGGAGTAGAATTGTAGGTGTAATGTGAGCTTGGCCTAAAAGCCTGAAGTGGAAAGATAGCACAAGTCTCCTCCAAGAGCTTCTCAAGGAAGGAGGTGGGATTCCTGAACAGGAAGTCCCAACAAGGGATGTCTAAGCAGACAAGATCTTCAGAAAATGATAATCTTCAACAACCCTCTCTTGTTGATCTCCTCCTCCTTTTATAAGATTGGAGTCTTGGAAAAACCCTAAACCACTTCATTGGTTTAGCCCTTTTCACATTTGGAATCTCCTTCTAGAACTGCGCTGTCCCTCAAGGAGGTTTAATGCATCTAGACTACGTCGTTGACTTTGTCAAAGATGACCCATTCTTGTGATTAAACCCATTCACACCTATAGAATTTTATTTACATAGCCCAGATATGTCTCTGTTCACATAGGCATTGATTTATTCTTGGTTTTAGGAGTTTTACATGTCCTCCTTTACAATTGATTCATCAATCATGAAATGCAAAAATAAACAAGGAAAAATTAATATTCCAATTAGCTACAGCTAACTTAGGAATATTACAAATCAGCTATAGTAATCCACTGAGATGATTACACTCTGCCTTCACCTGCTGATAGTCCAAGCATCTAGCCATGAAATTTTTCACATCCTTTTTCAGATTTGGCCAATGATAAAACTTCTCCATTGTTTTCAATGTATTTTGATATCCTGGGTGACCTGAATATGGTTTTTCATGAAACTATCTCAAAATGGTCTTCTTGATCTCACTACTATCTGGCACATATATCTTGTCCCTAAATCTGATCAAGCCATCTATTGTGAGATGATAGTACACATCATGTGCACCTGTACCTGGACTTGTACCTTTACCTATACCACTACAGGTACCTGTACTTGTACCACTACTTGTACATGTACCTGTGCTCTATTGTAACCTATGACTAAGCTCCATGGACCTGTTAGCCAACTAGCCTACCTATAAGATCTGATCCTATAAGTTTGTCCCATAAGAACTCATATTTTCTATATGATTCACCTGTATCTACCTGCTAAGAGAATCTGCAACCCTATTCTCTTTACCCTTGATGTACCTAATCTCAAAGTCGAACTCGCTAATCGTGGCCAACCATCTATATCACCTGGAATTCAGATTCTATTGGTCAAAAAATTATATTAGCCCACTGTGATCACTTAGCAATACAAACCTCCTTATAAGAAGATAATGCTTCCACATCTTCAATGCATGGATGATTGTTGTCAACTTAAGATCATGTGTTGGATAATTCTTCTCGTGGTCATTCAATTTTTGTGATTCATAACATACTACCTATCCCTCCTACATAAGGACTCCACCAAGTCCTCTCTTACAAGAAATTGTACATACCACAAACTCTTTGTCTAGATCTACAACCTTTAACACTAGCTCATTCATCAACAAATTCTTCAATTGTTCAAAACTTGTTACACATTCCTCCTTCCATTCAAATTTATTACCTTTCCTCTGTAGTGACGTAATAGGATATGCAATCCGAGAGAATTTCTTGATGAACCTCCTATAGTAACCTGCTAGTCCCATGAATGATCTTACCTTATCCACATTCCTAGGAGCTTCCCACTCCGTGATAGCTTTTATCGTTTTCGGATCCACTACTATACCTTCCTTGCAGAAAACATGCCCCAAGTAATGTACCTCTATCTGAAATAAAATGAATTTGATAAGTTCGGAATATGACGAATGCTCTCTTAGCAATCTCAACACTGCTGCTAAATGTTCGATATGTTCTTCCTCATTCTTAGAATATATCAAGATGTCATCAATGAATACAATAACAAAATTATCCAAATAAGGGTGCAACACACTATTCATCAAGCACATAAAGGTAGTTGGAGCATTAGTCAAACCAAATGGAACTACAACAAACTCATAATTCCCATACCTGGTCCAAAAATCTATCTTGTAAATATCCTCTTCCTTGATGCGTACCTGATAATATCTTGATCTCAGATCGATATTTGAGAACATTTTTGCTCCCTTTAACTAATCAAATAAGTCATCAATCCTCGGCAACAAATATATGTTATTGATGGTCACTTTGTTCAACTGCATGTAATCACTGCATAAACTGAGAGTGCCATCCTTCTTCTTCACAAACAATACCAGTGCAACCCATGGTGATACAATTGGCCTAATGTATCCCTTGTCAAGAATTTCCTTCACTTGCAACTTCAAATATACTAACTCTGGAGTGATCATTCTGTATGGTGCCCTTGATGTTGGTGATTCCCTTGGTACTAACTCAATGGATAATTTCACTTCTCTGTGAGGCAAAAACTCTGAAATATATGCTTGAAACACATCCTGAAATTGTTGTAAAATTGGTTACCTGCTCAATATTTATCCATCCTCGTCCTCCTTACCCTTATCACTAGAAATATGCACTGCAAATAACACACATCCTTTTCTACGGTTGTGCTTTTCCTACGTAAGTGTAACCATTCTAACTAATGTTTCTTCCTTACTTTTATGTTCTCTATTGTTATCCAAGCACTCAATGTATTTTTCATAACAATCCACTTTGGTCCTATGAAGACATAACTAGTCCATACCCAAAATCATACTATATGACCCCATTGGTAATACATTCAAATGTTTTGATGTAGACATACCATTCAACTCAAATGCACAAGCCCTTACCCAATGATTAACTCTCTTCTTTGTATTTTTAGCCAACTGCATTAACCAAGGTTCTGCATGCACTTATTTATTCAAACCACACTTATCCACCAAATCATATTTAACATAACTGTAATTAGATCCAACGTCAATAAAAATAGGAAAAACTTTATCACAAAGCTTACCATCCATCTCAATGATAGATTCCTGATGATCGTCCTGCCTATTATCCAGCGCTGCATACATACGAGGAATGCTCCAAATATTTTGTGCCTCCTCTGCACTATAGATTTGAGGCCTATCACCCTAAATTTGTTAACAATATCTCTTAATATGTTCCTTACCACATGGACAACATCCACCATCATGTACCATCACCTCTATTCTACTGTTGTGACTGATGTCCCTGTCTAGCTACGTTGAACTTCTTGCATGGTGCAACATTCTCTTTCTTTTCTACATTCTTAGGCCTTGTTATTTTCGGCTTCTAATTATATTTATTTTTATCTTTCCCTTTCCATCCTTGCCTAGATTCATTCTTATGATATGACTACTCATATAAATGCTTCAAATTACCAATAACTTCTTCAAGTGACTGAGGCTCATCATACTCAACCTGATCTCTAGAAGTTAATGACAATCCATTGAAAACATTTTGAACTTTAACTTTCTCATCTTTAAGATATGATACATACTTCAATAACTCCAGGAAATTGGTCATATTTTCCTCATATGTCATCGATCTGACCTTAAGATTATATAATTCCTTGACTTTACTATCATAGTACCATTTTGACAAGTATTTCTTCCTGAAGAGTCCCTTGAATTCATGCCAACTCAAGTCTTTTGTCATGAAGTCTCTGACCCATTTTACATCTTCCCACCAGACATCTAGTCTCCCTTTGAGGCTGAAAATAGATATTTTGGCCTTCATATTCTCTATGTACTCATGCAACTCAAATAAATTCTACATGCCAAGTAACCAAGCCTCTGCATCCTCAAGATTCTTCAAATATCCATCAAATTTATGTGGCTTAGCTTTCTTAAACTCATATGGAAAATATCTCCTGTCACTCCTCTTGTAAGGGTGATAATGATGATGATCATAGTGACTGTCAGAACCATAACTAGAATAGTACATGTGTCCATCACCTCTCCTATTCGTAGCATCCAAGAGATTGCCATCTATAACCGTGTCATCCTTATCTGACATGTGAACACCATGAAAATTACTGCCATATACCCCATTAGTTATATCCTCCTACCCATAGCTGATCCAAAGTGGCCCCTGTCACTACAATTCTAAAAAACTATGAAGGATTACTGCATTAACTTTTTCTTGTTTCTCCTGTGCTTGTATGATTATGTCATTATCTTCTTTACAACTTCTTATTTCTGATTTAAAACTTCTCAATGTGTCTGCTAAGTCAGAGGAGTGCCCAACACCATGTTGCTCATATGATCCATAAGGAGAATATCGTGAAATGTAGTCTACCATATTGCTATTCATCTTGATATATTTCCTGCAAGGCATACTATGTCAGCTAAACCAAATCATAAACAAACCAACGTACCTCAATATAATTTGGGGAGGATATCTTATTTGCAATATCAAACAAATTACTGTAGTACATGTATAAACATAATCATAAAAACATATAAATATCATCATAACCATAGTCTAGTCATCAATTCATGACCCTATCAACCACAAATCATGACCTCATGCATGAAAATTACAACCATATCAATGCAATATTAACAACATGTAAACACCGACATGTATAAACAATGCATAACCAATCATACACTCATGACAAAACATTCCACAATGACACCATAAAATTTCACATGGTGACACCACTGCAACCATGACCACCACCATACATATGCAACCAATACATATACCATAAGTATAAGGAACACATATGTAACCAACATGAATGCATGACCAACACACCGCCCATCCAGTCTAAGGGGTGAACCATGCTCTGATACCACTCGGTAACATCCTCCTGCCACATTCACCCAAGCTACTCGGTCCACTGGGGTAAACATGCGACAAGAGGCTACTATGATGTGATTCAACTCCCCATGTAAATTTAAGGAATTGGAACCAACAAAACAAACCAAAATGGCCTTCCACACATGCTACATAACCTCCAAGAGACAACCAACCTTTACATGTGACCAAACCCTGAGGAAAGTTGGCTTTTCATTGATATAACTCCCCAATCACTCCCTTGATAAGACATGCATGTGAATTTAGGCCCCCAGTCATAGCCAAAACAAGGACAAGCCAAGGGCTATGGACTTTTTTAGCTATTTCTATGCCAGTGACACTAGATTTTGTGCCACTTTTTCAGGGCCAGGACTCAGGCCACTACCCATAACTTCATGGAAGATTCATAAATTATAAATAACACTGAGACAAAGGTACTAATTAAAACATTTTATCAATGAATTGACTGGACCCGTACTAGCCATGATAGGAATTTTGTTAAACATGTTGCAAATATGCATTTTGCAAGTCATAATAATAAATTTGAGCATAAAGGTCTCATACTTATCTGAGAATCGATAAGAAGCATTGATGCCTTATCACATTAGATGCATTATGATATATTAGGTCATATATTCATTGTTCATTCATGTATAAATCAAAACATGATGACAGCCATACATCATCACTGTCATAAAACTAGATACTCATAACCAACATATAAACAACAGAAATAATAAGGATACATCAAAAATAAATTCCATATATGAACCAATACATTTACACATGAAATACCAAGGAGAAGAAATTATTATTAATGAATGCGTAAGCCAACCAGGTTTGGGACTTCCACCTACCACCTGACCATAGATTGGCTGAACCAAATATTTCTTTCATCCAATCACCCCCGTGCCATATTCCAAGCATGAATGTGGGACTCATAACCAAAATAAAACATGGCTTCCCAAGATTACACCACCTCACCCTTATCAATAGAACTAGGCTTTACCGCAATCCCCACCAGAGCACTAAGACTCAAACAAGCAAGGATGCCACCAAATTTATCCACCTACACCATGAGGAATTTTCCTATCTACTAATCTCTAAGATTTACCGTACATCCCACCATATAATGGTTGAGGATCCCTAGGCCTATTCAAGACTTAATTCTATAGGATTTACTATATATCTCACCATTCACCAGTCGAGGATTCCTAGGCCTGATCGAGACTCCACCCTCTAGGATTTACTACAATCCTCACCAGATCACTAGGACTGACTGAGGGAACACACCTATAGGCTTTACTGTATATCCATCCATTCACTTATCGAGGATTCCTAGGCCCACCGAGGCACACAATATATGGATTTACAACAACCCATAGTTTGGTTCAGAGTTACTAGGCCAGTGGGTTTACTGCAATCCACAGTCTAGTTTAGGGATCACTAGGCCATGTGTTCATTCATTCAAATACCACCTCACTCTGTTTCAAATCAATCCAACAATCCCGCTAAACCAAAACATGATAATCCCATCACACCATGGCTGTCTAGAAATGGAAAGGTTAGGATGAAAACATTTTCACACCTAGAAAACCTCATGCCAATGACATCAAGAGAACCAAAAACACATAAGCACAACCATGCATGCCAAATATAATAAGGAAATCACACATAGAAATCGATAGCTTAAAGAAAAATTGTTGTAGCTGCTTAATCATGCTCTTCCTTTTTAGATATTTGCTTCCTATTTTCCTTCTTTCCTTTCTTGATTCAATGCTAAAGTGCTCCAAGAAAATTTAAGTGACCAACAGTATGAGAGAGATCAATAGAGAGAGAGAGAGAGAGAGCTCCAAATCTGAACTAACAAAAGGTTGCACAGACAAAAGTTACCAATTGATCCTCATAAGCCTTTTTATTAATGAGGCCTATATTTTCTTCATTTTCCATTATTTTTCCTTCATTTTCCTCCTCACATGCAACCGGTGACCTTTCACATTCCTTTTCTCCTAATTTCCATTGTTTTCATAAATAAATGCCAATAAATGCCACATTGCCTTTCCAAAGCCTTTTTCATTTCCTTTGCCACTTTCCTTAGCCATAATAAACCCAATGAACACCCACGCTAGGATGTTTTTCCCAACATTCAAGTTGAAATAAGTGTCCCATAACCGTGGTTTTTATTATTCCCTTATTAACTTTTATTACTTGGGATTTTCACTAGGGTTATTACATTGACAATGTCTTCACATGAAAAATATGGATTCATAAATGCAACCTTGTGTAATCCTGACCTCTGTACATCAATATAAATATGCTTATCTTAAATATATGCTCTAAAACTACTTACTACGTAAACATATTTCATTATGTTCCATGCAATGTCATAATCCTTCTCAATGAGTAGTTGAGTGAAGTAGGAACACTCTCAACTATCTCACTGATGCTGCTTTCTATGGTGTCTTTTGAGGTAGATCTCTTGGGTGCTGTTGTTCAATCCTTAGCATTAGTCACGGGTGTATTAAAGGATGGACAAGCCACACATTAATGTTTTATGTCAAAGGGGAAAATGTTCCAAAAGTGGGTCGAAAAGAGACAAGGTGGTGAAATTCGCATATATTAAAGCCAATGGATAAATAATGCAAAGGGTGGAGTGTAAAACCATAAGTAAACTGGAGGTGTAAAGGTAAAGGAGACGCAGCGCTAAACACATGACCGATGTATTAAAAGGAGCTGCTCCCACGTGAGAAAGCACGTGGGGAAATTCCGAGGGGGTCAAGCAGCGGGGAAAGGACGAGACCGATACCCCCGCGGAATGGTGACACATGGCACGATGGAGACTCAACGTTGGAAGGGGATAGTAAGAATAGGCCGCGTGGTGTGATTACGTGGCGGAGCAAAGGCGGACCCTCACGACGGGGAAAGCCATGTGTTATTTTAGCGTAGGAAATCACGCGCAGCAAGAATGGGACAACATATGTGGATAAAAGGTAAGGTAAAGTTTATTAGGTCAGCTAGTACTGAGACCCATACCAGCCTTAAACCCGACATGAGGCGCGCACCTACACCTTGACACCCCCCAATCCCCACGCGCCACGTGTCTCATTGTCAGTGTCCTTACGACACTTACCTTCTGTCATCCTACTCACCTGCCTTTTTTTTAACTCGAACAGCCTGCTCGTATAGTAACAACTCCCGTATTTCTCTCCAGTAAAAAGACACAGGTTACTATCTACGGCAAATACCAAGTAGAGAAGAGCACCTGGTCTACCCCAATCACTGTCAAAGTTCCCCGCGTCGCTTTCCCGAGCAGTGTCACCCTCTGTTCAGGTATTCCATTCTCCATTTTCCCTCTGTTTCCTTTCTCTTTTTCGAATTCTTAAAATGACAGCCATGGGGAGGGGAACGCCCAAGAAGAACGAGCCAGAAACTCCCCAGGTCCGTGAGTCTAGGAACCCCCCTGGTTTTGAACCCCTCTATGACTTGCAGTCGGGTATCTGCGATCCGAAATACCCTTTTGACATACGCAGTATCAAACCTCTGCTTTTCGGCCGCCATTGCAAAAACGCAGACCGTTTCCGAGTTGTCGTGTCGGGCTTCTACCACCAAATCACCCCCCAGGTCCATTATTTTATTGATTTCATTACCTGGCTCAGAGATGCCTTTGATGTACATCAGGGCGCTTTCGTTTCCCCTCAGGGAAATAAGGTTTTTTCCCTTTCTCCCGATGTTATCAGACAAGCCCTCCGTTTCCCTGCCAGCGACACATATATCAGCTTCAAAGATGAAACCTTGTTAACCCAGTTCAATAAACAGCCGAGGGAAGCTCGTCGTGCCTTTATATCTTCCATAACCGTCGACCATGCAGCTTCCCTGCCTACATTAGATCCGTTTTCACTAAGTTTGTTCGTCGAAGAGGTTCGACCTGTTCTCTCTCTCATCGCTGGCCTTTTGGGGATAGGGAGCCCGGAAGACATTTCTATGGTATGCGTTCGCTTCTTATGGCTCATGTCACAGAATGGGGTTGTCTTGGACATTCCTGGTTTCCTCTACTTGACCATCCTAACCCAATTCCAAGAGCTCGCACAAGCCCGCCAGTTTCGCTTCTACTCAATGGTGTTCTACCTCTTCTTGTTCCAACATGCAGATAAATTCGACCATTTGGGGCTAGACAGGGTCTATTCTGAGAATTCCCAACCCAGACCAGTCTTCGACTGGAACTTCTCCGTCCGTCAATTAACCAAGGGAGAAGGCTATGCGAACTTTGTGAACACTTTCATGTCAATCGCCTATACCATCATCCACGATTCGCCTTCCCCTAGGGTTTTCCCAGAAATGAAACGCTAGCTGCAAGCCGAGAAATACCAGTGTACCAGAGATTGGTTTATTTCTGAAGACCGTACTGAAATTCGGGTCTATGGAGCCGAAGTTGCTCCATACCGGTTGCCAGTTTTCCCCGTCCGACGAGTTTACGCCCTAGAATACATCTGGCAAGCCCTCAAAGCCGACCAGCTCCATTTTGTCCCTGCTAAGAAAGGCTACATCCTAAGGCTTCCTACCCAAATCGGCCCCTTTGTGGTAAACTCAAGACATGCCCTCCCAATTGCTGAAAAAATGCTGCAAAATATGGACCTGACGTTGGGGAAAAGCTGGGCTTATGACCCACGAGAAATCATTTCAAACAAAAGGAAAAGGAACAGGTCTACGCCCTACATACATGAGCCGAGGCCATTTATGGAATGGAGGGCTAACCTCGAAATTTGGCACATGTTTTCGCAGATGGAGACAGATTCATCTGCTACAGGGGAAGAGGAGGAAGTGAACAGGGGCACCGGTGAAGAAGAGGCAGGAACCTCCGGAGCAGCACCACCGCCCAAGAGACAAAGGACGGCCACCAGTGAAGCGGAAGTCATAGGAGAAGGGAAATTACTGGAACCCTTCACGAAGTTTGGTGAATTCGATAAAGGCAAGGCAGGGATAACAGTGTTGAGAGACAGCGCCGCCTCCTCCGATTACACAGAGGTTACGCAGGACATCATCGAGCACACTTCGTCCAGGCCAAGCGAAAGGGAGCAGACTAATAAAGTAATCCGAGACAGGTACAAGGCTAAATTAGGGGGGTATGTGGAAAAGTATCATACCAGGCTCTCCGCCTCTATCAACGCGGACACTGAAAGCCTGGTATTGTCTATGGCAGAGGCCATCCTGGACCCCAATTCTGATGTTCCCAGCTATAAAGTGCTTGAATTGGCCATTGACATGCAGAAGGTGCCAACCAATGACATGTGCGACCTGTTTCAAACAGTTTGTGACATGATGAAGGATAAACTAATGCAGCTCACCCTCGCATTAAGCAAGCTAGAACAGAAACAGGACCAACTAAGGGCATCTTTTGTAGCTGAACAAGTTTCTTCGCGAGCCAATGCACACTAGGTGTGCGATCTCCAGGACCAAATCAAGAACTCAGACGAAGGAGGAAAAGGCGCAGAGGCAGCGCTCATAAAGCAGTTGCAGAAGGAAGTCACATCCGCAAAAAGACAGGCTCGTATTCTTGCCTCGCATCATGTTCAAACAGCTGAATTGGTACAGGCGAAGGAAGAGAAAGCAGAGCTGTCTGCCAGGTTATCCAAGGAGAGGTAAGAGAAAGAAAAAATGGCCGAAAAGATCAGCGAGTTACAAGGCAAAGAAACAGAGCTACAAGCCAGGTGGGATTCCCACAGCTGCCAGATGGCTGAGGCGTCAAGTGGAGCCAGCTCATTGCCAGCACAAATGTCTACAGCCAGAGCCGAGATTGAAGTACTGGAGAAACAAGCATCCACGGCCAGAAAAAGATCGCAGAATTGGAGAGCTCCCTGGCCGAAAATGCCAGAACAGTCGAGGGGCTACAGAAGGAAGTGGAGCAAGAGAAAAAGGTCACGGCGGAGCAGCAGAAAACCATTGCTGACATGAGAAGTCGAGCAAAGGGGAACCTCACCCTTCTCGAGGCCAGAAACATAATCTGGTCAGACATAATCACGGCGGTAACCGAGCAATGGGAATTTTTGACAATGATAGGGGAGCTCAAGTCTACTTTTCCCTATCTCAGTAGAAAGTTGCAGGAGGCAGGGGTCGATCTGCCTAACAGAGCTCAACATGCTGGGGATTACATCTCATTTCTTTACGCGTTGAAGGCAAACGACTTGGAGAAACATGGTATCTCCAGCTGATTTACAGAGGTCATCGAATGTAATAAGATCATCAATAAAGAGAAGGCCCGAGCAGCAGCTTCAAGGGCCCTTCAACAGGTGGGCGACAGTGTCGAACGGTTTGACGAGGTATGGGATGAAATCACAACAGCCGGACTCCCTTCCTGCTGGGAACCGACCGCCCCTGCCGTGCTTTTGACTCTGGACCAATACACAGCACGCTTGCAAACGGAAAGAGATCGGACTGACCTTTAGATGGGAAAAGCGACTCAACTCAAAGCTAGTACAATTGTTACGGTCCTCCAAAATGAGTTCAATCTCCTTTACATGATCAGACACCAGCTCCATACCAAGGCAAGTTTTCAAGCTCTCGGCGAAGCCTTTATCGAGGTGGAGGGGCTCTCAGCGATGCCCGAGCTAGCTTTGGAGAGTCAACAGAGACTGACACAGTTTATGAGTCAGCACACTAGTTCCTCCGCAAACGTGCCTCCGCCCGAATCAGTAACGACTTCCACTCAGCCTCACCTGTGATTTTTCTGTTAAATCATGATGTGGCCTTAGCGGCCTGTTTTACTTTTTACTCAGTTTATTTCTTTAAAGTTTCGAGTGGGTTGTTTTCCCCCACTCTTGCATTTTACTTTTTATACTAAACAGTTGTTTAAATTTCGGTTTTAAAATGGCCGAGGGCCTGTTTACACGTGATGGGAGGCTTGATTCCCCATCATGAAATTTTGTTGTTAAGAAAGTGACATTTAACAAATTTTGCTCATGCGAAGAAGATATTTTCCCAAAATATCTTCTCGCTGAAACGGAAGGAATCCTATATAAGGTAAATCAAAGGAGAAAGAAAGGTTCCAAAATTTTGAGAGGAAGTAACTGTGTAAGACTTTCTTGTTTTTGTTATTCTGCGAACATCCCAATATGAATGCAAAGAGCCCGTAGGGCCTCAATGAAAAGGAGTTATGTTTCAGATAAGGATTCTGGCTTCGATTATTCGTAGTGTGTTATTTTCTCTGGTGTGTTGTAGTGTTGTTATTCATTTTTCTTATATCCACATTATCTGGTATTACATTCTAGAATGCGAGTTGCTGGCTGCTTTCTGTTATGAATTTATCCCTATGGATACTTATCTCATTAGCTTCTCGGCACTTTAAATATGGCTCAATGTAATATGTTGTTCCATTTTCACCCCATTCACATTTATGTTATATTGAATGTTATGGAGTATTATTTACGAATGTGGTTATCATGTATGGATTCTTAATGTTTAAGCCCACCACATGTTAACGTATGTTTCTTAATACTGTCTTTATAGCAATTGATATCTCCTTTCCTCTCCATTCTTAGTAGATACCTTTATATCATCCTTCTCTGTGAACTATTCAAGAATCCAGCCCTTGCTGCAGCAGTATGTCTTGGAATTGTCTTGTGTATTTATGTTGGGGCTTAACATCTTGCTTATTCAGAATTGTCTCTTCAGCTTTAAGCTTCTAAAATATTGGATACCACTGAAATTCTTGTTTTCTCATTTGAAAATAAATAGTCCGAGAGCTCGGTCTTGCTGAGATCCTTCCCATTACATAATCGTGTCTCTCTGCTATATAAGATGTCCTAGGCACTGGTCTATGGCAACTCTAGGCTGTCTCTAGGAGTTACAACATCTTTTTGGCGCCGTTTCCGGGGACGAAGTTGAAGAAATTTAAATCCCTGGGCCTCGACAAAACCCATCCACTCTTCAGTTAGGTGAGCACGAAGAGTTGAGAGTTGTGCACCCCTCACCTTGGCGACTCCACATTCATATTACTGATAAACCTGTTTGCAGTCCTGGCTCCCCGTAAGCCACACCTAAGGTCAGATACATCTCAGTCGAAGAAACCCTCTGTGTCTGACCTAGAGAGAATCCTACACAGAAGAGGCTGGAGAGAAAGGCAGTCAGTTCATACCGAGATTCTTGAATTCTCCCTAGATAATTTTCCATATCTGTCGTCTTCTTCCTCTCAAGTCGCCCAAATACAAGGCTCTAACCCTATTACAAGAGATATTGGTTACTATTCTGAGAGCCCACCTCGGGGAGGTGCTCATATCAAAGACGAAGCCGAGTCGAGCTATACTCCGCATTACTCCTTCCACCCTACCCCTGAAGTCGAGGAGGTTAAGGAAGTTATTGAAATATCTACTGTTCACAGCCCGACATTCTCATCAGCTCCTCAAGCCGATGTTCACTATATCCCCATCGTTATCCATACTTCACTTCCACCCTCTCCTCCTCCTCTCACCGCTCAGATTCTTGCATTACCTCCACCTCCTCCCCCAATGGCGAATGTCCCTGGTTTCTTGCAAAACAGATACGCTCCTTTGCAGCTACCTGCAGCACTAAATGACATGCCGCAGGATTATTTAAAGATTCTGCCCAGATTTAGTGGTGAGAATGACACTGAAGCACAGAAGCATGTCGAAATTTTCTGCTCTTTCACGAAGAATTTTAATGTTGAGCATTTGGACGTAGTTCTAAGGTTGTTCGTGCAATCCTTAGATGGGGAAGCCAGAAAATGGTTTAAAACCCTTGGAGCTAATTCCATCAATAGTTGGGAGGCTATGGAGGATGCTTTTGTCAAAAAGTGGGGGGAAAGGAAGGATCACGGGGATGTCCTTACCGAGTTTAACACTCTGAAAAAGAAGCACAATGAAGGGGTATCAGAGTTTATCAGAAGATTTAACAAATTGTACCTGAGCCTCCCAACCGAGATGAAGCCTCATCAGACTGCTGCAAAGGTCGTTTTTGTGGCAGCATTTGATTCTGAGTTTGGTTTCTCACTGAGAGAGAGAAAGCCAGCCACTCTGGATGACGCACAGACAGATGCATTGGATATAGAAGCAAATTTTGTCTCAACTGGCAAGTCCAAAGGGAAACAGGAACATGATACTAGAAGAAGGGGCAAATAAGAAGTATCCACTTCAAGCCAAGATAGAGATTCGGCAAATGACAAGATTGAAGAGATGAATAGAATGATCAAGAATCTCTCAAATAAGTTGGTCAAGCTGGAGATGGAGGCCAAGAATTCACCCCCAAAGAACTTCCAGAATGCTCCAAACAGGGGATTCAATCCTCAGTACAGGAAACCACCCTTGCAGATACTACAGAGGGGACAGAAGGAGCAACAAGATCAGGTACCACATCCTTTATACTTGGAGGGACAAGTGGAGGCTTCTCTTGAAGATTCTGCCTATGAACAAGAGGAGGCATGCCCCGTCTTCTCAGACAGTGATGACATAGAATGCCCTGTACAAGAAAGTGAGGAAGGGGAGCTACAAGCTCACTCAGAAATGAGGAACAACGAGGATACTGAAGAGCCTGAGATCGATGACTACTGTAAATAGTTCGTTGACTTCATGCAAGCCCAGTTTAACAGAAAATATGACCTCAGGTCATCCAGAAAAAGAACTCGCACTCAAGATGAAGAGGAGGACACACCCCAAAAGTTAGCATCTGCACAGAAAGAGGCCAATACTCAAGAACCCCCAGAAAAAGGTAAGAGGCCCCTTAACCAATCTCTGCAATCTGATATTCAAATGCCTTCGTCTTCGCAAGTAGTTGTATCCCCTGATAATAAACCTCCAGTAAAAGAAGTTAAGCCTCCTCTGCAAAGTAAAGAGTCAAAAGAAAGAGAAGTGTCAATAGATAAGCCTTCATCTGTCTTCTGTTTACAAAAAGAGCTCGAAAAAGTAAAAATACCAGTCCCTCTGTCTGAGTTATTGAAGCAGCCTGCCTATCAGTCACAGGTCTCCTCCTTCATCTCCCCCCCTGATGTACCACACATTCTAGACAGTCTTAACCTGCAAGAAGAAATACCTATGGTAGTGTTCGGTCCACACGTTGAAGAGTTAGATCCCTCCACCCCTCCCTTTTATGTATCTTTAGTGATCCATGATCTATTGTTGCATAATTGTATGTTAGACTCAGGAGCGTCTCACAACCTCATGCCCCTATCTGTCATGGAGCAATTGGGACTCCAAATCACTCGCCCATATAAAGACCTCTATTCTTTCGATTCCAAAAGAGTGAAATGTTTGGGCATGATTAAAGATCTAGCAGTTACTCTGGCTCAGATCCCTGCCAAAAGTGTGGTGATGGATATCGTAGTGGCTGACATCCCAGCCCGCTTCGGTATGCTACTGTCAAGGTCTTGGGGGACCAGAATCGGAGGATCAATTAAGCTAGACCTATCCTATGCCACTATACCTGTCTTTGGTGGCCAAGAGAGGAGATTGTACCGAGAGACCAGATTCGTTAAAACAGTCACCAAGGCAGGTGATTCGGTTAATTCTCCAGTCTATAGCCGAGATGGGGATTTCTCCTGTCTGATGTTAGAAGAAGATCAGGAATATGCCCATGAGCCCTCATTCTGTCAGATAAAGACTGAATCATCAGTGCAGGACTGTGGAGCTGAAATCTGGACACTCCACTTTGATGGAGCAAATTCCAGGGAAGGAAATGGGGCTGGAGTGTTGCTTATCTCAACTATGGGTCAATGGGTCCCCTTGTCTTTCAAATTGGAATATGAGGCCACAAACAATGTGGCTGAATATGAAGCACTCATATTGGGGTTGCAGACAGCAAGGAGTATGAAAATACAGAATCTAAAGGTGATGGGAGACTCTGAATTGGTGGTTAGACAAGTGAAAAACTAATGTCAAGCCAAACATCCTAGGCTAAAGGCCTATAGAAATGAAGTTTGGGATCTTGTAGAGAACTCTTTCTTGGCATTTAACATTCAATTCATGCCCCGAGAACAGAACAGAATGGCAGACTCCTTGGTTGTGGCTGCTAGTACCTTCCGCCCACCTCAGAACCCTCTCCTGAGATATGAAATCGAAGTAAGGTACAGGCCTTCAATCCCTGATAATGTCAAGCACTGGCAGGTTTTTGAAGATGAAGAGTAGGTGAAGAGGTTCCTAGAGATTGTTGGGGAGTTTTCCAACCTAGAGATTGACAGTTGTGAGGAGGAGATTGGGGACGTTCCAGAAGACAAGCTGGAAGAGAGGATAGCCGGTCACAGATTTTTGCAGTTGAAAGGGAATGTCATCCCCCGAGGGCTGGTACCTTTGGAGAGGCTGTTCAATAAAAACGATGTTCCTTTACAGCCAAATAAAGTGGTGGCGGAGGACCAGGTCGAAGACCTCAATCTGGGCACTAAAGAGGATCCAAAGATTGTGAAACTGTCCAAGAAGGTCCCGGATGAATACAAACAACTGTACCAAAAGTTATTCCAGGCCTATAGAGATGTGTTCGCCTGGTCATATCAAGACCTGAAAACCTTTGATGTCAGTGTTATGCAACAAGATTCCACTGAAGGGAGATGAAAAACCCCATAAGAAAAAACTCAGACAGATTAATCCCCTGTTGCTACCCTCGATTGAGCAAGAAATAAAGAAATTGCTGAAGGCTAAAATCATAGTGCCACTAAGATATTTTGAGTGGGTGGCCAATTTAGTCCCAGTACGAAAGAAGAATGGTGAAATCAGGTTATGTGTGGATTTCAGAAACCTGAACAGGGCGTCTCTAAAGGATAATTACCCATTACCGAAGATGGACCACATTCTGCAGAAAGTGGTAGGGGCCTCTAGGATGTCCATGATGGATGGGTTCTCGAGCTATAATCAGGTGGCTGTACTCCCTGAGGACCAGAAAAATACTGCTTTCACCACGCCTTGGGGAACATTTATGTACGCTAGGATGCCTTTCGGGCTAATTAATGCAGGAGCCACGTTTCAGAGAGCTATGGACATAACCTTTGTTGGAGAACAGGACCAGTTTCTGGTGGTGTACCTAGATGATATAACAGTATTTTCGAAGGATGATGCCGATCACATTCAGCATTTGCAGAGGACTTTTGAGAAATGCAAGAGGTATGGACTTTCCCTAAATCCTCAAAAATCTTTCTTTGCATTAGAAGAGGGTAAGCTCCTAGGACACATAGTAACTAAAGAGGGGGTCAAAATCGATCCTAAAAGGGTGGAAGCTATAAATGGTATCTCCCTCCCCAAGAATAAAAAAGAAGTCCAGGTATTCTTAGGGCGTATCAATTTTCTCAGAAGATTTATTCCTAACTATGCTGAAATAGTTAGACACATAACAGATATGTTAAAGAAGGATAATGAGGTGAAATGGGCACCAGAATCAAGGCAGGCCTTTGCCAGGATCAAGAACGCATTTGCTGAGGCTCCCGTGCTGGCAAAGCCAAATTTCACTGAACCTTTTATGATTTTCTCTTTTGCATCACCTCACACCGTAGCAGGGGTTCTCTTACAGAAGAACGAAGGTGGGTATGAGCAACCCATTTCTTTCTTTAGTCAAGTGCTTCGTGACGCAGAGCTAAAATACAACATACTGGAGAAGCAGGCTTATGCCCTGGTAAAGTCCCTCAAGGCATTTCGCATGTACATTCTGCAGTCCCACGTTACTGCTTTCGTACCCACCACAGCAGTTAAGGATATCCTCGTTCAGGGCGACAGTGAAGGCAGAAGGGGCAGGTGGATTGCAAAGATACATGAATACGATCTGGACATCAGACCCACCAAGTTAATTAAAGGACAGGGGCTAGCAAAGATTTTGTCAGAATCAAATCATCAAGCTCTGGGCATCCACTTATCCATGGTTGCAAATGAAGATTCTGAGGAGCTGACAGGGAGGCAAGAGGTGGAAATGGCCACTCAAAAAATACAGATGAAGTATCTTACTAGTCCCTGGTACAAAGAAATAGTTGAGTACCTCCTGACACTCAGCTGCCCACCCAGCTGTGATAAATCCAAATACAGGGCCTTGAGGCTGAAATCGAAAAAGTATGTAGTTGCCAATGGTCAGTTGTATTGGAGAGATCTTTCAGGCATACTGCTGTTATGCCTCATTGAAGGTGAAGTGAAGAACATAATAACCAAATTCCATGAGGGAATTTGTGGAGGACATTATAGCTGGAGGAGCACAGCTCAGAAAATTCTGAAGGCTGGTTTTTACTGGCCTAAATTGTTTGGAGATGTCTTCGCTTGGGTCAGATCATGTGACAAGTGCCAGAAGTTTGCTGAGAAGCAGAAGTTAGCAGCCCTACCCTTGATTCCTGTGCATGTTGATGAACCTTTCAAACAATGGGGGATTGACTTCATAGGCGAGATTCACCCACCTTCGAGTGGGCAGCACAAATGGATCCTGACTGCCACAGATTACTTCACGAAGTGGGTGGAGGCCATACCTGCACGAAACGCTACGGACACGGTGATCATCAAATTCATGGAAGAGAACATTATCTCCAGGTTCGGATGTCCTGCTAGAATAGTAACTGACAATGCCCAAGCTTTCAAATCTACTAAATTCGTGAAATTTTTGTCAGCAATACAATATCACTCTGGGCCACTCTATAGCTTACTACCCACAGGGAAATGGTTTGGCGGAATCATCAAACAAAACGCTGGTCAGAGCTCTAAAGAAGACAATAAATGAAAACCAGAGGAACTGGGATTCCCAACTGAAGTTTGCTCTGTGGGCAAACAGGATAACCAGTAAAAGAGCAACCGGGAAATCTCCCTATGAGTTAGTATATGGGTGAGCAGCTGTATTCCCCATACAATTAGCTTTACTTGTGGCTCGTTTCATGCAAGAGGCTCAGGAAGAGCCTGATGGTACGACTAGAAGAATCAACCAACTGGTGGAACTCGAAGAAACGCGTGGTCAGGTAAACCAGCAGCTTGTGGAATACCAGGAGAAGATGAAAGAGTTGTTTGATCAGCATACTAAGGATAGAAAGTTACAGGTGGGAGACTTAGTTCTCAGGTGGGATGTACGAAGGGCCGATAAAGGTAAGCATGGTAAATTTGACACCCTTTGGTTCGGCCCCTTCAAGATTACAGAGCAGGGAGGAAATAATACCTTTAAGCTGGAGAATTTGCAGGGAGATCTGTTGGACGCCCCTGTGAATGGGCAGTTCCTCAAACCGTATTTTCAATTCTGAAGCAGGCTGAAAAAGCCTGATTGTATTATATTGTACATTAGCTGCTGTTTTTGTTTTTTCTTACCAAGTTATGCATGAGTCATGATGATCTGTCCAGGGAGAAGCTTCAAGAACTGGATAAGTGGAGTTCAAAGAAGATACACAGGCGGTCTGCGTAGTTCTCGACACGTTCGGGGAAAAACGTGTCGTCCCCAGGTGGAGCCAATGTTGTTCAATCCTTAACATTAGTCACGGGTGTATTAAAGGATGGACAAGCCACACATTAATATTTTATGTCAAAGGGGAAAATGTTCCAAAAGTGGGTCGAAAAGAGACAAGGTGGTGAAATTTGCATATATTAAAGCCAATGGATAAATAATGCAAAGGGTGGAGTGTAAAACCATAAGTAAACAGGAGGTGTAAAGGTAAAGGAGACGCAGCGCTAAACACATGACCGATGTATTAAAAGGAGCTGCTACCACGTGAGAAAGCACGTGGGGAAATTCCGAGGGGGTCAAGCAGCGGGGAAAGGACGAGACCCATACCCCCGCGGAATGGTGACACGTGGCACGGTGGAGACTCAACGTTGGAAGGGGATAGTAAGAATAGGCTGCGTGGTGTGATTACGTGGCGGAGCAAAGGCGGACCCTCACGGCGGGGAAAGCCATGTGTTAGTTTGGCGTAGGAAATCACGCGCAGCAAGAATGGGACAGCATATGTGGATAAAAGGTAAGGTAAAGTTTATTAGGTCAGCTGGTACTGAGACCCGTACCAGCCTTAAACCCGACACGAGGCGCGCACCTACACCTTGACACCCCCCAATCCCCACGCGCCACGTGTCTCATTGTCAGTGTCCTTACGACACTTACCTTCTGTCATCCTACTCACCTGCCTTTTTTTTTAACTCGAACAGCCTACTCGTATAGTAACAACTCCCGTATTTCTCTCCAGTAAAAAGACACAGGTTACTATCTACGGCAAATACCAAGTAGAGAAGAGCGCCTGGTCTACCCCAATCACTATCAGAGTTCCCCGTGTCACTTTCCCGAGCAGTGTCACCCTCTGTTCAGGTATTCCATTCTCCATTTTCCCTCTGTTTCCTTTCTCTTTTTCGAATTCTTAAAATGACAGCCATGGGGAGGGGAACACCCAAGAAGAACGAGCCAGAAACTCCCCAGGTCCGTGAGTCTAGGAAACCCCCTGGTTTTGAACCCCTCTATGACTTGCAGTTGGGTATCTGCGACCCGAAATACCCTTTTGACATACGCAATATCAAACCTCTGCTTTTCGGCTGCCATTGCAAAAACGCAGACCGTTTCCGAGTTGTCGTGTCGGGCTTCTACCACCAAATCACCCCCCAGGTCCATTCTTGTATTGATTTCATTACCTGGCTCAGAGATTCCTTTGATGTACATCAGGGTGCTTTCGTTTCCCCTCAGGGAAATAAGGTTTTTTCCCTTTCTCCCGATGTTATCAGACAAGCCCTCCGTTTCCCTGCCAGCGACACATATATCAGCTTCAAAGATGAAACCTTGTTAACCCAGTTCAATAAACAGCCGAGGGAAGCTCGTCGTGCCTTTATATATTCCATAACCATCGACCATGCAGATTCCCTTCCTACATTAGAGCCGTTTTCACTAAGTTTGTTCGTCGAAGAGGTTCGACCTGTTCTCTCTCTCATCGCTGGCCTTTTGGGGATAGGGAGCCCGAAAGACATTTCTGTGGTATGCGTTTGCTTCTTATGGCTCATGTCACAGAATGGGGTTGTCTTGGACATTCCTGGTTTCCTCTCCTTGACCATCCTAACCCAATTCCAAGAGCTCGCACAAGCCCGCCAGTTTCACTTCTGCTCAATGGTGTTCTACCTCTTCTTGTTCCAGCATGCAGATAAATTCGACCATTTGGGGTTAGACAGGGTCTATTCTGAGAATTCCCAACCCAGACCAGTCTTCGACTGGAACTTCTCCGTCTGTCAATTACCCAAGGGAGAAGGCTATGCGAACTTTGTGAACACTTTCATGTCAATCGCCTATACCATCATCCACGATTCGCCTTCCCCTAGGGTTTTCCCAGAAATGAAACGCTGGCTGCAAGCCGGGAAATACCAGTGTACCGGAGATTGGTTTCTTTCTGAAGACTGTACTGAAATTCGGGTCTATGGAGCCGAAGTTGCTCCATACCGGTTGCCAGTTTTCCACGTCCGACGAGTTTGCGCCCTAGAATACATCCGGCAAGCCCTCAAAGCCGACCAACTCCATTTTGTCCCTGCTAATAAAGGCTACATCCAAAGGCTTCCTACCCAAATCGGCCCCTTTGTGGTAAACTCGAGACATGCCCTCCCAATTGCTGAAAAAATGCTGCAAAATATGGACCTGACGTTGGGGAAAAGCTGGGCTTATGACCCACGAGAAATCATTTCAAACAAAAGGAAAAGGAACAGGTCTACGCCCTACATACATGAGCCGAGGCCATTTATGGAATGGAGGGCTAACCTCGAAATTTGGCCCATGTTTTCGCAGATGGAGACGGATTCATCTGCTACAGGGGAAGAGGAGGAAGTGAACAGGGGCGCCGGTGAAGAAGAGGCAGGAACCTTCAGAGCAGCACCACCGCCCAAGAGGCAAAGGACGGCCACCAATGAAGCGGAAGTCATAGGAGAAGGGCAATTACTGGAACCCTTCACGAAGTTTGGTGAATTCGATAAAGGCAAGGCAGGGATAACAATGTTGAGAGACAGCGCCGCCTCCTCCGATTACACAGAGGTTACACAGGCCATCATCGAGCACACTTCGTCCAGGCCAAGCGAAAGGGAGCAGACTAATAAAGTAATCCAAGACAGGTACAAGGCTGAATTAGGGGGGTATGTGGAAAAGTATCATACCAGGCTCTCCGCCTCTATCAACGCGGACACTGAAAGCCTGGTATTGTCTATGGCAGAGGCCATCCTGGACCCCAATTCCGATGTTCCCAGCTATAAAGTGCTTGAATTGGCCATTGACATGCAGAAGGTGCCAACCAATGACATGTGCGACCTGTTTCAAACAGTTTGTGACATGATGAAGGATAAAATAATGCAGCTCACCCTCGCATTAAGGAAGCTAGAACAGAAACAGGACCAACTAAGGGCATCTTTTGTAGCTGAACAAGTTTCTTCCCGAGCCAACGCACACCAGGTGCGCGATCTCCAGGACCAAATCAAGAACTCAGACGAAGAAGGAAAAGGCGCACAGGCAGCGCTCATAAAGCAGTTGCAGAAGGAAGTCACATCCGCAAAAAGACAGGCTCGTATTCCTGCCTCGCATCATGTTCAAACAGCTGAATTGGTACAGGTGGAGGAAGAGAAAGCAGAGCTGTCTGCCAGGTTATCCAAGGAGAGGGAAGAGAAAGAAAAAATGGCCGAAAAGATCAGCGAGTTACAAGGCAAAGCAACAGAGCTACAAGCCAGGTGGGATTCCCACAGCTGCCAGACGGCTGAGGCGTCAAGTGGAGCCAGCTCATTGCCAGCACAACTGTCTACAACCAGAGCCGAGATTGAAGTACTGGAGAAACAAGCATCCACGGCCAGACAAAAGATCACAGAATTGGAGAGCTCCCTGGCCGAAAATGCCAGAACAGTCGAGGGGCTACAGAAGGAAGTGGAGCAAGAGAAAAAGGTCACGGTGGAGCAGCAAAAAACCATTGCTGACATGAGAAGTCGAGCAAAGGGGAACCTCACCCTTCTCGAGGCCAGAAACATAATCTGGTCAGACATAATCACGGCGGTAACCGAGCAATGGGAATTTTTGACAATGATAGGGGAGCTCAAGTCTACTTTTCCCTATCTCAGTAGAAAGTTGCAGGAGGCAGGGGTCGATCTGCCTAACAGAGCTCAACATGCTAGGGATTACATCTCATTTCTTTACGCGTTGAAGGCAAACGACTTGGAGAAACATGGTATCTCCAGCCGATTTACAGAGGTCATCGAATGTAATAAGATCATCAATAAAGAGAAGGCCCGAGCAGCAGCTTCAAGAGCCCTTCAACAGGTGGGCGACAGTGTCAAACGGTTTGACGAGGTATGGGATGAAATCACAACAGCCGGACTCCCTTCCTGCTGGGAACCGACCACCCCTGTCGTGCTTTTGACTCTGGACCAATACACAGCGCGCTTGCAAACGGAAAGAGATCGGACTGACCTCCAGATGGGAAAAGCGACTCAACTCAAAGCTAGTACAATTGTTACGGTCCTCCAAAATGAGTTCAATCTCCTTTACATGATCAGACACCAGCTCCCTACCAAGGCAAGTTTTCAAGCTCTCGGCGAAGCCTTTATCGAGGTGGAGGGGCTCTCAGCGATGCCTGAGCCAGCTTTGGAGAGTCAACAGAGACTGACACAGTTTATGAGTCAGCACACTAGTTCCTCCGCAAACGTGCCTCCGCCCGAATCAACAACGGCTTCCACTCAGCCTCACCTGTGATTTTTCTGTTAACTCATGATGTGGCCTTAGCGGCCTGTTTTACTTTTTACTCAGTTTATTTCTTTAAAGTTTCGAGTGGGTTGTTTTCCCCCACTCTTGCATTTTACTTTTTATACTAAACAACTGTTTAAATTTCGGTTTTAAAATGGCCGAGGGCCTGTTTACACGTGATGGGAGGCTTGATTCCCCATCATGAAATTTTGTTGTTAAGAAAGTGACATTTAACAAATTTTGCTCATGCGAAGAAGATATTTTCCCAAAATATCTTCTCGCTGAAACGGAAGGAATCCTATATAAGGTAAATCAAAGGAGAAAGAAAGGTTCCAAAATTTTGAGAGGAAGTAACTGTGTAAGACTTTCTTGTTTTGGTTATTCTGCGAACGTCCAAATATGAATGAAAAGAGCCCGTAGGGCCTCAATGAAAAAGAGTTCTGTTTCAGATAAGGATTCTGGCTTCGATTATTCGCAGTGTGTTATTTTCTCTGGTGTGTTGTAGTGTTGTTATTCATTTTGCTTATATCCACATTATCTGGTATTACATTCTGGAATGCGAGTTGCTGGCTGCTTTCTGTTATGAATTTATCCCTATGGATACTTATCTCATTAGCTTCTCGGCAATTTAAATATGGCTCAGGTGTAATATGTTGTTCCATTTTCACCCCATTCACATTTCTGCTATATTGAATGTTATGGAGTATTATTTACGAATGTGGTTATCATGTATGGATTCTTAATGTTTAAGCCCACCACATGTTAACGTATGTTTCTTAATACTGTCTTTATAGCAATTGATATCTCCTTTCCTCTCCATTCTCAGTAGATACTTTTATATCATCCTTCTCTGTGAACTATTCGAGAATCTATCCCTTGCTGCAACAGTCTGTCTTGGAATTGTCTTGTGTATTTATGTCGGGGCTTAACATCTTGCTTATTCAAAATTGTCTCTTCAGCTTTAAGCTTTTGAAATATTGGATACCACTGAAATTCTTGTTTTCTCATTTGAAAATAAATAGTCCGAGAGCTCGGTCTTGCTGAGATCCTTCCCATTACATAATCGTGTCTCTCTGCTATATAAGATGTCCTAGGCACTGGTCTATGGAAACCCTAGGCTGTCTCTAGGAGTTACAACAGGTGCCATGATGATAATAAACAGATGGAGAGAGGTGAACTCAAAAATATGTAGTACCTGTATGATGAAATGCACTCATGGCAAACATAAATTAGATTCAGAAAAAAAATATATTCAACAAGACCAAGGAAGCAACTGGGGCACTGAGGAAAAAAAATTGCGCAATTTTTGGGGTGAAGGTGGGAGAATAACCTCATCAACTACACATTGTGAAGTCTCAACATTCAAGGGGGAAACTAGAGGCTTGATATTGTGCAATGTGCAGTCCCACCTGGGCAAACTGAGGGAAGGAACTGCGCATTGCATAGTCTCAATGGGAAGGATTGAGGGATGAGGCTTGTGACTACAAAATACGCATTTGGGAAATCCATTGACTGTGAAATGTGCAGTCTTAAAGGCTAAGCTAGAATATTGTCTCTCTAAGATGCGAAATGCATAGTTGGAGAGGAAACAACTTACTAAGATTGCGCAGATCTACATGGGGAAGGGAGAAATCAGTGACATATCTAAGTGTTGGGGTAAAAAGGAACACAGATCTAGGTACGGTAAAGATATTTTAGTAAAAACTAAGTGCCAAAACCCAACATGCAAGAGGAAAAAGAGACATGCAAAAAATGACCCAGCAATGATAATTACTAGGGGGGGAAATAAAAATCTTCATGCGACACTTGAAAAATGTGAACGAAATGTTGAACTAATTGTTTTACAAGCTAATATAAGTTAAAATGATAGCTACTATGAAAATAAATAGGAAAAATAACCCTCATAGAAGTCAACCGACAAAAAGTGACAAAAAGCGACACCTGCAAAACTTACCCAAAAAAGCGTCGCAAACTCAACTGAATGTTCCTTGATCTCCTTGGGAAGGCTTGAGCTCCAAGATCGAGTGTGAAAATGAGATCTATGGAAATATATTAAATAGATCTAGGCAAGTTAGGTTTTTTGACGCGGATGCCTAAAAACAAGGAAAAAGTGCCACTTTCCTGAAATTCATAATTAAAAGCTTAGTAGAATTAACTGGACATTAATTGGGCAACTCCTATTTTTTAGGGATGCCAACTCTATTTTTCAGAAAGATGTTTTTTCACCCTGGCAAAGAAGATTGTGCAATTCCTAAGATCAATGACTTGGGAAACTCCTTACCTCAACGAATTTCTTAGTTTTTTAGCTCAATACTGGCCTGCCTCTTAGGATTGCGTAGTTTCTAAGCTCAAGGTAGGCCTGCCTCTCAGGATTGAAGTTTTTATGAGCTCAAGGTTGGCCTGCTTCTTAGGATCGTGCAATTTCTAGAGGGAATACCAACAATGTTTCAAGTTCAAGGCATGCGATGGCTTGTGTTAGAAAAGGTTCAGGTCGGATTCAAACATGACATCACGATCACTACATGAAAGGATAATTATTTAACATAACATGAATACTTGATGATTGTGAATGATAGACTCCTACAGATAGAAGAGAGGCTCCAAAATAAAAGCATGTGAAAATTTTTGGAGTGGGGTTGTAGAAACTACAACACTTGGCGACACAATGGTAGAACTCCAACTCTCTTTTTGGGTCTTATCTCATGCAAAACAGGTATAATACTTCAGGAAGTATTGCTCATTTCATTGATCACCATAGATTCTTTACTTATCTTGAGTTAAATATATAGCCCTTACCATTCTCTTCATCAAAGACACATTGACAAAGACAAGTAAAACTTAGATGTTTATATTGGGGATGAGGAGTATATATATATATACAAGTGGAAAATGATTATTAGAGTCTAGGTTTTCATCTTTGGTGTTTCTCTACCACAATCAGGCTTGGACAGTGCCCTGGTGGAGTCACTTCAGGAACACAAACATCACTTCAGGAACACAAACATTGCTTCGCTGTCAGTGAACCTAGACAGTACCCCAGTGGAGTTGCTTGCTTCACCTCTCTGCCTAGGAAACCTTTCTATTATTTCACCTGTTACTTATTTTTTCTTATTTGGTTCATATAAATGTGCATCGACACTTATTAATTTCAAGGGGTGGAAGAGGCATCCCATCTTATTGAGAGTAGAAGAGGTTGTCCCTTCAAAGAAGGATGTTTAACACCTCTGAAATTAAGTTCACTTGTCTAAGTTTCCTCCCCTCCTTAATCTACTTGACTTAGTTGATAAGTAAAAATCGAACAATCATAAAATACCTATTATAGTAGGTAGTACTAGTTATATATTCAAGCTACATAATTCCACTAGGGCTTTCTTCAAGAAAAAACATATTTTTCTTCAGGGTATCATCGAATGAAGGGTGCAAGGCCCCTGTAAATATAAGGAATAAAAAAAATCCAAGAATTGACAGATGTACATTATCCTCTTAAACTTTACCATGACTGCTTCATAAGCCAAACATGGTCCATGTGGAAATTTACTAAAAAATGAGGAAACAAAAGAGTGTAAAGAAAGAAAACAACGACAAAAACAAAATAAAACAAAGCCAAAAATCTAATCCTACTCCTAAACTAACCAAAATAGGCCAGTCTTACGTAAAATGAAACTTCCATTGTAACCACCGAAGCGTTACCTAACCTGAGTGGGCAAGGGTATCAACATAAGGAAAGATATTCAAGAATAAAAGCTGACAAGAAAGATAAGTCACAAAAGGATGTAACGTTTGAAGACTGAAAATGCAAACAAAAAAATATAATAAGAAAACATATGCGAAACATTATTCTAATGCATTATGATGCTTATGCACATCGCAACACTATGTCATGGTGAAGCATTCTTCCAAACTTTCAAACTTGAAAAAACATAAATAAAGTGAAAATATTGTGTTTCACTGACGGGCTTGCCAGGTATGATTCCTCCAATGATTGTATGATAGGATCATGAAAAACAAGTGGAGGATGTGAAAATTGTGAAATAGATTGATTTTCAATTTGTATGATCAATTGATGAGGATTCCAAAAAGAGAAAGTACTATATTGGTCATGATTGGAATTAGAATCAAGACTGTGAGAACCTGACATAACCATCAGTGTAGGTTGAAGTGCCTTGACAACTTGTGGTAGTCCCAATACTTCGAGAGGTAGATCATCGAAAACTAGTGGCTTAGAAAAATCGGTAGTAGAAAACACGAAGTCGTGACTAGATGAGTCAATGAATAGATCACGACAACTATGATAATAAATTCCATCATTATAAAGAAAAGGATCCTCATGATCTGATGAATCATAGAGAGTGGGATATTGAAAACAAGAAATTCCACTCTGCATTTGTTCAAAATGATTGGATGATTGATGAGAAAGATCGCAAAACTGATGAATTTTCCTCACCCTATTCAATTGTAAAACTGACACTCCGCGAGTCCTGAGAATGATCAGGATTAACGTTTTCAAGAATTGATGCGTTGAATGATACAACAAGTATGACATAATCATGGAAAATTTCATAATAATGAGGGAAAGGTGAGAAAGGAGAAGCATCAACTTGCATCGCAAGTTCTTGTTCAGAAAAATAATCCCACACATAATCATTATAAATGATATCACAAGTTCCTCAGTTAACACTAATTCCAACCCGAATTTGATCATCATGAGAACTAGAAGAAACGATTGTAACATGTGGATAGAAAAACTCACAATTAGGAGGACAAAAGAAACCAATAGAAGGAGGACGAGGGGAAAGAAAATCACCAGAAAAATCAGATCCGCAGTCCAAACTTGAATTTAAATTTTGAATATGTGGGATAGGAAAATATGGTGGTAGATTTACAAATGGACTCTCAAGTTCCCCAACCTCAGCCTGTGTAAATGGATTTGTTTGATGAGGAGAAGACGAAGAGTCACTTGGAACAAAAAAATTCCTTCGTCGTTGATTTAAGAGCTCCATAACAAATATATGTTGGGAGACTTTCAAAATACTCATGTTTTGTTGGATTCATTGAAATATGAACAAGAAATTGAAACTTATATTTCATTAAATCCAATCGATACAATCCTCAGAAAATTCATAACCAAAATGAATAAAACAACCGTGAAAATATTCAAGATATTCATTAGGGGATTTCCTTAGATGCATTATTTTATTATAAAAATATTTATAATCGAACCTATAAAAGGCACAATAAATCTCCTTGACAAGATTTTATAAATAGTGAATTTAAGCGGTTGGAAACATGTAACACCATTCTTTTACGTGTGCTTCAAATGTAAGGATGAACAACCTACAAGCAATATCCTCACAGTGAATTTCATGTTGAGTGCATGATTTAAGAAAGCAAGCAGTGTGCTCAAGAATTGTTCTTCTATCGTCGCCGGAAAACTTAAGATTTGACAAGTCATGAATTATCCCCGAAGTAAATTTCAGATTTGAAACTCTAGAAAACCATGTCGGGGTTAAAATATGGGAAGAAGCCATTTAAAGATAATTAAAGTTCAAACAAACTTCATGAGTTGAGCTTTTCATCTGGCCCTCCTTCTAGAGCCAAAAATTTTGACAGTGTTGGACCCGCCAAAATTCAAGGGGTCTCCTCGATATGAAGTCCCAATTAGACCTCACACCATTTCAAGTAGTAGTGCCATCCAGAATACAACCTGGTTGCCGAAATAGTGGGTTTTAGTGGTGTGCCTTGGCTGCGGTAACACATATAATGGTGTATTCATGACTTTGGTGAAACAAGTATATAACTCTGTGAAGAGTTAAGTGCAATTCACGATAGGTTCTAACATGAAAAGGGGAAAATAAGTTAGCCCCCTAGAAGCCTGTAATAGTACGCAGCTTGAAAGGAACACACAAGCATAAAAGGAATCATAAGTTAGCCCAAAAAACAGTTCACAAGATAACCATTATTGAAATACATAATGATGCAGGGAATCTGCAATAAATCAAAATACTTGCACACAATAAAGAGTGCATTCCTAATGGCATGAAATCCTCATAAAAAATCCTCATTAAAACCATTTAAAATTAACTATCAATATATATGAAGTGAGAGCCGAACAATAAACAAAATACTTGCTTATAATAATAACAAGAAAATTCAGATTCAAATCATTTTGCCTGAATACTACATTTGTGGGCCTCTCGACTGTCGCCCTTTTCATGAACTCTCACACCATGTCTCTCTAAATCTCTCTATATCTCTCTGTCCTCCATCCTCACACAATCCTCATATTTATACATAATTGTGGATTAATTTCAATCCATGATTTCCTCCCCAAATATCTCAACCAAACTCTAAAATAGATTTATCCCTTTTTTGACTCAACTAAGTTCCATTTAAGGAATTTCTAATCCCTAAAATATCTATCCAACCCAATTCCAACTCATATTCTCAATTTATTAAGAAAATATTTACAATAAACCTCACACTCAAATTTTCTCCTCTTAATTTATTTAAAATGTACATAATTTTATAAAATAATTAAAAAAACATCCCCCCCTAAATCACACAAATAAATAATGAAAATTAAGCTCGATGCTCCTGCATTAGACTCCCCATGTAGATAAGTTTCCATAGAATCCTGTCTATGAGGTTTGTCACTTTTCTGTAAAAATGCGACAACCACAAGTTTCAATGACTTTCTCCCTCCAGGATTCCAAACTCTGTTTTACCGCTGGTATTTTAAAGTATCAACTCCATTTCGTAAATTTGCACAGAATTTCCAGAATAGTATTTTCAAAATAATATTGAATGTAACTCTCACTTTGCCATACCACATCAAATTTATTTCGAGAATTACAGACTTGTGTGGAATCACTGATACCCATTCTTCTGGTCTCCAAACTCTAAAAGAATCTCGAATTGGTTGTACATCAGCATCACTCATTCTATCAACCGGATTCCATCGACCTCTCTAACAATTTCTTTCACCAATTCCTCAAAGTAATTCCTCTTTTTCTAATGCTTTCATCTCCAATTGCACTGAATACTCAACTTCATGAAATGACGAATAATCAAGAATTTCTCCTTGATCACAACTATAGTCATTTTTTGTGTGTAAGTCAGCTGAGATATATTAAACAAGAGAAAAACTGAAAATACATATGGTTACAAAATGGCCTGCCAGTTCCAGATGAACTTAAGAATGCTTAGGCCAACCAAACAGAAGGTCATGCTTACATCGCAAGGGGCTGTCATCAAAACTATCTTCTATAGCAGACGGATTGAAAAAAAAAAGACTTAGAGTCGGTCAACCATGCAGGGTTGCCTAGAAGCATAGTAATCTTGAGAAAAGAAAAATTGTGAGCTACCTTACAGAGCCTTCTATTATACTTCATTGACAAAAATAGCAGAAGAGACATGATATAAAGATAAACAGAGAGGAAACCAGACACAGAAGAATTACAAGACCGGATTGGAGGCTCCCGACTGCCCCGCAGCACTGGGACTAGCTTCCCCAGCTCCTTTGGGAACAGGGCGAGGTTTGTAACGACGAATGATTGTAGTGTGGGAGTCGTCCTTCGGAATCTCAATCGACACATTCAGAATGTGGCGCAGGTAAAGCTCAAACATCCGGATGAAACCTTCCAGCCGCTTCGAGTGCATCTTCAATTCTTCTGTGAGTGAGTTCAGGGAAACCTCCAACTTGTTCAGGCGCACAAAATTCTTGGCTGAGGCTAGGGAGGTAGCTGTGAATGTGTCTTTGACTGCTGCCCCATGCATACCGATAGCCTTGGCTAACATGGTCTTCATCTGCCAAGCTATCGTCTGAGTTTGCAGAAACTGGGTTGCCATGGTAGATGGAGTCCCAGGGTCAGCAATCCAGTCTACCTCCTCACTGATGGTGCGACTATCCAGAGCGGCCTTGGATTTTTTAACTTCTTCTTGAACCAAATCGATAGTTTTCTTGCCTTTTTTCGAGACTGAAGCTTCGTAGCCCTCCTTCGCTCTCTTGAGCTCTCTAGTAGCTTTAGCACTACGAAGATTATGCTCAGCCATGGATAGGATGCAGCTACAGAAACTGTGAAACCAGCGGACAAGAAAATGAAACAGAAACACAATGTAGAGCAAAGCAGAAGTTTTGAAGCATATGAGGTTTATCTAGTATGTGATAGGATATATAACTTCAGTTGCATTGTGGGGGGTCTAAATTCCAACCGGACTTCGCGTATTATCATTATTGTTGGCAGCCTGCTGTCGTATCATGGTATTGATGCCAGTTTCATGAGGATTAATCCACTTCTTGAAGCCAGTCCCTTCGCATGCTTGAGGATGCCACGCATGCCGCCACATGTATTGGTTGAGCCTGCCGTCCTCCTTTCGGATGATCTTCCACCTTTCCCAAAGCACCCCATAGGATGATCCCCAGCGGTGCCATCGTTTGTCATTAAGAATAAAATTAATCCGCATTAGCTACTGATGATCCATATCTTGCAGGTTGTCCTCCTCTCTCGAGCCTCCTGTAAGGTCCTGCCGTGAGATGAGAGTGCACTGAATCCTAAGATCTCCATTTGTGACGTCTTACCAACATGTTTCAATGATCTCGCTTAGATGATCAACAGCGTGGTTGGAAATGCTATCCGCTAAAGCATTTTCCTTCTGCCTAACTGCCTGTAGAATAATGCTACTGAGGGAGGAGAGATGTTCCGCAATGAGCTATGTGACCATGGCCAATCTCTAATGTTTAGTGGCTTTCCCCGACCGCGTTCCATTTTGAATTTTCCTAATCGCAGTGATGGCCAAGAGGGAATCTCCTTCTACAATTACAGAGCCTTTACCCGGACGGATGAGGATTCGCAGCCCCTGTTCCAGGGTAGCGAATTCTGCCTCATTGTTGGTGGTCTCCCCAAGAGCCCTACAAAAAATATGAAGGATTTCCCCTCTATCATTTTGGAGAACACCGCCGAGCCCTGTAGGACCAGGGTTACCCCGAGAGGCTCCGTCAAAGTTCAATTTACAGAAACCCGGGCTGGGGGGTTGCCAGGTCGAAGGAGAGGGGGCAGGCCTAGGGTGGTTCACTTGTGCATTGTGACCTAAAAAACCAGCCATGCCAAACACCAGAAAAATGCGCGAATCATTAGCGGAGAGAGAATTGGCCTGCTCAGTGATCACAACTATAGTCATTGATTGCCCCTATAGTAACAAATTTCTCATTCAGTGTTGTACCTGCATTCATCATCAAACTATCAGTTTTAAAAAGATAAGACCTTTCAGCCTCTTTTGATGCTTCAAGCACCAATCTCCCATCATAGAATTTCTGGATTTCAGTAAATCCTCTTTTGAATTGCTGGCTGCTTTCAGATTTATCTTGCTGGATAAATACTTCTGTTTCCTTTATGTCTCTAAGGACATAAATTCCTTGTTGTTCCTGATCTTTCATCTCATCTCCAAATACTTTCTGCTCAATTTCTCTGATTTCAACATTATATTTATTAATGTTGTTTTCTGTACCTACAACCACATTATTATTTGAAGAGTTAAAACATTCACTTAACTCTATAAACGTTAAAAACATTTCATCCTTATCATGCACGGAAACTGAAATCTCTTCTATATCTGGTTCTGCAAGCTTCACTTCTCCCTCAAGTTCCTTGAGCCATCTTTCCAAGAACTCTATTTCCATGTGAAATCTTTCCAGCATTTCATCACAAACTTCATTCTTAGTTTCATTCTTCCTCTGGAAATATTCCTAAGTTATCCTGTTTTCTGTATCATCACATTGCAACATTCTTTCATCAATTTCATTAAACAAATTCATTTGTTTACCTCCTTGGAATATCACTTCAACATTTTCATTATGCTTATGCTCCATAACAACTCCAACTGGTTGTCTTACACCAAACAAGAATTCATCTATGAATTCTTTCTGCTGTAAGAAATCAGTACCTTCCTCCTCTGAAAGGCATTCCCCATCATACTTCACCTCAAGAGATTTATTCATCTCTGTGACAGTTTCACTAGAATTTCCATCATCTTCTACACATCCTGCAAAAATACACAAACTATGAGATTTAAAAATACAAGACTTCATAGCCTCATCTGCTTCCCTTGTCAGCATATCTTCAAATTGTTCTGAACTATTCCAATAGTTCATGAGATCTTTCTCATTGATCTCTTCACCCAGAATTTCACCCTATTCTGGGCCACAAATGGAATCTTCCATTTTCAACTCAGCTTCTTTGAGTTCTTCACATCTCAATTGCACACTCATCATCTGTTCGAGCTTCCTCAACACTTTGGTCAACTGTATGTTTACATGTTGTTCCCTCTTTGCGTGTAGCCTCTGCCATTTCACTTTCTTCCTCATGGTCCAACCATGTCTCTGGTATGTTTTATTTCTTTGCAACAATTCCATAAATAACTCAAGGTGGATTGTTATCTCATCTTTCTCCCTCTCATTCTCTTCATTAGTCAACTGCTTCCATATTCCATTTGCCTTGGCATTTTCCTTCTTCTTTCTTCTGCTGCGATCTTTCTTAGAACCTCTGAAATGACTATCAACAGCCATCTTCTCCTCCTTTTCAAACTTCATATGTTCACTTATGTATTTCATTTAATCCCTTTTTCAGCAAGCCTTCCTACTTTCCATCAACAATACAAGCTCTCTTTCTGCGCTTGACCTCTTGCGATTCTCTATCTTGGAATCATTTCTAGCAACTATCTTGCTCCTCTTTGCTGCAAACAACAACTGCAGTAATTCTTGCATTACAATGACCAACTCTTTGGGTGTCGGGCTCCGCCGATCATTCACCCAATTACATTCAAACCTTTGTCTTGATTTAAGACTTTTTGACTCCAGACTTGACATCAACTCTTCATCTTGGATGAAAAATACACCCTCTTGTACAATAACTCAATGGTTTAACTTGACTCAAGCTATCCAAATTTTCATTTGACCTTAACATCTTATTTGACTGCAAGGCTTGACCCAATAATTACAATAGTGGATATTTTGACTCTAATTCAAGTTATACAATATACCAATGAACATCCAACATTCTCATGATGTAAAAAATTCACTCTCTCTCATACTCCATTCTTATGAAAAAATCATAAGTCACTAATTATATCATCTCCCATTATCACTTCACATGATACTCAAGCCTTTAAATCAAAATGCAATCCACTTTTCCCAAGATTTATTTTATGATGAAAATAAAATAAACCATTTAATTTTCAATATTTAAAATACCTCTTGGAGATGAATTTTCATACCTTATTCTTCTTCCAAGGTTACTTAATAAACCTTCCCTTCGCAATTTCAACTCTCCAGATTTCACTCTTCTGCGTCATTTTTATCACTGTGAATATTCACATGCCCTTCATACCATAACCTCTTCAACACGCTCATCATATTAGCACAGACATTTTTCATGTACTTCCATGCATTTCCTTCTTTGCAGTGACGGTTCTCATGCAACACCATCTCTCTTCAGTGCACAAAAACAATTCCTTCATAGGAATTTTCCAAAACTTCCTTTTAACATTGTGGCATCAACATATTTCTCCGGCAGCAACAAACACAAACCGTACTATCTTCTGAATGGAACAATGTGAACACTATTACATGCGCTACAAGAAATGATCAGTCATGATCTCCAGATCATGTGTTCTCATATGTTGATAGATGATGCAGTCTCAGTCGCATATACCCACATTAATATTAGCATGTCTCAAGATTTCAATACACTTTAGCATGGTGAAAATCCACATTACTTAATCAAAACATTTCATCCTTATATCTTTATGCGGTAGCATTTTCCTTTCAGATTTTACTCTTATAACAAAATTTGACATACCCGCATTAGTAAAAGCTCACACAAGATTTAGTGGAATTTCATTAACAACAACACTGTGTTATCCCCCAAGAAATAACAATAAACATTATGATTTACCTTCTGCGCCCATAGCACATTTACTGCTGCTCTATTTAGCTTCAAATTTCCACCATCTTCAGACCTTTCAAAATGAAGCTCTTCTTCTCAAAGACCTGAATATAATTTCTCCAATCAATCCATGTTGGATAACAATGCTCTCCAATTCTAGATAACCTCTTCAATTCTGGATAATGCTCCAACAATTCTTTTGTAACTTAGCAACCAATTTGGCCTCTTTATGAAGCTGCTACAGGCATAATATCATTAATAACAAGTTGTTCTAGGCATCATGACAATTCGGCCTCTATCTCACTAAATGTTGGGTGTGCGGATTCAATTCTGGAAAATCTAGCTTGTAATCATGTAAGCTAGTAGGTGGGTCTCTTCCACTACCGAAAACATGTGAATTTGCGTCCTTCCACGTAGTGCGTGAGCATATACTTTGGATAGCTTAATGCCTTATCAAGTTACCTAGTGCTGGAGAGTTGTATACAGTAGAAACAACTTTGGGTCGCTTGAACCTGTTTGTTGGCGAGCAGAACCTACAACCCTATTGCCCATCAACAGAATGAGCTTTCAATGCTTCACTGGGGTATAATGCGGTTACCACATCGGGCACTGATGATTCCTGATCATCCAATCCCCTTGCCACATTCTGTCTACACCACCTGAGATTTTCCAGAACTGATTGTTTTTTGTTTCAAACGAATTCTGATCAATTTGTGCACCTAAGCCTGCAATCTATATTAGTCGAGATCTATAATTCTGATTCACAATTCAAATTATTAATTTCATACTTCATCAACGTAACTGGCACTCTGGTACAAAAAACAACACGATATCTAATAAAATGATTACCATTCAGAACACGGTTCATAAGGGAATGGATGTTGTCCTGCAAGCCATGAATTATTGCTAACGCAAATAAAAATTTGTACTCACTGTTATACAATCATAAACCAATGCTGGAAATGTTGACACCAGTTGTAGTGTATTTCTGATTCAGGTTATGTAGTAGTCAGCCCCCATCAAATATATAATGTTGGCAGACGTGAATGAATGCAACTTGCAAGTTATTACATGCTGCTAGCGTGGCATTTGAATGTTTTTATTTATCACTGTTAAATCATTAATAACCCACAACTTATGCAGTGCGTATGTACAGTGAGTTCATTACAATGCTGACACTATTGAATTCTGCTCCCCAATCGATCTTTCTGTCTCCCTCCAATCAGCCTCCAGTTCCTACATTCAAACCTTGATTGCCACTCTACACTGAGATCATTGACTGTTTGCACATGATTTGCGCTACATTAGTCTTACATTATACAAAAACCTACTATTTTATTCTTAAAACTAAATGAGCATTCCTTTCCAGAACTAAAGCATATGATTGCCTCCTACACTGGCTCGATTCCAGCTTTGGCTTTGGCTTTCATCCTAATTTCACCGTCGATGTTGGTTCCAATTGCACACACATTCCTGCAATTAACACACTTGTTCATGACTCCTCCTCTACATCTACATGCAGATCCACATTGCTTCAATGCACTCATCTCTCATCCGCGGCTGCACGGATTAATTTGATCTTTGTGCTCTAATACCAAATGATGCAGATAATTTGTAATAAATCAAAATACTTGTGCACAATAAAGAGTGCATTCCTAACAGCATGAAATCCTCATAAAAAATATTAATTAAAACCATTTAAAATTAACTATCAATATATATGAAGTGAGAGCCGAACAATAAACAAAATACTTGCTTATAATAATAACAAGAAAATTCAGATTCAACTCATTTTGCTCGAATACTGCATTTGTGGGCCTCTCGGCTCTCGCCCTTTTCATGAACTCTCACACCATTTCTCTCTAAATCTCTCTATGTCTCTTTTTCCTCCACCCTCACACAATCCTCATATTTATACATAATTATGGATTAATTTCAATCCATGATTTCCTCCAATTCCAACCCAATTCTAACTCATATTCTCAATTTATTAAGAGAATATTTACAATAAACCTCACATTCAAATTTTCTCCTCTTAATTTATTTAAAATGTACATCATTTTATAAAATAATTAGAAAAAACATTACCCCCTAAATCACACAAATAAATAATGAAAATTAAGCTCTATGCCCCTGCATCACATAACAACACACATCCAATAAGATTCATACTAATGAAAATTAAATATTTCATAAACATTAACGTAAATCAAACACATATATCGCAAACATAATAATATTAGTCCTACTATAGTCACAAAATATACATGAAGAAATGATGACTCTGAGCTTTTATTAAAGTGAAAGTACCAAGCATACATATATAATTGAAAAACCACTAGTCCCAATAGTGGAACATGAATTCTACACCTAGTCCTCCAAAGAAAGATACTCCCTCTATGCTAAGGAGAAGCCAATGATCTCATCAAAACTCCCAAATTTCCGATCCTAAGCCAAAATCCCGTTGCATGACTAATGAGGGTGTATTTATAACAAAGGGGTGACTTTTCATCTCCCTTTGTGACTCTTTGACTTCCCTCATGACTCTTTGACGTCCTTCAACCATGACCTTTGGAATTTATTAAAAAATGACTCTTCACGTTCCATAATTGACACTTTGAATTTCACTTGAAATTTAATTACAAAAGAATATTACAATATTTCTCATACCCATATAAGACAAATTTGGGTAGAGTCAACTAGAGAGCCTAACCAGACAAAACAAGTCAAGCTTGAGTTTGTGGAAACTCCAACTCAACCACCTCAACTTGTATTTTCTCAATCACATAATGGTACCAAGTTTTGTATTGTGTGATGACTTCCTAAAACTATGTTATGGGATTAGGCTAGAAGTAAACTCTAGCCTCCATTGCATCCGGGTAGACTACCTTGGAACCAATTTGAGTTTCCTTCTTCAGCAGGAGTAGCATGGTATTGATTTGGATAGGGCTACGAATGTACTTCTTCACATTATGTTTTTTAACCTCAAGATATTCCTTGGTAACAACCTGTCTGAGCTGATCCAAGTATTCTTCAACCTCCTGTATGACTTGATTCCTGCATTTGGCTTCGATGAGTGAAACAACTGAAGGGATTTGTTGTCATTGTGACAAACACCCTCTAAAAGTTTTCCTACACTCAATTTTTGGAGCCTAGTGTGGATCTTGTGATCATTTGTTCCATAGTTACTTCTTAGTCGTTAATGATTTGTTAATATTTCAAGCTCCCTTGGATTTCAAGTGTCGAAGTCACATGCTTACACATGCTGAGTCCATAATTAATTCATGAGCACATTCTTTCGTCCAAGCTTGAAAATTCCTAGTGAAGTTCGTTAAGACAATGCCTATGCTATGATCAACCCATGTTGATAATTAGTGTGCATGTTCATTGACAATATCTCACTTTCAGTTGTGTTGGTACTTCTATTTTGGTGAGTTTTCAAACTGTCTCTTTTGCGCACCTTCTCTCTTGCGAATGTTGCTTTCATATTTTCTACTGTCGATTTTTCTTGCTTTCAATTTAATAGTGTTTTTCTCATGTTGTATTTGCTTTTTTATGTGTC